>OX346730.1:10762295-11173462 GCA_947063395.1 Hemistola chrysoprasaria
GTAAACATTGAACACCGAAAGCGTAGAAGGAGCTCACTGAAGCAGCTAAATACATTTCAATACAACAAAAACGAGAGTTACGAGAAAACGACACCGAACACGACCCAAGAGCACTCACACATTGAACCGTCATGCACACAACCACGCCGTTAATAAACATATACCATATTTCATATACCAGGTGTTACAAAAAGGTAATACTCAATAAGTATCAAAGTCAATAAGATGCAAAAGAAATAATTCACAAAAGAAAAAAAAGGTTTTTCAATTATACAACTACTCACACCTTTTTCTAACATCTTGTTTATTATGATATATTTTTATTGGAAACATTTGAAATATTATCACAAATTAAAAAAATCATCATTATTCTTAAGAAACAACATCGTTAATTTCAAAATTAGTGACAGTCAGTTTATAGTCCACGCTATATTATTACCAAAGTAACATACTAACAACTACCGACTATGAAGTAACAACGAAGAGCACAGCTATACTACTATATATCGAAGATATTAGAAGATAGACAGAGTAATATTATAGAAATACGAGTAGATGTAGACACACAGTGAGGGATGATTCTGTTTGGTCATGAATGAGTTGAGATCTTATCACTATTATTGTTATTTCAACTACATACAACCGTCGCTATGACGCCATGCATATTACATTCTATTTTTAATACCTAACACGTGAAACATACAATTTACATATAGTTCGTGAAATGCCGGACGGGGCATCTATAGCCCATCACTATATATCTTATATTCAAATATATGATAGCTATGCGTGCTGAAAACTAAACCTATTGAAACAAGCTATGAAAATATACATCGTGTGCATAGAGTGCAAGAAAATATTCAATCTTATATGTCAGAAAAATAGTTAGCTTTCAATAAATAATCAGAAATTACTGTATTTTATTTACAATGATAGTATTTGTATATAGAATAGTGTATCATCATTCTGACTATTACAACTTTACACATCTCATGTGAAATTTAACGAAACATAAAGATGAATAGTCAGTATGTTATGAAGAGTGTAGGTAGATATAATTGACCTGATATATAAAAATAATCATTAAATAAACAAGCGAAGCCTAAATAAATAATACAAATACATGATGTGCTGATTGTTGATAATGTTGAGAGATTTTAGAAGATTCAAAGATAGTCAAAGAAGAAGCGAGAAGAGACAACGCGAGCGGACAACCGCATCGGGCGTCTTTATTATATATCCTTATATCACAGCTTTTGACGATTAACATATCTTTTGCATTTGTTGCTTAAAACGTGGAGACAAGTGTTCGAACAATTAGCTGTATACGACTTCCCATGCCTCCTCGAATGCTCGGTTTCTATCGGTTGGTTAGTGCTTGTGCCTACTTCACTAATAAAAGTTATGATTTCATGGACGTGTGATTCCTATAGAGGTGTTTCTGTCCAAACGATGCTCTCCCACCCTCAGTCGATCCCGACAATAAGTTAATCGCTCGAATCAGTTGCTCACGTGTACTTTACATTACAATTAATACCTAAGCGTAAACATCGAAACTTGAAACCGCAACTATCCTAACTTCAACGGTAAAACAACGTGAATATAAGGTGTTATCTACAATTACATATATACTAACACCGATCTTATTGTTAAACATGCAAGGAGGTCAGAGGCGGACCTCATCTCAGTAACAACAATGTAACTATTTATTATATTCGATGTGGGTTTTAAGGCTAGGGTTTTAAAGGTATTTACACCTAACGGAAACACGTATGTATTGGAGTAACACTGCAAAGCTCGCATGCAAATGATCTCAGGCGATAGAGCGAGAGGGGCGAAGGTAAGCGACTCTTCACCGATTTTTTACAATTTGAACACCAAGCCGAGTGGAATTTGGATGAAAACAAACACGAAAACGATCAAATACATTGTTATTTCAATGTAATGAAATGAACGATAGTGTACGAGTACAGAGTAAAGACAAGACCAGGTCAGACACGTGCTAAAGTTTCCCTTATAATACAATTATTCCCTCATTTTAAAATTTTCCGTTCTAGATTGTATTTATATTTATTTGTTCTTTACACTTAAATAACAATATATCACAAGCATCAACATATAAAACATGGTTTTTCGTTTAGAATTGTCTCTCGATTGTAATGTCGCATTACGCGTCCTGTCTTAACATTATACAGGTGACTTTTTGACCGCACGTCGATTATACAGGGTGGTCGCACAGTGTCCGGGCTCTCCGTCATTTTATTATGAATGTATAAAAATATTATTGCTCATTAACAAGCACCAACGCGCCACTAGCCAACTACGTCCCGAAATTATTTAGAACTCGTATCTCTCCTAAATTGAGCACGAATGATCTCCGAACATAATGTGGTACTATAATCATTGACAGTTCAAATACACAAGACGAGTGGCTCACTTTGAAAGTTGGACTTACTGAACTGTGTCTACACGACACACTTGACTTCAGAGTCGCGCTTGAATCTTTTCGTGAGTGCACGTATCAGACTGATTCATTTTGTGTTCCGAACAGGTGTCATAAATCAATATGCCTGTTTGTGTATTTCAAAGGTTTTTTTTTTATTACATAAGGATGAAAAATAAGTCATGCTAGATTACTTTTTATGTTGATATAATAGACGTAAATAATTGTACCTGAAAAAGAGAACGCTAAAATATTATCTGTTTTGCCATTTTTAAGCGATCATGATGAAAATATACAAACCAGCCTAAGTGTTTTAATTGCAATATTAGAGCGTCACTCGTCTGCCTCTATTTGTCTGTCAATGTATTAATAGCCAATGTTTATTGGGTTTGGGGATTGTGTTTATATGGGATGAACGGTATTGCGATCGGTAACAACTTAGTACAGCTACATCATGTATTCAGATGACTATATTGTGTATGTGGGAGTGGGATGCGCATGTAGTGACCCACACATCGGCGCCCGCTCACTGCATCACACATTTACTCTCGATCTGAGACTTTAGTTCATTCACTTGCGATTCGATGGTGTTTTTCAGTTCTGAAACATAACAATTAGATATTTAGTCATAATTAGGAATAAGTGGAGACATGGTCGTTAAGTTGAACAAATTGGGAGTTGAATGTTTATATTATAACCAGCTGTGGCCCGCGGTTTCACCTGCCCATCCTGAAAAAGCTGGATAACCAGATGGAGTGACGTAAACAAGATGAGGCTTATTTAAACTCTTTCATACAAGTAGAGAGGTAATACTCCTTAGGATACCTGTTGACATTGTATAATTATCGTTTGTAGAACGTGGTGAAATTCAGTTGTACCTACATACTGCTTATGTAGAATATACGCAGATTTACTTTCATCATTCATTAAAGTAAAAGATAGCAGATACATAATATATACATTATTTTCAGGTTGTTAGAAAAAGATAAACACAGGTTCACAGCTACGTGTGACATCGGCGCAAGACAAGGTGCGACTGAATTCACCCAAGCCAATTAGCTCGACTTCAGTTTGCAAAACGTATCGACCTCAGTATAAATGATCATTGCCTTTATAAACCTAGTCAGTGGGTGGAAACGGGCTGAGCTGATAAATAGATAGATTCCAATATGAGTCGATATGAGCGACGTGGAGCCTCGTAAGTAGTTGTAAGATTGAGACTATAATATTTTGTGATTTTAACTGACCAAAACTGTTGACGGCAAGCCCCAAAAAACAGCGATCTGTACAGCGTCCATTACGCAATATGGTTATGACTGATGGTTGACCTATCGTCTTATGTGATGATTGAAGTCATTCAAGATAGAAATAAATCGTTCGTCATGATTGAATGATGAAACCTATCGTGACGCTTCAGATGACACCCATAAACAATAACTCACTGGTGAATTCGTCCTGGTCTTCCAGCTCCGCCTCGGCGGCTAGTTCCTCGGGCGTCTTCTTCTTCCTCATGAGAGGGTTGTCTGGCTCAGCTTGCTGCTGCTCCACCACCTCTTCCTTCTTGGGGATTTTATACTGGAATTATATACAGATAATTTGATTAGAGATATTTTTTTCAAAAAGAAAGTGCCTTTATTTAAAAAGACAAAACAATACTACTTTTTAAAATATATAAGGGGCAGTCGTTAGGTCGTGTCGGAGGCCTTGTAGGAATCTTGGCCACCTGAAACTCTGACAATATGGGTTGTCCGCATGACCCATATGAATTGATTCGAGCAGTGTAATTGGGGTAGCTCGTTATGTTGGGTCCGGCCGTTATGGTCCCATTCCGGCACGCCCCCGGCCGGGACGCTCCCACATTGAAAAATTTGTTATTCCGATACGTTCCCACTATGAACCAAGATGTTATGTTAGAGTATAAATTCAAATTATTATAATTATTATTTTCTTTAATGCCATGGGTGGCAAACAAGACAGGCCGCAGGACGGTGAGCGGTTACCGCCGCCTATGGATACCTGCAACACCAGGGGTATTGTCCGTATGTTGCAGACCTGACAAACACTCTATTCACTCTCCTGTTGAAGAGCCCCATGGCACATGGTGTAGCTCAAAGGGAAGACCGCAGCAGGAGATCATTCCACAGTTTGCACGTATGCGGCAGAAAAGAACGGAACAATCGAACAGTGTGCGACGTCCACGTTACCATTATGTGCACGACGATATTCGAACACGGTATAGTTATAAATAGTATTTTAAAATTAGGTACATATAGGAACGATTAGATTTCATAGAAAATACTAGAGAACTGAAATATGTACATAGTCATTAGTAGCATTAATCAGAATAAAGAAATATAGATAGTAATTAGAATAGTTAAAAATAATGTTATAGTTAAGAATATTATGTTAACATCATAGTCATAGAAATAGAAATTAGACAACCCTAGAGACTTTTAGTAGCAACATATTATAATATAGGTATAGTGTTATCGATTTTCAATATTATTGCTTTATAAAAACCTTGTGGTGCCATCTAGTGTCGAGTAACTTAGTGAGCAAATAGAAAACCGATAATTAATAATTCCATACCGATAGCGACACCTTTTTGTAAAATATATTTGCGCCATCTGTTATCTAGCAGTAGAACTATAGAAAGAATGTGAAATATTGTAATGTTGATACTCGACAAATGTATAACTAGAAGGTTCTATTGTACGGTAATAGGGATGCCTATTTGTCATATTTCTGGTATGTTCGGAATTAATCTAGAAATATAAGGGGTGACACGGGCGAAGTGGGAGGCAGGGTTGACGACATATAAAAAGGCTGATAGGTCGGTCTTTAGTCAGTTCAGTTAAGTTAATAGTTCATTTAAATTAGTGAAACAGTTCAAAGAAGAATAGTGAAAAGAAATAGTGAAAATTAAACAAAGTATTAAGTGACAGTGAAAATAGTTAGTATAAATTAGTGTGTGAAGTAATAGTGTTAATTATTCTGATAGTGAGTAGTAGTGATAGTGTGACACTGCCTCCCGCTACTCCTGTTTTGGCCCAGTTACACCAGGTAACCCGGACTTTCATTTCACACCACCTTCCGGCCATACATTTCCCTTCCGGGTGACGACTCACATACAGGTTGAGGAGTCATCCGGAACACATTATGTGTACATTCATATTTTTAAAAGATAGAAATTTAAGCTGTTTTAGAATATCGTAGCTCCGATTTAAAAATATCATAATTCTTTATATTTTTTTTTGTAGGTAGATGCTATTTCTACAGTTAGGAAAAACGCCGCCGGCTTAATTAAGAAGATGTCAGTTCATTATTAAAAAGGTACGAAAATTATGGATTTAAGTAACTTCATAAGCTGGCTCTGTCTGTGAGCTAGTATTGACGTGCAAATAAGATATATAAAAACACAATACGTAGGTTGTGACCGGTAAATGTGGATAGGTCCACAGCATGAATGTACCAGAGTGGTCACCAGCAATAAGATATGGCAATAAAATTACTATCGTGGGGCGCGCGATGTTTGCCTACAAATCCTACTTTCCAAATAATATAAAAAATCTGAAAGTTTATGAAGATGGATGTTTGTAACTCTTTCACGCCAAAACTACTGAACCGATTGGGCCGAAATTCGGTATGTAGGTAGTTGTCACCCTGGAATAATACGCACGGTATTTTTTATCCCGATTTTCCCACGGGAACGGAGACTACGCGGGTGGAACCGCGGGTCACAGCTAGTAAACTATAAACTCTACATGACGGTATCTTCCGAGAGGAATATAATAATAAAAAGAAGTAATGAAATAAAACTAATATAAACTAAAACAGTAATAAGCTTTTGTTTCAAAAACGGGTCTCAAATAACTTTCCTCCATCACTAAGAAGCACTTTTCATGAAATCGTCAAAGAGAAGTCCTTTCAGACGGAATTGCCAGCGGGTACCCGCTGTACCCGTTCTCGGCGGTCACTTAACTTTAATTGCCTGGCGACACTGCGAACCGGCATTGCAATTCACAGAATTGCCTGCGAAGTTCATAGTTATGATCATAAGACGTTTAATGCGAAAGCGTCTTTCAATCCTTAAATTACTGTTATAGCTACGTTTGAACGGTTTAAGCGGCAACTACGTCGTTTGGGCTTAATTAACTTTTCTACAAAATATTTTCTTGGTAAAAAGTAACTGAAAAAATTTGTACCTAATTATTCGATAAATTATGATACAACCGTCGTCTGAGGGTTGGCCACAAATTAATCATTCATGGGCTTGTAGAATAATGAATGTTTTCAATATAGCCGTCTCTTCCTAATTTATTTAATGACAATATTTTCATGCATGTTTGAGAAAAAATAATTAATTAATATTATAATATATAATTATTCTAATAGTCTTTAGATATTTGATCAAAACTAATCATTTCAAGCTTTTTTAAAAAATTGTGTACTTAGCATTTCAAATTACCGACGAAGGACCAATCCATTTGGTTGACGTTGAAAGCTTGCCAGCTATAAACCGCTTTACAAAGCAGAGACGGTTTCAAACGCGCCTCCAATGTTGCCAGTAATTTCCCCAAGGTACCCCGCGGCACTGATTTCCGATTGCTCTACAGCGGTGTTGCCACAATCAAATAAATTGGCTACTTTCTCGGTAAAATGCGTGGGGTTTTTTATTTAGTAGTTTGTCGGTTTGCACCCGAGAGAATAACAAAGTAGGAGTTATTAATCAACAATTGAAAAATAACAGGAAATATAGAGACAATAAATAATTTACACCAATCATTGAGAATGATGGGAGAATTTCCCATTTACTTTAAAAGACATATTAATATTTGAGCAAGTACCACGACTTTTTTTTGAAATCATTCGAGATATCCTCTGTTCTTAGGGACAGAGATTCTCTGGAGAAATAACTAAATATGAGACACACTTGTAGATTGATAAAAAAAGAGTAGAAAATAATGGGGGCGCCACTGTCGTTTTCAACAATAAAAACAATTGAATCAACACGTTAAATTCCGTTTCCACTCTTCCCTCTAGCTTTATCAACAAATTTATTGTCTAAGGACAATGAACGATGTCTTAGCTGACAATGTGATTTGGGAATTAACTCATCATAATTTTTTTTGGCCTTGTGGTTCTCAGCTTTATAATAGGGCCACCCTTTTTTTATCCCGTAGGAGCCGTGAGAACTGCCAGAGGGACATATTCGGAAAGTGGGCAGCAGCGCTCTCCGTTTCTTAGTATTCCAACTTCCAACCACTGCGATCACAAAGCCGCCTGCCAAGCGTGGTGATGACGTCAAAATGCCTTTATGGGGGAGTCCTATGTTCTACAGTAGACGTCTTCCGGCTGATGATTATATGATACTTTTTTATCATTTTATTTATCACAAGTTTTTTAGTACTTAGTATTTATTGACCACGACGACAGTCGGTAACAAGGTCAATGAAATGAACCAAGACAGATTCCTCGGTTTTAAGCGGTTTAATTATAATAAAAATAAGTACAACATCTGCTGGTATCACAGCAATCCGCTTTCGGTTTAATCTGGAATTGATTAGATGCAGCCCCGCGGCTGCCAGCGAGACCGGGATGAATTTATTTTAATTTGAAAGCATTTTTCCCGTTGGCAACCCTCTTGAGATCTCATTAGTCTCGGAGTGAGTGGCGTGCTATAAGATTAGTGGTCTCTTTTTGCGATATGAGCCTTTTATTTAAAGACCTACTATACTCATATATTGTCCCTTCTCTACAGTGTTCTGTTCAATCCATCTGCCCCGCGCTATCTTCGGGAACGTTTTGAATTTCTTCATGCGTCCCATTCTCGTTCACTGAGATCATCGGAGAATCTGACGTTGAGGTTTCCATTGCACAGCACTGATTTCTACGGTGGATCTTTCACTGTCGAAGCAGTTCGTCTGTGGAATGATCTTCCCGTCGAAGTTACATGTGCACCGTCACTGGCCTCTTTTAAGCTGCGTCTCAAGGACCACTACCTTTCATTATAAGTAATTTGTCACTAATATTAATTATTATTGTGTTACTGGTATTAAGTAACGCCTATATATAATTGTGTACCTATCTAATATTATATAGTATATATTATATTGTTATGTATGTATCTATAATCTTAGTATATTATGTATTGGTTATAGTATGGTATTATTAGTTTGTATTTATATATTGGTTAATATTATTTTTTGAACTGGCAAATAGTTTAAGTTTCAACTCGTATATTCTATGGTTGTTGTGAAAAATAAAGATGGAGTTACTAACGCTTGTGTTTAAATGAACCGGAGTTTTAATAATAGATAGTTTACAAACATTGGTGCCGAAATCCTGAATAGTTTAAAGTTTAAAGTGATTAGTAGTGTGAAAACTTAATATTGAACATTTACTTTGTTGTGTATACGCAGTAAACACTCGTAGATTTAATCAAAATTTACATCAAAATGGAGTCGTTAATTTCACTTCAAGTTGATTTATTGCAATCACTTATTAAAGCTGAGAGGAATTTTAGGAAAACAGCTAAGGAAAGATTAAAAAAATCACTTGTAGAAACACGGTTAGAAGCGGCAGAAAATATATGGTAAGAATTTAAAGCTGGTCACAAAGAAATTATAACAATTACTTCAGAAGAGGAAAGAGACGTTTCAGAGTACTTCAAGAGTGACATTTATGATCAATTTCAAGAGCAATACACATCGTACAAGTCAATGTTGAAGGAAATGCATGAATCATTCATAATAGTCGAGTCTCGGAAAGCAGAACCTACTCAAGTGACTAAAGTCAAGTCTTCAGATCTTGTGAAGTTACCCAGAATTGAGCTGCCTAGTTTCTCAGGAAAATATAGTGAATGGCAAACATTTTATGATATGTTTTCATCGGTAATCCACAATAATGCTAGTTTACCACCGGTACAAAAGCTTCACTATTTGAAAGGTTGTTTGTCAGGAGAACCCGAGTTATTGATTCGAAACTTATCAACTACAGATTCAAACTACACAGAAGCGTGGCAACAATTATTGAAGAGATATAATAACAAGAAGTACAACTGCAACAGTATTATGCAAACATTATTCTCATTGAAATCAATACAAACAGAATCTTCAACTGCAGTAAAAAACCTGTTAGATACTACATCATCATGTCTAAAGAGCCTGAATAACATTGGAATTAGTACGGAGTCATGGGACGCGATTATCATACACATAGTAGTATCAAAGCTCGATCAAGAATCACATAAACAATGGGAAAACCAGATTAGTTTGATGTCAGATCTACCTTCGTGGACCCAACTTATAGAATTTTTAGAGTCAAGATTCAGATGCTTGGAGATGATAGAGAGCAGTAAGTCACCATCTAACAAAACTCAGAGTGTGAAACAGCCAGTGAAGACGAAGTCATTTAGTACAACAATAGAAGAAGATAAGAATAATAGTATTACATGTCCATGTTGTAACAACTCGCATCACATATGCCATTGTAAGCAGTTTACAAACAAATCAGTTCAAGATAGATACAACTTTGTTCAAAGTAAGAGATTATGTTTTAACTGTCTTGGATCATCTCACTCAATCAAAAGTTGCAAACAAAGAACGAACTGTAGAAAATGTGGAAAACGACATCATTCATTACTACACTTTATTAAAGAGCAACCAAGCGTTACAGCAAATTCAACTCCAATCAATGCAACCGATAGGACAACGGAACAGGCACAATCTATAGTGGAAAAATCAACCCCCTCGGACACACACATTATAGCAAATTTTTCAAAGAATGAGCAACATCACAGCTATAATGTTCTGCTGGCAACAGCTATAGTTAGAGCATATTCGAGGTGCGGTCAAACATACTTAATTAGGGCTTTATTAGATCAAGGCTCGCAAGCCTCCTTTATAACCGAATCAACCGTACAGGCATTAGGTTTGAAACGCATACCAGTTAGTGGTTGGGTGTCAGGCCTAGGTGACGGACATACAAGGATCAAGCACATGGTTTCACTTAATGTAGAGTCGAACCACAACCCTAATAACAATGTTCAAGTTCAAGCATATGTATTGAGTGCACTCCCGTCAACAATTCCGACCAGAGAGATAATCTATCCACAGTGGGTTTCCTTAGAAGAGATACAGTTAGCAGATCCCACGTACATGACACCAGGCAAGATAGACATCTTGCTCGGAGCAGAAGTTTATGGCGATATTCTTCTCAACGGAGTAATGAAGCATCCTCAAGGGCATTTAATAGCGCAGAACACAACCCTTGGCTGGATAATATCAGGAAGAGTCTCACAAGTCGCAGAATCACCCAATGTAATCAACTTGCATTTGCAAGCCCGTGTAGACGATTTATTAAATAAATTTTGGGAAATAGAGAATGAGCCTCCATCAATTAAAAAGAAGTTGACACCTGATGAGCAAAGGTGTGAAGAAATATTCGAAGCAACCACCGTCAGAGCTGATGATGGAAGATACATAGTCAAATTACCATTTAAAAGTGAAGATCCAGAATGTCAATATGGTGAACATAGACAAATAGCAGAGAAAAGGCTGAAATACTTAGAACGAAAACTGGAAAAAACACCAAAGTTATACGAAGATTACAGAAAGGTACTAGAAGAATATTCTGAATTAGGCTTCATGAAACCAGTAGATAAAGAAGATATAGATAATCCAAAGGCTGTTTATCTCCCTCACCACGCAGTTATTCGAGAAGACAAGCTCACAACCAAAGTAAGAGTTGTATTTGATGGCTCGTGCAAAGGAATCAACAATGTATCGTTGAATGATACCCTTCTAGTAGGTCCAAAGCTCCAACAAGACTTGAGACATCTACTCATGCGATGGCGAATACACAAGATATGTATAATCTCAGATATAGTCAAGATGTACTTACAAGTCCGCGTATCAGGTGAAGATATCAACTATCAAAGAATCATATGGCGAAGCAGTCCACATGAAGAAATACAACACTTCAATCTCCTAAGGCTTACTTTTGGAACAGCATGTGCCCCGTACTTAGCAGTCAAGTCACTTCAAAAATTAGCTGAAGACGAGCAGGAAAAGTACCCAGTTGCAGCACAGATTGCAAAAGAAGATTATTATATGGACGATTTGATGACAGGTTGTCATACAGAAGAAGAAGCTATTCAAATCTATGAAGAGATGAACAAGTTGATGAATGCTGGTGGATTTCAACTTCAGAAATGGAGCAGCAACAATCACAAATTATTAGAATATATTGGCAAAGACAAGCACCGCACCAACAATTCTATAGCTATACAAGACAAGAAAGGAAAAGTTCTAGGTATATGTTGGACTAGAGACACAGACAATTTTGAGTATTCAATAAATTTGCCCGAAGTCAAAGGCAAGTTTACCAAGCGACAGGTACTATCAGATATTGCAAGATTATATGACCCTATGGGATGGATTGCACCTGTGGTTATAGTAGCAAAATTGTTCATACAGAAGCTATGGAAATCAGGATTAGAATGGGACGATGATTTGAGCGAAGACTTGTCAACAGAATGGATCAAATATAGAGAAGAATTGCAACAGATCAAAAATATCTGTATACCAAGATGGTTGAATGTTTCCCCAGAAGTAAAAATAGAGCTACATGCATTTGCAGACGCATCCTCACATGCTTATGCTGGTAGTGTCTACATGAGAGTAGTACAGGAAAATAATATCAGTACTGTAAGTTTAGTGACAGCAAAGACTAAAGTGGCCCCAATTGAAAAAGAAATGTCAATTCCCCGATTGGAATTATGTGGAGCGGCTTTGGCAGCCAAACTATTAGTAGAGGTTGCAGAGGTGATGGGCATACCCAAACAAAATCAGCGAGCATGGACAGACTCTACAGTAGTCCTGGCGTGGCTCAAAGGACCCGCTGCCAAATGGGTTACATTTGTAAGCAACAGAGTATCAGAAATTCTGACACACACAAACCCAAGCGACTGCGCATCGCGAGGCTTGAGACCTAGTGATTTAGCCAAGCACTCCTTATGGTGGCACGGTCCAGAGTGGTTAAAAGAACCTGATGTGAAGAAAGAAATGGTAGAAATTGAGGATACACATGAAGAAGAGAAAATAAAAAGTTTATGTACAATACAACAAGAGGATAAGAAGAATCAACCATGGGAAAGATTCTCATCATTTACTAGAATGTTAAAAGTTTTATCATTTTGTAGAAGGATTCTAGAATTGAAGAAACAAAAATCAGATAGGAAGAATTTGAAAAACTACATTACACCCGAAGAAATGAATCAAACATTAAAGAAATGTATCCAACAAGTTCAAGAAATAGAATTTGAAGAAGAAATAAAGCAATTAAAAACACGAGGAAGGGTTCCTAAGAAAAGCGCACTTCACCCTCTTTGTCCAATTTTTGATGAAGATGGAATTTTAAGAGTCGGAGGACGTATCAATCTAGCAGATGTCAAGTATGATAGCAAGCATCCTATTATTTTGCCGAGTAAAAATCATTTATCCAAATTAATAGTATCAGATGCTCACAGTAGAACCATGCATGGCGGACCACAACTCATGTTGAATCATCTCAGAAGTACCTATTGGATCATTCGAGCTAGAGATTTAGTGAAGAAACATTATAGAGAATGTGTCACATGTATTAGATTATCAAGAGCGAACAAAACACCATTCATGGGACAAATCCCAGCAGCAAGACTCAAACCAAGCAAACCATTTAAGTCAAGTGGAGTTGATTATGCGGGACCCATTAATGTTCGATGTTCACCTGGACGAGGAAACAAAACATATAAAGGATACATAGCAGTATTTGTATGTATGGTGACACATGCAATTCATTTAGAAGTAGTATCAGATTTGACAGCGAAAGGATTTATTGCTGCTTTTAAAAGAATGACAGCCAGAAGAGGCCACTGTCAAGATTTATATAGCGACAATGCAACAAACTTTGCGGGAGCTAGCCGAGAGCTCCAGGAAATGTGGGACAGTGCAAAGTCCAAATTACCTGAAGAAGTATCAAAATTGCTTACAGTAGAAGGTACTACTTGGCATTTTATACCCCCTAGTGCACCAAATTTTGGAGGACTATGGGAGGCAGGAGTCAAAAGTATTAAGACACATCTGAGAAAAGTTGTTGGTGAGAGCACACTCACATATGAGGAACTTTCTACAGTGCTCGCACAAATAGAAGCCTGTGTCAATTCTCGACCACTTACAATAGTAAGCGACGATCCAAACGACCCTTTACCACTGACACCCAGTCACTTTCTGATAGGCGAACCGTTAATTAATGTCGCGGACGGAAATGATGTACCAATTAGTCAATTAGATAGGTGGAGAGTTACAAATAAAATGGTTAAAGAGTTTTGGAATCGTTGGAATGTAGAGTATTTAGTAACATTAAATAAGAGATACAAGTGGACCACTCAGCAGGACGAGCCAAAGATTGATGATATTGTCATAATTAAAGAGTCCAATATGCCACCTGCTAAATGGTTCATGGGTAGAGTTATAGATGTCCATCCGGGAAATGATAATGTAATAAGAGTAGTCTCACTCAAAACACAAAAGGGAATATGTAAACGCCCAGTTAGTAAATTGTGTTTTCTTCCCAGAAATGAATATAAGACAACTCAAGTTTAGGTTAAGTTTTAGTATAGAAGTACTTAGTATAAGTTTTATTTCATAATTGTTTTAGTATCAGTTTATCATCTAGTTGTTGAAAAGTCATAGTAGTTTCATATAAGTATGTAGAGTTTTTCAAAACAATGAAAATTAAGTTTTCAAAATATACCATAAAAGTTAAAAGTTGAGGTAAATTTATGTTTTGTATCATAAGAAGTTCTAGTATATTCTGTTTTATGTTTTGAGCTATTTCAGGCCAAGAAGTATGTAAGTAGTAGTTTCACTCATCAATGAGAGAGTCATCACGGTGGGCGGTGAGTAAGTTTTGTTATTCTTATGTTTTCATTTTTTTGTTTTGTTCTACCTCCCACTGGTAAAGTGAATTCTTAATATAGTTTCAGTTTCAATTTATAGAGATTCTAGAGATTTTGTAGAGTTTAATCATAGAGTAGAGTTAAAGTTTTTCATGCCTAGTTTAAGAAGCAAGTTCTTGGTGGGCGGAATGGTTAATATTATTTTTTGAACTGGCAAATAGTTTAAGTTTCAACTCGTATATTCTATGGTTGTTGTGAAAAATAAAGATGGAGTTACTAACGCTTGTGTTTAAATGAACCGGAGTTTTAATAATAGATAGTTTACAAACATATATTATTATGTATATATTATTATTATTTTTTTTTTTTTTTTATTTATTTATTATTTATTTATTTATCATTTAAGTATTTGTTTTTGGAACCACCGTCCCGTCATGTTCTGTATATCCTTCCTCTGCATGGTTGTCTGGAAGAGATCGCTCTGAGCGATAAGGCCGCCTGTTGTTACTAGTTTCTAGTTTTTAAGTTTTCTTTTTGCCTTTTTTTTTTGTATAATTGTGGTACCAATAAAGTGTTATCATTCATTCATTCATTCATTCATAATAAAAAAAATATTTTTATACTACACTAGCCGTGCCCCGCGGTTTCATCCGCGTAGTCATCGTTCCCGCGGGAATATCGAGATGAAAGTACCTTATATGTTATTCCAGGCTACCTACACACTAAATTTCAACTCTATCGGTTTAGTAGTCTGTGCGTGAAAGAGTAAAAAATATCCATCCATCGCATTCGCATTTATAATACTAGGATTTTTAAAATAAATCTTACTTCTAGTGTATAAATGCGAAAGTTTGTTGGTGTTTATTATGACAGACTCGTTGGCTCAGATAGTAGTCACTCTGCTTTCTGTGCCGCAGGCCCCGGGTTCGATCCCCGGCCAGGTCAAACATTTGTGTGCATAAACATGTCTGTTTGATCTGCGTCTGGGTGTTATAAGCTTATATAAGTATGTATATCAGTCATCTGGCTACCATAGTACAGGCTTCTAGCCTAGTTTGGGACCAGATGACCGTGTGTGGAAGTTGTCCCATATTATATATACATATATTATTATTATTAATTTCTTACCACACTTCACCAATAATATTTTAAGTCCCATGTAACAGAGGGCGAACCTACTGCAATCAACCACAAAAGGGCACAAATCCAGACTTCAATGAAAATTCCTGGCGAAAAAATCCAATAACACTTTTTACCTGACCTGGGAATCAAACCCAGGACCACAGCACCAACAAGGCAACGCATCTTACTACACCTTAGCGTTTGTTAAATCCCAGTTTTCTATTAACCCGTTTGTCGAAATTAACCCTATAATGTACGTTGTAATCCGAACGATTCACGTAATGAAGGTAAAACGTGAAATATGGCCGCGGATTATTATAATTTATCGGTTTCATAATGTTTACCGTGTTTGGTAAATAATGGAAAGGTTTAGACCGAAACTCGTGTTGTTACTTTCATGTTATGAATGCTTACTTATAATACGTATTAATTTACAAATATGTATTACATTTCACTAGATATTCCTAACTAGCTGTGCGCCGCGGTTTCACCCGCGCTGACATCGTTCCAGTAGAAATATCAGGGAAAAAAGTAGCCTCTATGTTAGTCCAGGGTCTAAGCTACAACCAAATTTCAACCCAGTCCCTTCGGTAGTTTTTGCGTGAAAGAGTAACAAACATCCATTCATACATCCACTAAAAATACCCCTAGGTAGGTACTTATATATATATTTTTCATATTAAATAGAAAAGTAGGTCGCGAAGAAAAATAAGTTTGACTACAACATTTTGCCAACTCTAGCTACAACTCCGTAGCTAAGATTTCAATCAGAATTAATATAATGAAATCAGTCATCAAGAGATTATTGTTAAATACCATAAATTAAGCTAATATTTATAATCTTTTGTTTTTTTTTTTTGGCAGAGTGCCTTTATTGAAAAAAGACTAAACAATAGAGCTACCTACTTACTACCTACCCTAACTAAATACACTATACCATAGAACGCTTCGAAAATCCACAGGCCGACATGCCAGCCTATAGAAAATCCAAGTGCTCTAAACCACTGTCAGATGGCAGCGTACCCAAGATACTGGCGGCATTGCCACGTTGAATAGCAATGCTTATACGTTGAGCCAGATAAACGCCAGCATTTTGATCACGCGTCGCCTCGACCAAGCGCTCAGATAGATTTTTGAAAATGCGATGAGCTCCCGGCCCCCACGGTCCCAGAGTCTCGACTCCAAACGGTTCAAATATGTAACCGCTACCGAGGTTTGCATACTTGCCCCGCTTGCGTTGCATTACATTACACATATTATTTAAAAGAAAACTTTTAATCATCAATATTTATTTAATTGACTCCTATTAACTGTTGATGTTATTAGAATCTGCAATAAAATAAAATCTTATAAACTTGAAAAAAAAAAAAGAAGAAATTAATTTTAATTTTATTAAATTAACTTGGGTACTATGTTACTTACTTATCATGTTACTTATTAGTAACATTCGTGATAATCTTAGAAATCATTAAAGAAAAGAAATATAATCATACCTTATAATGAATACCTACCCAAATTATAATTCCCCATACAAACATAATACCCAAATTATTTACAATCAGAGCATGTTTCCGACATAAAATGATGTTATACAGAATATGATAATAGATGTCTTGTTAAGATACTAGTCAAGTTATCTAAAATATAGGTATTTTCAAATATAACTCCAGATTATACATTTGCCTTCAAATATATCTTGAAACTTTAAAGCCGAGAAGAATATAATCACACCTTATAATGAATATCTACTTAACAAAAATCCATTTAATATTCAAACACATGTTTAAATTTCCGTTGCACATTTTCTTGATGAAATATCTTGTTAAACAGAATCTTCAAAGCCGAGAGAGCCTCAAGGAAGTCAATCTGACTCGATTAGGGAGTCGCGCGTGTATACGGACTCCCTACTAGAGTCAATTTCACATCAATGAGCTTGTTCTTCTCTTTCTTCTCTCTTCTTATGTCTTCTTTATTCATTCTTGAAATGATTTCAATGTTGTTAAAGTACCTACATAATACATTATGTAGGAATAGAAGAATGATTATGATATAGATATCATAATCATTCTAGGTAAAACAATATTACAGCTGCAGCTATTTTATACCTCCTTACTATCTATCTCATTATCTGCCTCATGTGAGTACGCTACCTTTTAGGAGGTTTGATTCATTGTTTGTTTATTTTGAAGATTTTGAATCAACTAATAAATTTAGCAAATCGATGTTTAGTATTTCCCTGTTTCCTCTGAATATTATTAACCCACGCTTTAAATTTATATTGATATTATTATAGTGAAGTAAACTATGTCCCTGTCATTTTAGTTTCTCATATAAACTCTCGGTTTTTCAAAGAAACGGAACTTATTTAAGGTATAGATAAGTGTTGATTTAATTGTTAAAATACAGTGGCGCCTCCTTTATTTTCTAATCTTTTCTGTCAAGCTAAGCTAATCAATAACAAAAACACTAAGGTGAACTGGAGTGTATGAAGTGAGATAGATCAGATAGGTCACAAACTTAGATCTATATCTGTGGTCACATAAATGTCTTGTCCACAATTTTTAAATTGGTTCTGACGCCAGCAACGCTAAACCTAAAACCAATCTGATACCAGGAGGAAGACCCATCTATATATAGAGTTAGTTGAAATAATATTAGTTTGTAATAACCGTCGGGCAGCCGTCTATACCGACGGCATCAATTTCAGGAGAGATGAGTCCATAACCAAGTTAACATTGCCCCCTTGCGATGTCTCTCGGTGGAACTTCCTCGCGGCGCTGCGGGCCTGGTAATCTTGGACAATTTCTTGGTAAAATACTTTAAAAATTAGGGTTAGTTTACCCATAAATCCTAAAGATCATAATATAAGGTCATAAGGTCGAGAAAATCTTTCTTGGTTTCCAACTATCCGCTTTTCTGCAATCTTTTTAGGTTTTTCGCAATTATTCGGTTTTTTCGATTATCATGCGCTATAAAGATATAATAAAGCTTAAATGTTATGCAATAATATTTCCTCAGTTTATTGAAGTGACGCCATTTTCGATACGTAGAGAAAATATTATAATAATAAATGTACCGGCACCGCGCCGCTACGATGGGTGGAATAATACGCGTGAGGAGGAAAATTGTCGCGCGTTCTGAAATACTGCGGACTACGACATTGTGCCAAGAAATCTTGTTTCTGTTAGAATATTTCTATTTCTTTAGACTACTCCCTTAAGATTTGCTGCTTATTTGGTTTATTTTCTATTTATAAGTTTTTTTTAGTTAACGGTATACGACAAAAACTATGTCAGAAAATAAGATTGAATTGATTGAATAAGAAAAATGACACGCTATTACGAAAAGAAGACTGAAATGTAAGAATAGATGCAAATAAAAAACTTTAAACCCTAAAAAAGAAACGAAAAAAAGGGCAAAATCGTTCCAAAAGATCACGGTCAGCAACAAAGTAAATCCCTACAATAATATATTATCACTTCTAAAACAAAATTATTCTTCTTGTAAACTAGATACATGAATGTGAATCCATTGGCACCCGCTCACTGGAATAATGGAGGGAAACAGTGGAAAATTGCTATAGCATGGGGTCTGGGCGCGGCGCGTCTATCCGACGAATATTACGTGTCAAATGCTTCGGGTAGCGATTGCAAAAAGATTAAAATGTAATCATTAATTTATAGGCGGCAAAGATAGGAAAAAAATATATACCTTAAGATAAACGTATGTAGGAATTTATACTTAAGAGTTTAAATATATGAATATGATGGTAATATACGTCTATATATATATATATCAAAAACATTGACACCCTCAATCATTAACGCCCAGCTCCAAAGCTAAATTTTTGAACACATTAATAGGTTTCCATTATGATAAAAAGTAAACGAGGGACAAGGAAAGGAAAGGATAAAGGAGCTCCCTAATTCTCACGGGAAACAAGTCGCGGAAATTATACGCTAGTTATAAAAAATATACAATGGCTCGTTTATATTATTTGTACTTGCTTTTGTATAATGGTTTTAAATTAATAAGTTTTTTTAAATCTACCTATAGGTCGATTTTTTATTATATATATATATATATATATATATATATATATATATATATATATATGTGTGTGTGTAATAAAACCTACCTATATTAATTTTCAAGAATAATTTTAATGTTAAGTACATACGCGTAAGTTTCGTAACACAGTTTATGGGATAGATTTTCATGTTGTGTTATATAGTTTCCAGGTCACCAAAGGATCTCGAATTATAACTTGACGTTTGGCTTTATTGTAATGAAAATGGGTTTACCTACAGTGTCAACCTTATTTTGTGTAACAATATAATTTTATATAAAAAGAAACCTTTCATTTTGGTAAAGCCATAAAAAGCTTGCAAACCGATCGTATCGTATCCAAAATTTATGATAAATCAATAATGTAATACGATTCAATAAAATTCTAGCAATAAAACGCGCTGTTTCGTGGACCCAAGAAAATATACGTATTTACTTTAACGTTTGTTAAGCTTATTGTAGGTAGTGGAAATGTTTCTGAGAACTGTTATAGCTTGGGAAGATTTATACTCTTATGCCTTTGTATTTGTATAATTTGAAAAGATAATATTAAAATAAACGTGGATAAATGTGGAGGCCTATGTCAAAATTTGGACATAACCTACGGCTTAGATGATGGCGCATTTTTAGAATTTTAAAAGCTTTTAACAATTTAAAATAATATGTAATGCTGATAAACTATATTATAACAAATGATGCAAAAATAACAAATGATGCAAAAAAGCATATTTATAAGGAAAAACAAAAGACATTTATTCGTACTACGAACTTTTTCTAGTTGAGTTTTTTTACAATATAAAGTGGATGTTTTTTCTATCAGTACAAAGCGTCAACGGAACTAATGTATCGGAAGCCTGCCGTATAGTCTCCCGTATAAGAGTGTGCGTTTGTTTTGCGCACCGTACCGCACGTCGCGAGGGACGGGCTATTGATTTTCATTGTCGAGGGTTTACGCAGACTTGTTAACTATCTACCGCTTTGTATATATTATGGACCTAGTTTAAATTCTGTAACACTACATGAAACAATATCTCGTCTTTTTTCCCAAGGGTTAGGCAGAAATGGTCCCAATCGTACAATAGTAACACTAAACACACTCCGCCAGTTATGTTCTTTTAAGTGCTATGTAATAGAGGGCAAGCCTATTAGAAAATTACTAATAAAAAAATGTTGTACTTACTAATTAACGGCTTTAATTTAAAAAAACAAACCCTTACTAAAAATGTCTTTCTTTTGTCTTATGTCATACCGAGAAAAATATAACAGCTTACTACAATCTAGCCTACTTAAAAGCTAGTACCTAATTAATTGCTAACTTAGTGCTACGTACCTGGAAATTTAAAATTAAGAATATTATGTCTGTCGCAGGCCATTTTTATGATTCCGCGTTTTACAAACGGCGTCGTCCGTTTAAAAACACTCTTAGTTATGGAATATGCCGGAGGCAACATTTAAATGGTCATGTGATTTTATAAAATGACACAACACAGATAGACATTTCAACTTCCAACAAAAACACAAGCAAATATAGAGTGTTCTCTCTTCTTTTTGTCGACACGCCTCGCTTAACATTTTTGACTAAGCAAAATGACAATAAATGACGAAATTAAAGCAACTGAAGGAGTTTTCAATTTTCCTTCGGCATATTCCATAACTGCGGGCGTTTTTAAACGGACGACATCGTTTGTAAAAAGCGGTATCATAAAAATGGCCTTCGACATGTCCATTAAAATGTAATTTTTACTGTCTCTATTAAGGTGAAGCACTTTTTACGTGTTTTTGTTTATACAATTATATATAGCATTTATAGCACTGTACTATAATACTTTATATAACTGTTACTTTCAATACACTAATTCGAAAGGTTTCGTCCTTTAAGTCTTCTAGATCCGTCTACTAGATCAGTCTTGTAACTAAAAATGTCTTCAATAATTTTTAATAAAAACCGAGATGAGGTTACGTACTTTCGTAACCTTCTGTGGCTACCGACTGGCTCTATCATCAGACCAGCTCTCGCTGAGTCTGGCTTTTTAGATTCCATTAGCAACAAACATCACATAGGTAGGTTAATTTTTTTTTAAAGGGCAGCCTTTAGTAAAAAATTACCAAATACACTATGTCATAGAACACTTCGAAAATCCACTGGCCGACATGTCAGCCTATAGAAAATACAAAACCTCTAAATAACTGTCAGATGGCAGCGTACCCAAGATACTGGTGGCATTGCCACGTTGAATAGCAATGCATATACGTTGGGCCAGATAAACGCCAAAATTTGGATCACGCGTCACCTCGAACAAGTGCTAAAATAATAATTCCTAGTAATAAGAAATAATTCCTCATATTTTAAAGCCGCTTATCCACTTGAGGCAGCTTCGGGTCGAGGCTATGTTGCTACTAGTTTTGCCAAGACTGGTTAAGTGGGTATGTGGCGTTAGACTGTCAACGTCAACAAAATATAAAGAGCAAAATAAAGATAGAAAAACAAATCCCAACGTAACTAACATTTATTTAACTCAGAGCGAAGTATTTGCTCCTATTTCGCTTTTTAACCTTTCCTCGTGACAAACAAACAAACAAACACTATTAACGAGCACAAACACTCCCTGTAAATAAATAAATTGAGGACAACGACTGGGCCTTTTTGTAAGAACCCCTTTCCTACGTTTTTGCGCTGATTTCGTGAAATGTGCTTTTTTATGTTGAGTAAAAAGAGTTTGCTTAGAAAGAGGTTTAAGGATAAAGTTTAGTTACTTAAATATTAGGCTAGCATTAAAAATACAGTTTATTGAAATGTTAACTTTATAATCCTATCCTACTAACTAATATTATAAATGCGAAAGTCGGTGAGGATGGATGGATGGATGGATGTTTGTTACTCTTTCTCGTCAAAAGTACTGAACATATACCTATATACATACCTAATTTCAGCCAAATTAGCGGTTTTTTTTTTTTTTTTTTTTTTTAGGCGACTTGGCTATTAATTTTTTTTTTATGATAGTAAGTGACAAGACGAGCAAATCAGGTGCCTGATGGTAAGCATCATGATTGCCCATATCAGACACAGTGCCACCCAGTGTTTTAAAATCAAAATTCTGCGTGGCACTGTACTGCGCCTGTCACCCTGAGATATTAGTTGTTGAAACTCGTCATGCCCAGTAATTTCGCTGCCCTTCCCTTCCCTTCCCTCCTTTCCCTTTAATTGGAGGCAATAGTTTAATTAATAAGGGTTATGCCACTCCGCTCCACGTCTGTTGTTTTCAAATGAGCAAATGTTACATTTATATTCCACCGCGCTCCACCTTAAAAATCCACTCACTAAAGTTAAAATAATATTTTTGGTCGACATAGCTCCATGGAAATTTGATATGGCTTTAAATATTTAAGATGGGGCTTTTGATCCCTGCTTAAGTACCTAGACCAATGATTAAATAAAAAAAAAGTAAGAGTTAAAACAAAGGCAAAAATTAGTGTTTATATCCATATTCACAATAGCACAATAGTAGTTACTTAGCTATTTTTTACCAACACGTGTTAACCAATGGTTAAGACGATAGTCAGTTTAACCAATAGTTAGCTTACATCTATAACTAAAATTTTTTTTTAAACCGGCCTTAATTATAATTATTAAATATAAATTGGAGGTAATATTGGAAAATAAATAAAAATATTAAGTGAACTCTTGTCACTCGGATTCAGAAATGCCTGTGGTGTTAGCTTATTATTATTCGTATCGTAGGGTGTTAGAAAGAAAATGAGAGAGTTGTTAAATCAATTGTGCTTTTAGAGTGAAAGTGTCATAATTTTATTCAATGACACATATCTTTGAATTAGCCGCGCTGGCTCGGTGCGATTAAAATTGCGGTATGTCTAAAAAATATTTCTTCGACCATACAATAACAAGATACACGTCTTAAAGTATTATAACACCTTTTTGCAACACTCTGTATAAACGACTTAGTTATGGCACAAAATAGGATATGGTGTGTTTACATCGATCCAGTCACACTGGCGCCAGTGCCGAGGGTGAGTAAATAAACCGAGTTCAGGGAAAGTCATAAAACATTGCATAATGTAACGAGCCCCACATAGTTAGTAGTTTTGTACCAGTAATTACTCTTGCGTGTAACTGTGTATTTGAAGTATATGGTATATGGCTATTTGAAGTATATAAATATAATATAGAATAGGTAATTCAAAAAATAGTTGCGAATACTTTGCTTTTTACAAGCATTTATATAATTTAACTTTTATTGTTTGTTAGTTTTGGTCAAATCTGGAAACTGAATTAAATTAGTTATCTTCAACCGATTGAGATATATATTGGCATACCTACAGGTTTAGTTTTGTAATGGAATGAAAGTGTTTGCTCAGAAAAAATATTTTAACATTGATAATTTATGTTAGTGTGATGTTTTTAAAGTGACGTAATTTGTAAGGTGCAATAAACTGTGAGTTATACTAATTTTTCATAAATCAGTAAAAAAATCTGTCCTTTTAGTGTACTTATTAAAATAATCTTTATTTCTTATTATTAAATCTTATTATTTCTTATTATAAATAATTTATTTTTTGTCTCTGTAGTAGTAAATCATCTATAGTTTCCGTCTGACTTTCTGTTTTCTATTTATATATATGAACTCATATTATATTAAAAAAACCAACTTTTCGATAAAAGTTGCTAGTTAATTAAAAGACAATACAATACTCTTGATTTAGACCACAAATAAAAGAAAATAGGTACAGGTTTAAATAAAAAAATACGTACTTAATACCACTTACTAACAATCATCATCATCATCTCAGCCGTTGGTAATCCATTACTGAACATACACATACGTTCACGCCTTTTTCCCGAAGGGGTAGGCAGAGATGTACCCAGGACTCAGTCCCATGTAGATACACCCACATTTCGCCAGTATGTTATTGGTCCCATGTAATAGGGGGCGAGCCTATTGCCATCTACCGGGCACAGTTCCAGACTCCAGGCTGTTATTGAGATAATTCCTAATGGAAAAATCCAATATTTAACACTGCCTGACCTGGGGATCGAACCCGGGACCTCTTAATTGGCAGTCGAGCATGCGCCCTCTACGCTACGGAGGCATTACTGAACATAGTCTTCCATAAAGGGGGATTTTTGCCTAGACTCGCTTGGCAGGTGGGTTGTGCAGTTCGATGGTTTGTAGCAGAGGACGCTGCTGTCCGTCTGGATCTGTTAACCCTTAGCCGGTTCTTACGGCAACCACGGGTGGAGACAGTGAAGCACTATTCTAAACCCGATAACTCCACGTTATTAACAATATCATGTTATAAACAACTACTCGTACTTTATGAAAAAAGTTGCATCACGTATTTATCGTCGCTTATTAATTTCTTCGGATCAACATTAAGAAACTCCGTAATGACGGGAAACGTGCTAAGAAGAGGAACTTATAACTTACTGGCAACTTTTAATTGTCACACTTCTTTCTTTTATTGATGACATGGCAACTTTATTGATGAATTATGACGGGGCATTGTTTTTTTTTTATAATAATTCAGAACAGAGATTTACTAAGCCCTTAGACTAATCGTCTAATACTAGCCGCGTAGTCTTCGTTCCCGTGGGAATGTCGGGATGGAAAGTACCATAACATGTGTTATTTCAAGATCTAAACTGACATCGAATTTCAGCCAATCCATTAAAGAGTAATAAATATCCATCCATCCATACAAACTTTCACCTTTATAATATTATATAAGTGTGATGTTGAACATAATGTATAAGAAAAGTGATTTTTAAACTTTTTCCACCGGAACAAAAATCACTGGTTTACTCTAGCTATTAAAAAAGAAAAAAGCTTAACAAGAAGTTTATCATGCACTCGTAATTACGTACCTACCTAATGTGTCAGTAACAATACTTTTTTTATGATAGTGGGTAACGAGACGAGCAAATCAGGTGCCTGATGGTAAGCATCAGGATTGCCCATATCAGCCACAGTGCTACCCAGTATTTTAATGTTCAAAATTCTGTGCGGCACTGCACTGCGCCTGTCACCCTGAGATATTAGTTGTTGAAACTCTTCATGCCCAGTAATTTCGCTGGTAACATTGCCCTTCAGACCGGAACACAGTAATGTTTGCACATTACTGCTTGGCGGATGAATAATTGGCAAAGGTACTACATAAAAGTAATACAATTTTTTTTTACTTCAAATTTTTTTTCTTTCAGAAATATTATATGAACATACTTTGCAGTATTACTTACTAGTTTTTTGTAGTATTACTTTCAAGTTACAAACTCTGCGATGCTCAAGGACATATATCCCCAGATTGTCTGTAAGAACTTGCTTCATGCGACAAGACCGCCGGTTGTTTACTCGTATCCTGTCTTTTGCATTGTACCTTTTGTAATATTGATTCTTTTTTTTGGTATGCAATAAATTATTATGCTATTTTATTCTAACAAATATCCTAACATTTTATTCTTCCAAAAATCACCTCCCCTTCCACCTTCCTATTACGTCTCCTTTGAGGACGCCATTTAGGATCCAAATGTGATTACCGCCACTCAGGCGCTCTCTAATAGCTCAGTTAATACGAGTAGTGGGCCCTCGACGTTGACAGTTTTAAAGCAGAGCCCAATTTGAACGGACTCCAGTTTAGATGTTGTTACTAGTTTTGGTAGTTATTGGGTAATATAATACGGTGAGGCGTCGACGTTTATTAGATTACAACGACTTTTAACATTTAATACTCGACCATTCTGTTTGGGGTCATTCTGTGGGGACAAAAGACAGTTTTGCGTTACTTATCGCGATAAATCATATTAAAAGAAAAGATTTTGCGATTTAGTTTGAAAGGAATAAAATATAATTGTTAGAAAAGAATGAATGTAAAATGTAACAAAATCACAACTATTAGTTTACAAAATCATTTTAAAATAAATTAAGGGTCGCCATACACGGACTGCACGAGCAGTTAGCCATCGATCCACTTATACGGACCGCTCTTGCAGTAAATTGTCAAGCTTGACCGCACGACCCCCCGAAGCAGTTGCAACTGCTCGAGCGGTTTCATGTATGCGTGTACGTAGAAGACTTAAGTTCACTATACAGTCGCAGCTTGAAGCAGTTCATCCTGACTGCTTCAAGCAGTCCGTGTATGGTGGCCCTTAATTTATTTAAAAAATGTTTTGAGAACCGATGGGCGATATTATATTTTAATCGATATACATTAAACTATGAATATAATAGAATAATAGTTTCATGCATACAACATAAACCATGCTACAAAACAAAGCTTAAATATACACAACCAGTGGTCTTATCGCATTAAACATAATCATACAGAATACAACTACATCGCAATATTAATCATTGGTTTTAAAACAGGTAAACCAATGAAACGTGCAGAATAATTAAATAAATTTTCATGAGGGTAAAACCCCTCTGATCCACTAAACATATAAAATGCAATATTCGTCCAGTCTGTTTGTCCACGAGATTAAACCGGGTATTACATCCCCTGATTAGTTGGTTTGTGCAAACATATATATATATACCCATATAGGTATAATATCTACGTATATCTACGTGGGGTGGTGTTTTAAATATGAGAGTAAATGTAGGATTAAATGACTAATTTTTTGTTTTTTTTATAAATAAATGGAGTCAACTAGGACAACGAGCAGAATTTCAAGTCCTAAGTGCTCCGGCTTCCGGTGAAATATTATAATAAAGATGTTCCTGGCACAAGAATTTTGAATTCCCGAAGGCATTGTGTTCCGGTGCTTTAGGGAGGCGAGACCGAAAATAATCCCTACCAGTGTATAAATAGTAACTTTAGTATGTTAGTTTGTGAGGTATAATTAATATGAGCCTCTTATCCACACCACCGGCCAAATGTATACCAATCTCTTAATAGTTATCTGGAATTCTCCCTGAATAGTTATCTGGAAGAGATTGCTTTTAGCGATAAGATCGCCAATTGTTACAGCCAAATTGTTACACTATATTATAATCTTTCTTCTTTCTTACTTCTTACTAATATACTAATATTATAAATCTCAAATCTCAGTACAATGTAAAAAAGTAACGTTTCTATAAGGTGAACAAAACGCTACCGAGTTCTAACTTAACTCCAGCGCCATCTAGATAACACAAAAAAAACAGCGCTGGCAATGTTTTTGTACGTATGTTTGTTCCGTTTTCACGCTAAAACTACTGGACCGATTGGGCTGAAATTCGGTATGTAGATAGTTTAGACCCTAGAATAAAATAAAAAGTACTTTTTATCCAGATATTTTCACGGGAACGAAGACTACGCGGCTGAAACCGCGGGTCACAATAGTAATAAATATTATTACTTTTTAGTATTCAGTTTATGTGGTGTAATAATAAAGAGTTTATCTATTTACACTTATCATTTATTATATTGTCTAAAATAAATAAATAATTACAATATAATAATGTAAAGTTTTTCAAATGTAAACTTAGGAATCGCAAATTATCTACACTGATGTTACAGGGGTGTCAAAATTGCAGTATATATCGAAATGACGTACGACCGTGTTCAACATGGCGGAGGTACTGCCGTACTCGCAGATATTTTTTAATTGTGATAAGTAAACAGCATATAGCACATAGGTACATTAATGATTTTCTAGTATATATGTAGACACTGATTTTATCGTTAGAATATAAGAAATACAGCAATCCAAGGATGTGGATACCAATTATCCAGATATTAAGTGTCCAAATGTTCTAGGGTCCATTGGATTTTTGCAATGATCCTAAAAATAGCTCACCTAGACATGAACTCCTTTCTAAAATGTTGAAACCACAGGAAATATCCGTCTCCTCTTTTTTTTTTTTTAATCCACACACCGTCATCTGGTCCCAAACTAGGCTAGAAGCCTGTACTATGGTAACCAAATGACTGATAAACATACTTATATACGGTTATAACACCCAGACACAGATCAAACAGACATGTTCTTGCACACAAATGTTTGACCTGGCCGGGGATCGAACCCGGGGCCTGCGGCACAGAAAGCAAAGTTACTACCATCTGAGCCATCGAGGCTGTCACCTTGTAGTTTAGTCGAGAGCATTGCTTATTGCTTCAATAAGCAATAGCCGCAATAGGCTGAATTATCTTCAGATTTAGTTACTTCATCGTAATCGTTCTTTTTCACAAGATGTGATTGATCTAATAAGATCAATCACATCTCGAGAAATGACTTCCTCGGGCCATCTGGCACAATTTTTATTCGTTTTTATTTTTATAGCTAAACATTTGACCAATTTTTCCAAACGAGAGAGTTCAAATGCAAAAGTAACAATTCCTTTCAAGCTGGGCACGTAACAATTGTCGATAGGTCGGCGCGGGCAAAATTGCGGGCAATTTGACGCGGTAGTGCCCCACAATTTGCCCAGAAGTGGCACTTGCCTTTACGAGGCTGAGAATGCGACTAGGTCGGTACCCACTCGGATGACGCACTCTGTTTTATTACAAGACTCGCCTATTTCTTCGTTTGAGAAATGTGTCGTAGATTTCAGGCGTTTGATGACTGCAGCGGTGTTACGGGATTTATTTTATATTCGCTATTCCCGCGGTTCCATACGGTAAAATTCCTCTATGTATTATTTATGTGTACCAATTTTTTGCCTAATCGGTCTAGTAGTTTTCGCATGAAGAATTAACAAACATATACATAGATTGACAATATTAGTCGGATTGTTATTCGTTTATCCTTTACGATTAGGACGAGAAGTAAAACACAGGGGTAAATAAAGAAGATCCAGTATTCTTTATAAAAGTAAATTTACTCTAGATTTCACTAGAAAATGCATGAACATTTATACCTTTTAAAAATCACATTAAAATTGGATTATCCCATAATTTTGATATAATTATAATAAAGATGTGCAAACCATAAATGTTTAATGTATTATTTTTATTATATTAGCAGTGACCTGCCCTCGCTTTGTTCCTGGTGCTAATAATATAGGTATATATAAACTTTCCTCTGGAATCATTATGTCTATTGTTCCGCATTAAAAGTATTTGCGTAGCATTTTATCATTCCGTTTACTCTAATTAATAACCATTAAAAAAACAAACCAAGGTGCACCTACCACATATCCCGAATTCAGTAACAATATAAAATCAACTCGACTGTTGATTCAACAGAGCCAACTCGACTCAAACTAACTACCAACAGTACTCGTAACTAACACATTTGAAGCGAACTGTGTGTGTGTGTGTGTCCATCTGCATAATTATAATATTATTGTATGCACAAATACATCCACAGACGATCTTTGTATCTACTCTGAATACATCTGAGCAAACATTTGATTGAATATCAAATTCAAATCTTTGTATTGAAACCAAATAAGAAATAATAGTATACAAATTCTTCTTATTATAATTAAAGTAGTCTTATCGCGCTTGATTAATATGTTCCAATACGGATCATAATGATGAGGAAACTTGTGTATAGAGCCAGCTCTCGGCATCTTTCAAACAAATACATGTAACAATGATTCTGCTGACAGTACACTGGTAAGAATCTTAAACTCAAGTGTGCCAATTTACTACTGCATAAATCTAAAACCGGTAAAAGCGTGCATAGGCGTATTTTATATGACTATTTGAAGAGCTTAAACACATAATTTTACACTACTTGAGATGTACCTAAGAACCAATCCCATAGCAGGCACACCCACATTTAAACTTACATTCACACCTTTTGAAAAATAATTTTGCCTTAACTATAAACTGCTGTGGATGGACTCAATAATTGTATCGCAAGACAATATTAACACAAACAAAAAGTAGACATACATACTTTTTGTTAAAATTTTAAAAGCAAGTCAGTGTAATGAAGAACGAGAAGTGCGGCTATTTATTGCTCAAAAATATATACAAAGGCTATGTAAAAATGTGTAAAAGGCACATAGATACCAATTTCCATAAATAACAACAGTGTACCGCAGAATATGAAAGCATAGAACACCAAAAAGCAGAGTTCTAAAGCTTTTAGCGAGCTCTTGTTGCTAAAAGGGGGTAGTGCTAAAATAAACCAACTTGCATCAAACTTTATGTGTCCAGAAAATGGGTTAAACAAGCAATTAGCTGTGCTTTAGATAAAGCTTAATTTATTTGTATTACGAGCGTAATAGGTAATTGCCGTAATATATCTACATAACTGTTTGCGACTTGCAGGAATGGACCTTTATTAAAGGCTTATGGCTTTTGATATCCACTTGTATAATTTTTTTTCATAGAAAATAGATCTAGACAGGTTGAAAACGGCCTGCATCCAGCGTGATCCTGCTGTATTTATCAGATTGTTTGTCCACCTTGTGGGTGGACGTCCTACGCTACGCTTGCCGGTCCGTGGTCCCCATTCGAGAACTTTACAGCCCCATCGGCCACCAGTTCTACGTGCTATGTGCCCACTTCAACTTGCTAATCCTTTGGACTATCTATGGGAGAAACCTATGTTCAGCAGTGGACGAGATGATGTCCACCACTCAGTCCTGTGGCTGAGATGATGATGATGATAAATGGACAGTAATTAGTGTTTTTATAGTTCAAATCTACATTTTTGGCCTTTATTAAACTCAGCTAATGGAACTATAAAGCGAAAAATTTGGGCAAATTTGTAGTACGTTACTCATGTAGATTTAAACCGTAATAAATAAATATATAAAAATGTTTTAATTTCAGACATTACATCCATAGTTTACATATTATACTTAATCATTGAAAATAAAATTACATTACATGAAGTTACATTAAATGAAACAAAACAAAATTAAATTAAATCATATTAAATCAAATCAATAAAATCATAATAAAAAATATTCAAATAAATAAAAATTAAAACTGTACAAGGAGCTAGCTAAACGCTTGGTGGAGGCATCGGGTGACCAGAATGCTGGCCTGTTTTTTGGCCAGAGGATAAGCATCTGCATCCAACGGGGCAATGCCGCCAGCATTCTGGCCACCTACCCTTCCTCCAAGGGTTTAATAGATTTAATTTAATGAGTAAGGTTTTGTATATAAAATGTAAATAGCGTAGGTAGTGAGTTTTGTAAATAGTGTTTTGTGTGTTACTTTTTAATGTTTCTTTGAATAAATCTATATTTTATATTTAAAATTAAAACAATATAAAACAAACTGATTTAAATGAAATTATAAAATAAAATAAAAATATTTTATAAAATATTTATAAAGTTATATTGATAAAAAAAGGGTCTACTATAGGTCTGGGTCGTCGGTATATCTCTGTCTACCCTTTCAAGAAAATGGCATGTTTTGTAAATGTTATTGATAATGATTTATTGATACAAGTAGGTACACCTCTATGAGATCTTACCTACAAATTTTTCCGCCATATTAAAAAATATGAAACTACAAAACTGTAACCCGCAAATAAATCTAAGGTATAAGTTCCGTCGACTGCTCGAGCATAAAGTGCCATAACTCGGAAAAACGGAAAAAGCGCACGAAAAAATTGTTCGTGACATTCCGCGAATATTTGAACTCAGATTATAGAGTTTTTAATTAAAAATAAGTGAAACGCTCCCCGCGAGCTTTTTGTTTTGTAAATGAAGATGTGCCGGGTTTTTATTTCGAGCGAGATTAATTACGGCTTGAGGTTAATTTTAACGAGTGGACGCCATCTTGAAGAGGATTTTGTAAATTAATTCGTGACTACGAGTTAGAGTAAACGTAGAAGCGGTTTTAGTCGTGTTTAATTTCAAATATTTATACTAATGTAGTAAGCAGTGCTTATATAATTAACTGGAGTTTATCTAACCTATTTTGTGCCAGGGGATTCCAGTGTTAATAGAATTTCTATTATATCTCGACGATATCTCGGTCCCGGCATACGAATAGTTAATCTAAATTAGTTCATATTTACTAATAATATTTAATCCGCTCCGCCCGGGCTCTACTCGATAATAAACTTCTACCGTAATCAAACTTACCATAATTTCGTCATCTCATATCATCGCAGGTAACCTAAAACCGAGTTTCATATTCATATCCGTGTTATTTATCACCGAACCCCCATACACTCGATGCAAACTCATCAAAACTGTCATAAAGGTGGGTATACATAAAATTAGGCGCGGCGTGAACGATGCTCGTCGACGTCGACTGTCGACCGTCGAACAAATTACCCGGCGTCGTGTGGAGTGCGCCTTACGAGAGGGCTTGACCCACTTCCACGCGCGGGTTAATTGTCCACCGCTTTACGAACAGTCCCTTTGTGACTCGTACGATTGGTTAGGATCTGTGTTTACGCCTTGCCTTTATTGCTTAGGAATGTTCGATTTTAGTATGGACCTAGTTATTACGTTTTACGTTTCTATGATCGACATATTTTTCTTAGTTAAAAATAATAAACATAATAACAGTCGCAAAACTGCCGGTCGCCGTTGCTAAAAGTAGCTTTATGCTTTAAAGCAGCTTTGCTTTAAAGCATAAACTCCAAGGAATTATTTTTTACTCTGTGTTGTTACTACGAGCGATATGAGGATGAATGTTAGTGATTTTAATGTAGTGTGAGGAAGGGGCGCCCTAAAAAGATTGGACGAACTTTGTGAACTAAGGATATGCCTGTAGTAGTGGTTGATACAGATATGAGGGATAATAGACGCTGAATGGCGGAAGCTGACGTACTATGCCGATTACATCTGCAGTATGTTACAAGCTTTTAAATAATTTACATAGTCTGTATGGTGGGATCAAATATTGCAAACTTCGCAATTACACAGCCTCGATGTCACAGATGGTAATTACCCTGCTTTCTGTGCCGCAGGCCCCGGGTTCGATCCCCGGCCAGGTCAAACATTTGTGTGCATGAACATGTCTGTTTGATCTGTGTCTGGATGTTATAAGCTTATTTATATATGTATGTATATCAGTCATCTGGTTACCATAGTACAGGCTACTAGCCTAGTTTGGGACCAGGTGACCGTGTGTGGAAGTTGTCCCATATTAGTATTATTTATTTTGAAAGTTGTTCAGTTTGATTTGTAGATAAATTTAAGCATTATTTTAAGTATTAAGTGCCACCTTATTGTAATATATTGTAAATCACAACGTAAATCACATGAGCTAAGATAGTTGTATTTATAACAACTATCTAAGGTCATGTGATTTACGGTACTTTCTTCTCCCTGAATGGTTGTCTGGAAGAGATCTCTCCAAGTGATAAGACCGCCAATTGTTACACTATTTGTTATTAAATATTTAATTTTAATTTTTTTGTATCTAAGTCAGACTTTCTGTAAAATATGATAGATAACATACCATCCAATCACGCTTTTTGCCTATTGCCTACCAATGGGCACAGTTCCAGACTCCAGGCAGTTATTGAGATAATTACTAATGGAAAAATCCAATATTTAACACTTTGTCTGAGCTGGAGATCGAACCTCCTGATCGGCAGTCGAGCTTGCACCCACTACGCCACTGAGGCAGATGTGATAAATAGTAATCCATGTACATACCTTGTCCCTAATCTCTTGCCTCATCTTCTCCCTCTCCTCTTCCATCTTGCGGTGCTTCTCCTTGCGCCTGTCCTCGGCCTCGCGGATGGCCTCTTGCCGCTCACGTTCTGCTTCCTCTTCCTTCTCCTTGTCATCGCTGTCGTCGCCGTCGCCGCCGACCGCACCTGAAACAACGAGATCATGCTTTAGGCCTTCATTACAGGAATGATACCAATATTAATACTATAATACGATATAATATATAAAATGTGTTTAATTCCCCATGATGTATCAATCTATGGGGAGTATATGCAGCAGTGGACTACCATCGGCTGATGATGATGAAACAGTTTTGTCTCCCTTATATACACGAATTCTAGTTAAGTTAGTTAAGTTAGTTTTTGCATAGATGGCTGACGAGTAGAGGTCAGTTTCTGTTATTTTTTTATATGTACAGGGTATAATATATTGTTGACTGCCTCGGTGGCGTAGAGCGCGCATGCTCGACTGACAATCGAGAGGTCCCGGGTTCGATCCCCAGGTCAGGCAAAGGTGTTATTTGGATTTTTCCATTAGGAATTATCTCAGTAACAGCCTGGAGTCTGGAACTGTGTCCGGTAGATGGCAATAGGCTCGCCCCCTATTACATGGGACCAATAACATACTGGCGAAATGTGGGTGTATCTACTATGGGACTGAGTCCTGGGTACACCTCTGCCTACCCCTTCGGGAAAAAGGGTATCTACTATGGGACTGAGTCCTGGGTACACCTCTGCCTACCCCTTCGGGAAAAAGGCGTGAATGTATGTTATAACTATAACATTATGTTAGATCAAGTCACCGTTTCATACGCGTATAATCACGTTTCAAATTATCACTAATATCAATACAAGGCAACAAATTTACAATTCAAAATACTCCACATTCACCAAAAACAACGACAACATATTCAGGTAGAGCTGAACTCACATTAGTTTTTATTACAAATAAGCTTTTGTTTATTTTTTCGTAAAATAACCTGCATTAGTTAAAACCTCAATAACAGGTACCCAAACAAAAGCTTTAGATAAATATCTTAAATAAGATAGCAGCAAAATTTGATCAGATGTAAAAGTCTGACATTTCAAAGACTTTAAGTAAGCCTCATGTCAACCCTGTAACATGAAAACAATTGATAGGTACCAAATGAGATTAGTGGGTACATTTGCATTTCCGTAACCAGTTTGAACCGGCTGGTACCGGATCCGCCCGGTCGAGTGGCTCGCCAACATGGCCGCCCTATTCAAAAATCCATTTCACGTCAATCTGGGCATTTGTCTCGTCCGACGCACGCCTCAGGACGAAAACCCCTATTTTCCGTTCGGCTCGGTTTAGAAAAAAGTATGTTTTACTCTTTTGCTTTAGAAATGCTGACGTGTGGGGAATGTTGACTTTTGTGAGTTTTAGGTTATTTCGGTGACTAGATTGAGGTCAACTAAAATGGCTAGATCGTATTATGTTTCTAATAGGTATTCGTAAAATTGTTTTTGGAAAAGAACGTTTGTTAAGTACAATATTGCATGGTTGCCTGGAAGAGATTGCTCTGAGCGATAAGGCCGCCAATTTTTACACATTTTCTAGTTTTAAAATGTGATTTTACTGTTTTTTGTACTAGTTGTGATAACAATAAAGAGTTTTCTATTCTATTCTAATATTCGTGCATGCAAAATTAAATTAAAACAGTAAATACGAAATAGTAATCGGCAGGTTTTTGCTAATCGTATTTTTACAGACAACCTGGAAATTACAGTTAAAAAACATTAATTTTGACTTGACCAATACTCTAAATACTGTGCTAAAATATTTATCCATAATAAAATATAAAAACAGCAGTAACTTCTCAAGAAAACGCCCGTCAGAAAATCAATGACATCTGTCATTTAAAATTCCCAAACCGATCGGTATATTTAATTTGAGCGAACGTCAATTTTACAAAACGGCGAAAATTCAGCTGCGCATCAATTAACAATTGAATTTGGTATTCGGCACGTATATTGAAGTGCCTTTTTGTTAATGGTTACCCGAGTTCAATGGTTGATAGGGAATAGGGAGGGAGGAACGGTAAATTGAATTGTTGGGGCGCGTTGGGGCGCTTTCACACGTACTCTGAGAAAGCGGCTGGTTTGACGCAAGTATGTAGCGTAAAAGTTCACATTTACGGTGCGTTTACAAAGACACAATATATGTTTAATTCGTCACTGAATAATTGTATGAATCGTTAGTTTATAATAACTACCATCTGCCCATCATGAGGTCCCGGGTTTGAACCCTAGGTCAGGCAAAAGTGTTATTTGGATTTTTCCATTAGGAATTATCTCAGTAACAGCCTGGAGTCTGGAACTGTGTCCGGTAGATGGCAATAGGCTTGTCCCCTAAACATGGGACCAATCATATTCTGGCTAATGTGGGTGTACCTACTATGGGACTGAATCCTGGGTACACCTCTATGCCTACCCTTTCGGGTAAAAGGCGTGAATGTATGTTAGTTTATAATAAACCTAATACAAGGGATTGTTATTAAATCTAACTTGATTATTAACACACGTTTAGATTAGGTTAGTTTATAATCTCGCCGGATATTATATAAACTAACGTAAAAAGTCCTCGAAGACAGTACCACGCTGTCCAATGTTTAGTGAAATATCTTGTCAAATCAATAATAACAACACACTTTCATATATAGATATAACATAAGTACGCTCAAAACTGCATTACACCGAAAACTTTTTCAACTCAACTCAAAAAAACTTTATTTGAGTAAGTCTCAAATTTAAAAGACATTTTTGAATGCTAAAATTTAAAATCAAAAATTTTAATGAATCTACCGTGCGTTCGGAAATATACCTCTACAAGACGAGAGAGAGTTATAGCAAATCTTAGCAAACCGTACGCAGCGGAGAGACCCCATTTCGTCTAATACGTGTGAAAGTGTCGTATGCCTCTAGTTTAGGAATTTCGTTTAATATGGCGCGAGGCGAGTGCGCCTGAATGTGGTCGGATGCCTGACGTGCCGCGGTCTCGTGGACAGACGTTTAATATTTGCTGAATTAGCGGCCATATTGGAATTTGCTTTTAGGCTATTCATAAGCAGACGCATTACCATTAGTGAGAACAATTTTATGCTTTATATGAAATTGAAATATACTTTAACAATTTAGCAATTACGCTCATTTTACACACGTTAAAGACAGTTTATAAATAAAGTTTAAAAGCTGTGAAAATTAAAGATGACCCTCTCCATAATGTATCTTGGTTTCACACACTTTAAAACCCTATCTACCTCTGAAAAGAACATTCATATTATATTAATCAAGCATCGAAGCTACCTACTACACATATTTAATATCAGTTCATTCGGTCATTTATGTACAATCTGAAATTTAAAGAAAAATTTCGTCTGTCTGTCGGTTTCATCTGTCATATTTATGTTAGGAGCTAAGGACAAACACATCTATCGATCCAAACTTTTGACATACATAGCCTCACTTCTTTTTTTCCCCCAAGGGGAAACATCTGCCTACCCACTAAGTAAGTAAGGTGTATCCACCAAGTAGTATAGTAGTTCTAGCTTATTTTGGGACCTGATGACCGTGTGTGGAACATAACATAACATACATTCACCCCTTTCTCCCGAAGGGGCAGGCAGAGGAAGTTGTCCCATATTATTATTATTATTATATTTTAGTGATATTCTAGTTGAAATACCCACAGCTAGCTTTCATTTTATACTGTCAATACAGTAGGCAGTGTAATCACAGGGTGTGTATGGCTTCACTTATAATTGAATTGAACCGGTCGAGACTCGTACAATACATGTTGTCGCATGTATTCTACAGTTTACATTTTATTTAGTTTATCTTAACGGTCACATTATTAAAAAAAAACGGTTTAAATATGGAGTACTTTCGCCTACGATTTCCTTTCCGGAAACTTTGTATGTATTTTCCTAGTTTTACACTACACTGAATTAGAGCCCATAATTAAGGGCCCCTAATTAACTAATTAATGGGATTTTTCTGCCTGACTGATATCACGCCACACTTATTAAGGGGGTAGGGCCGGTCTCATTTCCCATACAAACGTTGAGGAACCAGACGATGATAGAATAGACATACCTATAATTTCTTTATTAGATACATAGATAGATAAACACTTTATTGGTACACCACAAAACAATAAATCTTAAAAAACTAAACAAAACAGTATGTTATATAGTGCAACAATTGGCGGTCTTATCGCTAAGAGCGATCTCTTCTAGACAACCGTGACGTGAGACAAGTGTTTTATGTCAAGTAAAAACTAATTATAACATACATTCACGCCTTTTCCCGAAGGGGTAGGCAGAGGTGTACCCAGGACTCAGTCCCATAACCCATAGTAGATACACCCACATTCCGCCAGTATGTTATTGGTCCCTTGTAATAGGGGGCGAGCCTATTGCCAACTACCGGGTACAGTTCCAGACTCCAGGCAGTTATTGAGATAATTCCTAATGGAAAAATGCAATATTTAACACTTTGCCTGACCTGGGGATCGAACCCGGGACCTCTTGATTGTCAGTCGAGCATGCGCCCTCTACGCCACCGAGGCAGTCCGAGATGTTTAAAGTACTAAACAAATACTAAATTAAAATGTATACATCCTATAAATCAATAAATATCGTTCCCTCTCAGAGAAACGTGTTAATATTCAAGTAAACACTACCATAAAGCAAAGATATCGTCAATGATAAGGGAAAATAAACAAACTCGTTAAATTAATTGATTCAGTCTTGATTGCAGATCTAATGCACGCTTTATATCATTATGAATTGATGGAGGTATCGCTTTATTATTCGGGAGTTTATTATTGTTTATGAGTTCATTCACCATCGATTATGGTTATAGGATATGTTATGTCAATGCTACGCTATTTAGTTTTATTAAAAAATACGCATTGGTTTTAAAAACTACAAGGCTTCTGGAACAAGAATATTTAGTTTTTAGTTCCGATTTTTAGTGTCAAAAACAACATGCACAGTGCACCGCCCTACCGCCCGCAAAATTACATGCAAAGAGGAAATGCTATTATTTTTGTTAGTGACACCATTCATATATCGACACGTGTTTCTTGTCTACACGACTCATCATCAGGAAATAGACTCTGACTCCGCTGTAAGGGCGACTAATGTTAGTACGACGCCGCTCCTCGAGATGTTACCTCGCTGAACGCTGGAGAGGTGATGGAGATGTTGTTTTTGACACTATAAATCGGTACTAAAAACTAAAGATTCTTGTTCCAGAAGTCTATAATGGAGTTCCAAAAAGTAACGCAAAATTAAAATTACAAGGTTTTGAGTGATGACACTATTTTTTTAGGAGTAAAATAAATAAATAAATAGGAGTGCGATACGATGATTATTTTGAATTGATTTATACAAATATACACTTTTTGTTCACAGCAGACACACTCGCACGCATCCCCACACACATACACGCGCACCAAGTACCAAATAAACATTAAATCGTCGCAACATTTGCCCCGAACTATCGATTTAGCTATGAATAACCTCACCAATTATGTATTATGAAAAGATGTCTAGATTGTATCGATATAATTCAGTATAATATCGAATTGAGAAGGCACGCGATGTTTGGGGCATTAAATTGCTGTCAATCAATAATTATCATTTGATATTATTAGACGAACAAGACTAATAACTGAGAAGGTCATTTGTTATATTATATTTATGAAGAGCCTATTGCCATCAACCGGGACTCAATGACTGGGAAAATTCCCAATGGAAAAATCTAATAACACTTTTTGCCTGATCTGGGGACCGAACTCGGAACCTCATGATCAGCAGTAGCCGGACCGGTGAGTGCAGTGTTCTATACTGCACTTGCTTCCACCCACAAGGTGGAAAGAGGATCTGAAAGGCAGCAGGATCATGCTGGATTCAGGTCGCTTACAATTAGACTAGATGGAAAACTATGGGGGAGACCTATGTTCAGCAGTGGACGTCCTATGGCTTAGATGATGATGATGATGAACGAACCTCTAAGTTATGATCTGTGAAAGATATTGTATTTCGTTTGATCAACTTAATACAAGACATCAAAGAGTATATATAAATAAGTACAAAATGACTTGAATCCAAAGACAAAAGCTTTGAAAGCAACAAAGTACGCTCGTTATGGTAATTGTGGCGAACTGAACTGTCAAGTTACGGTTAAGTTACAGTTAAGTTAACCCCAAGTTAAGGATGATAAGTAAGCGTAAGTTACTTTTGACATTCCTCTTGCGACTCCCTAACTTTTCACTTTGATTTTGATTTCATGTTCTTTACTTAGATGCTACTTATTTTGGGACTGTTACTTATGTATTATATATCTATACTAATAATATTATGAAGAGAGAACTTTTGTTTTTTTGTTTGTTATCGAATAGATTCCAAAACTGGAAACAAAAAAGGAATAATTGTGTATTTAGGTGCGCTGTGAAAACTATTAATCTAAAAACTATTAAATAACGTTCTCTTTTCTTATCATTCTGCTACCCGAGTGAAGCCGGGTCGGGTCACTAGTATAACATGTTAATATAAGCTCAAGTATTTGCTTACAACATAGATAAAGGTAAATAACTAAATAAACAGAAGTTTCGTAGACAGTGCTACGGCGTAGCTTCGTAGCACTACGTAGCTCTAATTAATTGGTTTGCTACGAGAATTGTATTACAATATAATTGTTTACGAACAGTTTGGTTTGTTCAATTACTTAATTTAATATTCTGTAGTTTACGTTTATTTTTATATATTATTTTTATAGATTTATAGATTTTTTCTATGATCCTGGTCTTATAACCATGACTAACATTTCCATGAAAAGGATATTCCATTTCATGCCCCAGATTAAGAGAGAGGTTCAAGAAAAATGATTTTACCAAAAACGGTTTGAGTTTGTATTTCGAGTTCAGCCACAATAAACAGTAAAAAATTACAATAGTTTGACCCACTATAACATTGTTTTATTTAATATATATGAAGTTACATGATTAAAAAAAAACTAATAAAATTACTTTGATTGTAAAGACGTTTGTGGAATGAGGTTTATTTTCGAATGGTGACTGTAATGTTGATTTTAATAATGGCGTTTTTATGTTAAATTTTTAAGATTTTTGTTAATATTATGTTACCGATTAAACTATTTAAATATTATTATTATAAAGTCACAAGACTGTTTATTTGTAGCCGAGCCTCAAAATGGACGTTGGCCTTTAGAATTTTTTAAGCTTAGATTAGGTATGTAATAACACAATTTACTCAGCGAGAAAACCGCCGGGTACATCTAGTTTATGTACATTTCTAGTAAAAATACGATTATTGTACGATACCATAACATATTTACAGATAAGGAAAACAAACGCGCGCCCGAATGTTGCCGGTTCAAATAATAAATGGAAGCTATCTGACCGCCGGTATCTGGCAACACTGAATATAAAGGATATGTATGTGATTGTTTGTATTTACTGTAATGTAGCGTATTTTGTTTTATTTTTACAAGCTTTTGTTTGACTTGAAATGTCTACAATAAATGTTAAATTTCTTTGATCACTTCATAAATAAAAAAGAGAATTTCATAAAATGGTATTAATTTTATAACGTTTTCATAATTTATTATTTAAATGAAAAGTTACTGTTCGGAGTATTTTTCAAAAAGTACTATGTATAACACATAGTACAGGTCTAAACTATCTACATACCAAATTTCAGCCCAATCGGTTCAGTACTTTTGGCTTGAAAGGGTAACAAACATACATCCATACCCACAAAATTTCGCATTTATAATATTAGTGGGACTGCCTCGGTGGCGTAGTGGGCGGATGCTCGACTGCCAATCAAGAGATCCCGGGTTCGATCCCCAGGTCAGGCATAGTGCTAAATATTGGATTTTTCCATTAGGAATTATCTCAATAGCTGCCTGGAGTCTGGAACTGTGCCCGGTATATGGCAATAGGCTCGCCCCCTATTACATGGCAATACAATAACATACTGGCGAAATGTGGGTGTATCTACTATGGGACTGAGTCCTGGGTACACCTCTGCCTACCCCTTCGGGAAAAAGGCGTGAATGTATGTATTTTCGTGTAAAATTTTGCAATAAAATTTTATAGCGTTTATCTTAACAGATTGAAATTAAATTTGTTGTTGTTTAAAAGTTTTATATATATCAGACATAACATTATAATAATAATAAAAAATTTGTCATTAAATTTAACTTTTTGTGATTTTGTGCTAGAAAAATTGGGTTTCGAAACTTGGTTTGCAATGGCTTATCACATTTTCGCACTGACAAAATTTATAACATAATAATATGCAATGAGTAACAGTCTGTATTTTTTTTAATATGGATCAACTTACAAACGCGGTCGTCCATTTTGGTGGCGAATATACTTAGAAATTAAACATAAAGTTATTTATAATAGATCTATCCTTAATTTTCGTTATTCTAAATTTTTACCCATATTTTTTCACTAAGCTACACAAACCCTTAATAAATCTATTTTATAATCTCCATAAGTCGAGGAACATAATAAATTAGATTCGATGTTTTGCCAATTCCGAATAAATTACTTCGTTTTATCTTCTGTCCATCTTTATTCTTCGTGCCAAATAACCATAAAAACATTCACCTGAATTGAAAAACATTTATTTTTACTAAAACAAACAATAAGAAACTCTAATACAATGACAAAAGGTTTAAATTTCCCTTAAGACATTGTACGTGAAAGAATACCGAGTTATTTAGACATAGGTTTTACTCAGAACCAAAGAGAACTAGAACTCTATATCTTATGTATAGGTTATAAAGTTCCAATTGGCCTGAACCGCCCCTTCATATGTATATACAATTTCACCTTTTTCAGCTTTCATAATTTCAACCTTACTTTTAAGGGTATAGAGCACAAGATTGTTTACAGTAACTACTAAAATAGTATGAGGAACAGGTATGTATAATGCGAAGGGTTCAAAGGCCGAGGTTTATTTTCTACAAAATCAATATTTAGGTCACGATTGACTGTGGTACAAGGTATAAGAAAACCCAGATTATAAATATGGTATTAATTTCAGGGACATAATATTATCACGAATTATTATGCCGGGAGTTCATCAAATTTTTTTAATCTATCTGAGCGCTTAGTCGAGGTGACGCATGATAGAAATGCTGTCGTTTATCTGGCTCAACGTATTAGCGTTGCTTTTCAACGTGGCAATGCCGCCAGTATCTTGGGTACGCTGCCATCTGACAGTGGTTTAGAGCACTTGTATTTTCTATAGGCTGACATGTCGGCCTGTGGATTTTCGAAGTGTTCTTTGGCATAGAGTGTATTTAGTTAGGGTAGATAGTAAGTACCGCTATTGTTTAGAATTTCTTTAGAAATTCGAAATAATGTGGCAAAGAATTATTATTATACTACAAGAAAGAGAGAGAGAGAGAGAGAGAGAGAGAGAGAGAGAGAGAGAGAGAGTGTGCCATCCTAGTTCGTTACTAAAAATGTATATTTTCTTGTTGCTGCGGAAATAATATGAAATTAGGTAATTTAACGAACGGAAGCTACCGTGGATTAGCAAGTTGAAGTGGCAAACGAGCACATAGCACGTAGAACTGATGGCCGATGGGGAGGCAGCGTAGAACGTCCACCCATAAGGTGGACAGCCGATCTGATACGAACGGCAGGAACACGCTGGATGCAAGCCGCTTAAAACCGGACTGGATGGAAATCTATGAGAGAGGACTATGTTCAGCTGTGGACGTCGTATGGCTGAGATGATGATAATGAAGTGATTTAAATTTTACCCCTTTCTGCTGACAGATTCATCTAACATTTGGTTGAATCTTCAGGTTTTATGTTTTTAAAAATATTACTTCTTTTAATATGTTTATTTTTTTATTTATTGTTTATTTTTTTTGACTGCCTCCGTGGCGTAGAGGGCGCATGCTCGACTGCCAATCAAGAGGTCCCGGGTTCGATCCCCAGGTCAGGCAGTGTTAAGTATTGGGTTTTTCCCTTAGGAATTATCTCAATAACTGCCTGGAGTCTGGAACTGTGCCCGGTAGATGGCAATAGGCTCGCCCCCTATTACATGGGACCAATAACATACTGGCGAAATGTGTGTGTATCTACATGGGACTGAGTCCTGGGTACATCTCACTGGGAAAAAGGCGTGAACGTATGATATGTTATGTTTTATTTTTTTTATTTTGTTAAAAGGCTATTGTCTAGCTTTTTTATAGCTTATACCCCACACTGGTTAATTTCCACATAAGTATTTAGGTTCGCGTGTGGTACGCTTCGTAAACGTCTCGCCTCTCGCCGTGTGTACCACTTATACATGTGTACTGGCATTAAAGGAAAGCTATTTGAAATGGGTGCCGTCGGGTTAATGCTGCTAATGGTTTGAATAAGAACGAGCTTTAGCTTAACTTACACTGAACTCAGCTGTGAAAAGAAACGAAATGTTATATAATTTAGGGGTACCTCTACAAAACAACTGGTTGCCCTATATTTTAAAAGTCAACTTGACCTTTCATTCACTTCGCACTTTTTAGGCTCAGAATTCTGGTGAGGTCTTGCTTAAGGTGGATGTGAAGAATGCTTTTAATTCAGTGGACAGAGGGGCCCTGTTGACCGATAGATAAAGATAGATAAATAAAGTTCCAGATACTTCTAACTTTCTTTGGCAATGTTACGGGAATCCCACTAAATTAGTTCTTAAAAATAACCTACTCTTATCTTCTGTGGGTTGTCAACAGGGTGATCCACTAGGCCCCGCCATTTTTAGTCTTGCCATCCATCCAATCATTCGGCGTCTTAAATCCAAACTTAATGTTTGGTACTTAGACGACGGGACTTTAGGAGGTGATGTGGACACTGTTCTTGATGACTTAAAAACACTTATTGACGAATTCCGTCAAATTGGTTTGGAACTAAATTTCTCAAAATGCGAACTTTTTATGTCAGATACCTGTTTGGACAGAGATTTGATACATGCAAAATTCAACCGTTTGGCACCTAACATTAAAGTTGTCGATAAGTGCTCCCTTCGCCTCCTTGGTTCCCCGATTCTTGAAGAATCATTCCCATCTTTCGTAGATGATAAAATTCAAAATTTCAGGTCTGCTTCGGACAGATTACTGAAAATTAATGCCCATATGGCATTCACAATTATAAGATTTTGCTTATTTGTGCCAAAATTTACGTATGTTTTGCGATGTTGTCCGTTGTGGAAACACAATGAGCTTCTCGTAAGCTTAGACAATGTCATAAAGAATACCCTAATGTCTGTCCTAAATTTAAACTTGGATGACAGGGCTTGGTCTCAAGCCTCCTTACCCGTCAGGTTTGGAGGCCTAGGGGTCCGCAAAATTTCAAGTGTCGCTCTACCGGCTTTTTTGTCCTCAGTGCACAGTTCGGACAACCTAATTCAAAAAATCCTCGCTCCCTCGCGAGTCCCCTCTTTAGGAGCTTTCGATGTTTATAATTTGGCTGAGGCAAAGAGTGCTTGGGTTGCGGCTTGCCCCAATACCGATTTACCTAAACTACCATCTTCACAGAGACTGTGGGATGGGCCCCTCTGTGCGTTGGTACGGAATTGTCTCATACAAACGTGCGCCAACTCCACAGACCGGGCCCGACTCCTGGCAGTCTCTGTTAGGGAATCTGGTTTTTGGTTGCAAGCAATCCCATCTTTCAATACTGGCAATCTATTAGATCCATCTGCTTTTCGTGTTGCTGTCAGCTTGCGTTTGGGTGCACCTTGCTATGTAGGTCACCGTTGCCAGTGTGGTACTGCCGTCGACGAACTCGGTCACCACGGTCTCTCATGTTCTCGAAGTGCTGGCCGGATCTCCCGCCACGCTAACCTTAACGACATCATCCGCCGGGCTTTTGCCAGCGCCAATGTACCAGCCGTTCTCGAACCGAACGGTTTGATGCGTGACGATGGTAAAAGACCTGACGGTATGACCCTCGTTCCTTGGAAGCTGGGACGGCCGCTGGTGTGGGACGCTACTTGCGTTGACACACTAGCTCCGTCACATGTACCAGAGACCCAAGGTACGGCTGGTGCGGCGGCGGGTTCTGCCGAGCAACGCAAGCGGAGCAAATATGCAAGCCTCGGTAGCGGTTGCATATTTGAACCGTTTGGAGTCGAGACTCTGGGACCGTGGGGTACGGGAGCTCACCGCATTTTCAAAAATCTATCTGAGCGCTTAGTCGAGGCGACGCGTGATCAAAATGCTGGCGTTTATCTGGCTCAACGTATAAGCATTGCTATACAACGTGGCAATGCCGCCAGTATCTTGGGAACGCTGCCATCTGACAGTGGTTTAGAGCACTTGGATTTTCTATAGGCCGACATGACGGCCTGTGGATTTTCAAAGTGTTCTATGATATAGTGTATTTAGTTAGGGTAGGTAGTAAGTAGGTAGCTCTATTGTTTAGTCTTTTTTCAATAAAGGCACTAGACCGTAATTGGATATAAAGAACATGTTATTAAGGTTATAGTTTTTTTTTCTTTTATGGACCCACACGAATGTATTGCCAGTGTCAAGTTATATATATTTTCAAGTTAATATAGTCAATTAGTCAATTCAGAGCCAGGGCAAGCCCAGTCAAGTCACAGCTCTAGTAAAGTGGTGGTCTTTACAAGAAGCTGCCGGAATTTCGGCGGGAACACGAAAAATCACATTTCAATTTTCGCATCACTTGCCAAGATACTTGTGTATCTTCGAAAATACTCATAACGTAATATTCCACTATTATTACACCTTAACCGCTCGAAAATGCACCGATAATTGATAAAGATACGTGAGCCAAACTGTATTCTATGGTCTCCCGCCAAAACTCGAACATGTTATAAAGGTTATTGTTATAGTTATAATCATCATCTCATCATCAGGGTTGGCGAGCGCAATTAATAGTTTTTACACAGTAGAAGCTGCTGCCTCCTCTGGATCTGACAACCAGTAGCTGACTCCTTCAGCAACCACCGCGGCAATTCTATTGCTGGCACCCCACAGTAATTTTAAAAAGTAAAAAAAATGTTAATAACTACGTATCATCATCATCATCATCATCATCATCTCAGTCATTCAGAAGTTCACTGTAGATAGAAGATATATTTTTTGTTATAATATATCGTGTAAACGTGCCTTTTCCATTAAATAATACTCGAACACTTCAGCATATTTTACATGATTTATTTCAAGGCCACCATTTTCAATCTCGCTCTACAATCATCTGTCGCGCTGGCATCCACCTCCCTGTGTTGCCATCGCGCCCTCGCACATGCCATAGATCTCCGTGAAATCACACGTTGCCATTAATACTTTCCATAAAACCACCAAAACGTTCACAGAATCCGTAGCATGCGCGTCACAAAATAACATCAACCCTACACTCGGCCAACCTGACAACGTGTATGCCCCCATACACGCATTATATAATAACCCTACAATCGTATATTGAATTGTTTTTTGTAAGTTACCGTACCTATAAAGATATTTTAAATTATACTTATATATGCACATAAAAAAATCTCAAAAAAAACTGTTGTTAGCACCTTTTTTAATAAAAAATCTTTTAATTTTCAAGTCACGCGCGATGTTTCACGTCTACCCACAATTTTAGGGGTTGTTTGTCTTACATTTGCCTTTTTAATTTAACTGACTTGACAGTAATCTGTTTAACCGAACAACGTAAAATAAATTGTAATCACATACCTTGGTATGCTTAGTGTAGGGTTCCATACATCTAGGTTTGATATCTGAACAAAACACTACCGCGTTCTAGAACACTAATGCAAACATGTTAGTAGCCACAATTTTTTTGTTGGTTAAAGTTTTACGGTTTTGGGATTTCTTCCTTTACTCGTCATATAAAATCTTGCTTGTTGCCAAATTTAATGATGCTAGGCCAACGGCTAGATTTTTTTGTCCGTTGCGCAAAGTATGGAAATGTGCTGTAAAATGGCCTTATCTTTTGTTGCATTGACGTAGAAGTTTTATTATTTTTCAATAGCAAGAGACCGTGGAGTTGAGTTATTGATATTAATTTCAGCTTTATACTGGATATTGGATTTTTACATAAGCAAAAATATTCTTTATAACAGCCTGGAGTCTAGAACCGTGCACGGTAGATGGCAATAGGCTCACCCCCTATTACATGGGACTTAAAAAACATGACTAGCAAAGTGTGGGTATGGTAATAGTACCTTCTATGGGACTGAGGCCTGGGTACACCTCTGCTTACCCCTTCGAAAAAGACGTGATGTTATATTTTTCTTTAAATAAAAGTACACTATTAAACACCAAATGAAAATACCAAAGACAAAAAACTATTTCATACAGAGACTTAAACCAATTACGTTGCATATAACAGTACATGTTTACCCAACATTAGTCCAGCGATGGAGCTCAATCTAGGAGCTCTTAATAGTTTTTACGGAATCCTCAAACGAGGCGGGTTCCCGCAGCTGCGCGACAGAAACTTTTAATTAAGTAGAAACCTCACCACAGATAAACTCTGGGATTCTGGATGTGACATAACTTGCTCTTCTTTTATATTACATTTTTTGTTTGTATTTATCTTCTTGTCGTCTTACGTTATTTAAAGTTAGCTATATAAAACAACAGGTTTTTGTAGTAGTCCTCTTTTGCAGGGGGCCGCCTGGGAAAGTATCACACCTTTGCCAGTTAATCATCCGCCAAGCAGTAATGTGCAAACATTACTGTGTTCCGGTCTGAAGGGCAATGTTACCAGAGAAATTACTGGGCATGACGAGTTTCAATAGCTCATATCTCAGGGTGACAGGCACAGGCACCTGATTTGCTCATCTTGTTACTAACTACCGTGAAAAAAAGCTTGCGACCACTACGCCACCGAGGCAGTCTACTTCACAACTTCACAAAACATCTGTGGTTTACTTATATAAGTATCATAAGCTCACACAATAAAAGTGTTGGATTGACATCTTGAACATTCGACACCAGAGTAAATGAAACATATTCCAGTAATCCTCCCACACGACATGAGTCCTGTGACCCGACGAGAACTAGTCCACTAGACCGGCGGTCGCATGACTCAAGCTCCACTGGATTAATTGGATGCTTTATCTTGTAAGATGGAGTGTAGGTGGGGTTTGTGCAAATGCTAGCTTATATTTACTCGTTACAAGTCTTTGCAGTCGTTGCTTATGTTAGGAATTTTAGTGCAAAAAGTGCCGAAGCACTTTAATCTGTATGATGCCTAATCTCTTGACGAGGAAGAAGAAATGAAATCCTAAATTTTCTTTATAAAACCTTTGATAATCTATAGATTTAGTGATTCTCTTGAAAACCAGACCACGGACCGGCAAGCGCAGCGTAGGACTCACACCCACAAGGTGGACAGATGATCCAATTAAGACAGTTTAAACACGCTGGATGTAGGCCGCTTACAAGCGTGCGACATGGAAATTTATGGGTGACGCCCATCCTATATCCAGCAATGGACGTCCTACAGTCCAAGATCAGGCATTTTTATTGATACTTGTGTGATTTCATCCACAACAGTGACAGACGCTCGATGGATTCAATGATAGCTTCATATAATTATAAAAAGAGCTGTCAAGTCGGAAGGGGTCACCCTAGGCGTACTTTTGACGAATAAATTGATGTTATTCTATGAATAGGCCACTTTTAAAGTATCTACAACTGACGAGCATGTATAAAGAATGTCATGACAGTGGAAAAAGCTAAAGCCGTATGTCAAGATCTTAGCAAGTGGACATAAATAGTCTCTGCCTACCCTAACCGGAACAAGGTCTGATTGTATGTATGCATGTATGTATGATGTGTGCTTTTTAAAGCCTATTTGAAATTAAGTTCGATACCTTAATTTTATTTTAAAAAAGCTGCAGTATATACATATATATTATAACGAAAGATTATTGTACATCTTCAGTTACAGTCACAGTTTTTACTACTTTGCATAGAGAAGAACTTTAATTACTAACGAAAATACATACAATCTTCATAAATTTAATGAACACTTCTGTACACAACAGTACCCCTCTCTAAAGCAGTTGTATACGCGTCTGTACGTACATTAAACGTAGTTAACCTAGCATGTAGTAACGGCTAATTGCATCATCTGATTTACATGTAAATGGTTACATTTGCAAGTGAAATACTCTAGATTGCATTCTCTTTGGAACTCTTACATTGGTGCATAATATCTAGTAGATTTTTGGCTTTTGTTTGATGATTAGATATTTTCATTTAGGTACATTAATTGTGACAAAAACAGCTTATTTAAAAACAAGATTTTACTTAAATATCTATCTATGGACAAGATTCATAGAGAAAAATACAAAAAATCAAGTTAGGATCTCGGGTCACGCGTTAAAATAAACTAGGCTAGTTGACGAAATAATATGTGATATTATTTTGAGTTTTAAAGCAACTAGATACGCGCCTCAACCCTTGGTATTATGACGAAATGACCCAATGAGGTGAGATACTATACCAAAATAGTCACAAACGTGCAAAAAATTTCCACGCCAAATATCGACGCACGCTAAACACCCGAAAACCGACCGTGGTACATATCGTGTCGGCTTTTATTAAAAATATTTCCATCGAAATTATGAATTAAAAATCACTAATCAAATAAAATAAACATTAAAATCTCAGATGTATCACAAATCTTTGCTGGCGCTCTGACTAGGTGGAGCCCTAACTTAAAAACAACAGTGCGGCAATTTTCAAATTGTAGTGTGCGTAACACATTTTTGTAGTGGTATATATAATGGCACTTTTGCAGGAGGCCGCCTGGGGAAGTACCACACCTTTGCCAGTGTACCAATGTTACCAGCGAAATTACTGGCCATGATGAGATTCAACAACTAATATCTCAGGGTGACAGCGGCAGTGTAGTGCCGCGCAGAATTTTTAAACACTGGGAGACACTGGTTGCTCATATCAGACATGATATGGGAAATCATGATGCTTACCATCAGGCACCTGATTTGCTCGTCTTGATACACACTTACATAAAAAAAAAAAACAGTGCGCGTGAAAATTTGTGTCTGACCAGCGCGATTACACCGATTTGGCGTGACCTGACCTGACAAGACCTGTTAATATATCTATGATGAAATTATTTAAAGTCGTAGATGTCATATGTGTCAGTCACCTCTAAACAGTTGTAACGTGAAGTTTGTTTCAGACTAGGAGTCCAGTGTAATACCTATATAATAATGTCGCCGAAAACATCCTAATACTTTCATATAATTAAGCTAGAATTTAACTCTCTTACATAACATAACATAAAGAAATTTACATCGTTTGTGCTTAAGCTTATGTGGATAATATTTTCCTATAAGCCCTTTCCTTGAAACACCCTCAAAAGTGCAATAAGTAATAACAAGAATAAGTTTAAACTATAGCTATGGTATAAAGTGCCGTGCACATACTACGGTAAGTAACAAATATTGTACGGTCGGATATAAAGGCGCGTACACATTGTTAATCTGCCTCCCGCGGACGGCTAAAAGCATAGCCTTGTACTATTTGGTCAGTACTTTAGTACAGGGATGTATTCAGGACCGATATAGCGGGGGCAATGAGCTGGAAAAATTGCCTTGATTTACAATGAGGAAAAAGGAATGGAACGTGTAAAAGCGTGAGTAATTTAACATTTTACCAATAAATTAATTTTATGTTTGGTTAAAAATTCCTTTGACATTCTTTTTCATTCCTCTCGTAGAAATATTTCTGATGTAAAAAAGCGTTGAATTTTCATTGCAATTATTATTTATTGTAATTATAGGTCATTATTAATATAAAATAGTTTGATTTCATAAAAATTAGACTCGTAAAAGTGCTTTTTTAGAAAAAAATTAAGAAATATTGTCAATATTTCTTTGAATTTCGTAGTAGATGCAAAAATATAATATTTGGAATCACAGCTTAGTTAATAAGTGATTATTTGTTTTGAGAAGTCATGCCAGTCTATATGACGTGTTATATGACATACTTTAGCTTTGCCCCCGGGGGTTTTTAGCGTCTAAAAGTGCCATAAGTGCTTTTCCAGGGTTCTAACTATATGTGTAATGTACATACTCAAATTCAGTCCAATCAAGTCAGTAATTTTGACGTGTAGAAGCAACAAACATACACACATACTGATAAACTTTTAGATTTCATAAGTTGGATTAGAATTTACATTAGTTTATAAAAAAAATTTCGTCATTAAAATAGGTTTCTCTTAATTATTCAACTTACTTCATACATAGTCATCATCATCATCAGCCGGAAGACGTCCACTGCTGAACTTTAGCCTTCCCCATAGCACGCCATAAACTATTCATATGGGGGAATGTGCCGTAATCAGCCCGCTTGTTGTACGGCTTGGTGCTCGCAGTAGTTGGAATACTTAGTGCCGGAGAGCGCTGCTGTGCACTCGCAGAATATGTGTCTCTGTCGGGTATCACGGCTCCCACGGGGTGAGAGATAGGGGCCCTATTATATAGCCGGGAACCACAAGGCCCTTCAATACAGCCCTGTCTTTTTGCACTCATACGTATTACGTAATAGCATATTGTAAAAAAGAGATAAAAGGCTTTTTCGGACTTTCCCGGCGTCGTCGTTAAAACTTCTGTGGATTTGTTGGAACCTTAAAGTGGATTTTCAGCAAAGGTTCTACGATACAAGATATAAAACTGTAGTACCTCAGGAGTTCTACAGTAACTTTATATCTGTTATTATAATATAGGATTATATTATGATACCCGTAAGTACAATTTTTACTTTTCACAGGGATTATGTGAATTTTTATGGGTAATAAAATCTATATTTGGAAATATTTCGAGAGAATTTCTCGACGTATTTATACTGGCGACTCGTATCGGCACGGGTAGCAAAGCAAACAGTTTGTGACCCAGTTTGCATGATTTTTCCGAACTCTTCATCGTCATATTTCTATAGTTTATTTATTATATTTTCAGCCAATTTATAAATTGGCTGAAATATTAATGAATATAATACAAAATCTTAATGAATTATACTCATAAACTTTCCTTTTGAATTACTCTATCATTTATCCACTGGTGAAAACTGCATCAACATCTTTTGCGTGGCTTAACTTAGAAGTTAACGGATATACAGACAGACAGAGAGAGATGTTTTTTTTAAGTTTATTTTAGGATATTTGTAAGTAACAAAAGTGATGAAACCTAAAAAGATTTCCCAGCACTTAGCAGTCTATTATGTTAGTGTGTGCATTAAATTTAACCAAAGTAGTGGGTAGCGGAGCCTTCCTAGTACGAGTACTTAAACAATTTTGATAAATGAACTGTCTACGATCCATTACAGTTTTGGTGACAAAGAATACAATCCGTCGTTTTAAATCATCATCATCATCATCTCAGCCATAGGACGTCCACTGCTAAGCATAACCCTCCCCCATACATTTTCATATTGTCTGGTAGTAAACCGGTTGGAACCAGCGTATTCCTGCTAGTACCTTTATTAGATCGTTTGTCCACAGTCTTTCTGTCATTTTAGTTATTTACTTTAAAACGACCCGGATAAGAACTAAAACCCGGATATTATATATTACAGCCGGTTTATATACTCCATGTAAAGGAAACTAGTAGTTTTAAGTTTAAACTGAGTGCGGAATATATCCGGAAATTGCTGGTGGCGAGGAAAGATCGGCTTTATCCGGTAACTGGGTATGACCGGTTTTAGTTAAACTTTTAATTTGTCTACGGTAGCAGGATGTTTCAGTTTTTAATTTTAGAAACGGTAAACGAATTTCAGCATTATGATTTTACATTTTGGTGTTCGGATTTTTGGGTCATGGAAAGGCTTTAGATTTTTTAATCTGATGTAATCTTTTATTAATTTCGGTTTAGTTCTATATTAATTAAAACATGATTTTTCACTGGTGTTTCTCATTTTATTTTATTCACAAGAGGCTCTCTCGAGAATTGGTAACATTATCTTTAATTTGTGACGCAACCTTTTAGTAATTTGACTCTATCATATGAAAAATTTACGAAATCTATATTTTATATTCCTCTGTTTACTCAGAATGTAATTGATAAATTTATATATTAAGATATTGCAGATGAAGTAAACTATGTCCCCATCATTTTATTTTATAAACACTTAATGTGTTTTAGAATAAAAAAAAATTTAAATAAAATGATGAATACATAATTTAGTTTATCTTAAAAACATCAGGATACAAAATTATTTAATGGATAATAACTAGGGAATAAAAAAAAACAGAATTCGTAATTTTTTAATAGGCTTGTGTCAAATTCATCGCAGCTGGGACATCCTCTTAAGATAGTGACATAAAACCCCGGATAAGTCAAAACCGATCGTCTCAAGCAACTAGCGTCCGGGTAATCTAATGACCGGGTCGGTTGCCAGTTGCCAGTTGCCAGGCTGGCTCGCTGCCAGTCTCACTGAATTAATCATAAACCCTACTCACATTCTGGTGGATAAAACCTATTTTGAAAATATTAGGTTTTATTTTCTACCCTGTTTGCGACTTCGTTATGTTTCCGGTTTTAGTAACGTTAAATAAGTATTATTTACTTCATAAAATACTACGGACTTGTTTTAAATATTACGTACGAAACCGGTCGAAAATAATTTCTTTGTACACTTTTATACCCAAACTGTAAAAATCTATAAACACTTCTCTGTGTTAAAATCATCCTCGAAGACGCCTTCACTTTTATCGGTTACACTATAAATATGAACAGAGTAAATATCAAAAAAGTGTATACCACACCTTAACTAATTCTACAGGTGTAATACCGTACCTCAAAATGAAATAAGGAAGTCTACGATTTTTTTTTCTATCGTTGTAATATAACCGAATGGACGCCGTAAGAAGGAAGGCGCAGCGTCAGCAGACCACCAGCCCGATGGATCGACGACATCATTAAAATAGCAGGAACAACCTGGATGCCATACACTCAGTACTGAGAAAAGACGGAGGAGGGCTATGCCCAGCAGTGGGTAGGAAATATGGACTAGTGATGATGATGATAATGTAGTAGGTAGGTATCAGGGATTTCTATTAAATCTAGCTTTATTTCTGCGACTTGGCGAATCTCTATTTTATTATCTGTCTACTTCATAATGGACATAAATGTCCAAAGCTGGGCTTAATTTTATATATAGAAAAGATAAGCTGATCTTTTGAGCAACTATGTATGCCCTCAGCCTTGATATCTCTAAGTTGTTTTTGTCCAACAAAACTTTCCATATATTATGTCAAATATTCTTTACTTAGTTTTTGTGATAAAGTATGTAACTCACAGAAACAGAACTTCACATGAAACTATTCGTTATACCCTAGAGTCTAGAGCCAACAGTTCTTGTTGATTTGACGATTTGTTAAATTGAGGAGCTTTCACATGTACTGCACGTTGTGTAGCACATAATATATTATGGCGAGGATTATTTGGAACAAATAGAATTAATTTCAAGATTTCGCGCCTTTTTCCCGAAGGGGTAGACAGAACTGTACTCAGGACTCAGACCTATAGTAAGTACTACATTACATTTCGCCAGTACGTTATTGGTTCCATGTAATAGGGGGCGAGCCTATTGCCATCTACCGGGCACATATCCAGTCTCCAGGCAGTTTTTGAGATAATTCCTAATGGGAAAATCCAATATTAAACACATTACCTGATCTGGGAATCGAACCCGGAACCTCATGATTGGCAGTCGAGCTTGCACCCACTACGTTACAGAGTCAGTTCAACCCGTAAAATTTCGCATTTATAGTACAAAATGACATTATATTTTTACGACACGCAATAAATGTTGGTCAGCGGTAGCAGCGGTTCAGACAGTCAAAATCATTTTCCCTAATAGACCTTTGATACGTAGCGTAAGAAGGCAACGTCACTACTAACGTACGCTACGTTCAATTAAGGGCTAGCACAAGTTTATTGACAATCGCAATCGTATCGAATTCGAGCGTTATCTGTCAAAAATATATAGGATTTGACGATACGAATTTGATACGTATGCGATTATCAAAAAATGTGTTCTAGGGGCAATTGTCTGTAGATGTGAAACGAGCTTTACCCAGTGCTGTGTCAGGCAACCTAGTTGGCAGCCAGCCAAGGTGGTGTAGCCTTGAAATATCTCGGTCAAATGCGTAGACCTCTGACGCAGGCTCGAGCCCCAGCCACACTAGATATTATACATTTGCCGCATCGATGCTTCTCAAGTGGCAGTCATTTTGATAATGGGACGCAGTTTAGTTTATTTATCATCATTTTAATATAAAAGGCTGCAATTGTTAACTTAAATTCTTACGGCGTTTGCAGAAAGGATTATATTTTAAATAAATAGGAATTGAAAGACGATGTAAAACTAAATTAATCTTTCAACAGCCTGATCAATGTTGATGGAGATCAAAGTGTCAATTAAATATGACGAGCTAAAAAGCTCGTTTTTACTCAATAACTTTAGCACTTTAGTTACCTACTCAAAAATTTTGATTAGAAATTTCTATTTACGGTAAAAATTCAATAAATGTAAATAATGACGTCGAATTGCCCTTATAATAGAATTTTTTTCGGCTCAGTGGGGCACCCTTGAAAATAAAAAAAATATCTATGTGCTACGAAAACTGCTTTACAAACTACATAAAGCGGACGTGTGATAATTGAAGGCAACCTTCTGTGAAAGGTTCACGTTACGAAGCTTTGAAGTTCACTAGACTAGAATTAATATTTGAATTTAAGCAAAAATTAACTCTGTGCTAAAGTGTTTAGATTGCATTTTATCTGGTTTATTTATTAAAGGTTGGAAAATTCTTTTTTTTCAATTAATGGATCGAATGTAAGTTTTAATTCGTGGCAAAACTAATGGAAATAGGTATAAATTAAAATTTAAAATACTCACCGATAAAATTCATTCTGCCGTCGTCAGTATCACACTTTTTGACTAAAATATATAAATACTATTTCTATAACTATCCTAACAAGTCTCCATAACAGGTCCGAATATAAAAATACTTTTTTTAATTGAGCACCAAATTTACATTAGACAATACATGATACGTATCGTTAGAAAGAGTTAGAGAAGAAGAAGAGAGAGAATCGTAATTATAATAAGCTATGACATGGTTGCCCGCGGGATACGTCTTTCCGACGCGATCGGCGGAAACCGAATGCTGGAAAATCGCGACTCCGACCCTATTTATGTGCACCCACGTACAGCCTTACTCGCGCATGTGTGCGTGACAGTATCTCCCTCTCGCTCGCACGCCTAAGAGCCTGCACAAGGGAAATCTTCCGACCATTGTCACTCAATAATGGAAAAAATTATTCCCCTCAAAATTCTTGTACTTTTAATAATAATCGTAATTATCTTTATCGAGGGTTTTCCGAGGATTTTCGCTCCCTCGAGAGCGAGTCCCAATTTCGGAAAAAGTGGAGAAAATACGATTGAATTTCGTAATAAAAACTCAATAGCCAATGGTGGAAACAGCGATAAATAAAATGTAAGGAAGAATGATTGCGGGGATACATCACGGCCCCTTAACGCACACAGGCGCGGTGCAGCGGCGTTGTGCGCATGTGTGCTGTATGAACAAAGGAGCCGCGAGCGAGGGGGCGTGGCTCGTTACCTGTGTGAGTGCGTTAAATCTTTTATAGGTCGATGCATTAAGTAATTTAGTATTATAGCATGCATTTGACAGAGGCCGCGGATATATCGTATGGAACCCGACGGTTTGTTGCTTCCATCGATACACGCTTGCTTGTTTACGATTGGGTTTAGATTAGACCTGAATATTTCATCCAAAAGTATATTAAACTATTTAAAATGACACAAAAAAATTTGGAGCAATTTTTTCACATTAATAATTTAACTCGTTACGCTATTTTAATAAACATAAAAGTGCCCTTTGTGTTATTCTAGTCTATTCCACGGTTTAAGAACTTCATCCTAGCACTTAAGTAGTTTTAGCTTAGACATACGCAATATAAGTAAATTCTTTTATAGATTTTACAGTTTGTACAGTGTAACTTTCAACTTGACTATGTTTTGTATATAAATTGTTAAATATTATTATACATTAGTAGAGTATCCAGTCATCTAGCGGTTTAGTTACTGTGAGACTTTCGGGAATTCCAGTTTTATTCGTTGTCTGTAAAAATATATTAATAGTCTTTATTTTCGATTACAAAATGACACAACGAAAACATAAAGTAAGGGCTTTACTAAACCTTTGCATATGTCTGTGTATGTCTTTATCATAATGGAAATGTTTGTGCTTTTCAGGTTTCTAGGTCCAAGGGTTGAGTCTGGGCGTTGATGTATGAGTGTGTCAGTCAGTCAGAGCTTTGAATTTTTTTTTTTATGATAGTGATTGACAAGACGAGCCAATCAGGTGCCTGATGATAAGCATCATGATTGCCAATATCAGACACAGTGCCACCCAGTGTTTTAAAAATAAAAAATCTGTGCGGCACTGCACTGCGCCTGTCACCCTGAGATATAAGTTGTAATCTTATCATGCCCAGTAATTTCGCTGGTAGCATTGCCCTTCATACCTTCATTTATGAATATTACTCGGTGGAGTAGTGGTCCGTAAGCGCTACTGTCGATCATATACTCACGGGTTTGATCTCCAGGTCAGGCTAAAACTATTATTGGATTTATCCATTAGGATATCTCAATCAGAACCCGGAATCTGGGACTGTACCCAGTAGATGACAATAGGCTCGCCCCTATTGCATTGACTTTAAAACATAACTGGCGTAGTGAGTGTGTACTTAACTATGGATATGGTTACACTTCAGCTTTTAACCCTTCGTTGAAAAGGCGTGTTGTTAACATAATATTCTGCTCACTGATCACACTCTACGACGATATAATGTGAAGTTTATGACACAATATTAAATATATAATATTATCGTTAATATAATATTCAAATTGTGTAAGTGTGCGTGTGCGAGAGGAATGAGAGATAACGGCCCTACGTGTCCGGAATCCATCCGGATATGTCCGGACTTATCCGGTTTCTTAGTGACACCGGATATACATACATACACATATAACACATACATACATACATATACATACATACAACATACATACATATAACATACATACTATATTATTTGTGCAGGGTCTTACATTCCCGTACAACGTGTATTATAACAAATATATGAGTGTCTTTATTTTCATATCATAACATTACGCCTTTTTTCCCAATGGGGTACTCATGATCTAGTCCTATAGTAGGCCCATCCACACTTCACCAGTTATGCTTTTAATTGTAATAGGGGCGAGCCTACTGCCATTAACCGGGCACAAATCTAAACTTGAAACGGTGAGAACAGTCTTAGAGACAAATCCAACTTTTCGTCTGACCTGGGAAACGAACCTATGACTTCATGTTCAGCATTAGAGCTTTTGACCAGATTATTCTACTAGAATATGTATTTTTGCGATCTGGTGTATACATCTTATGATAACTAAATATATAAAATATAAATATATAAAAGTGAGAAAGGAAATAAATAAAACGTAAATAATTTGTATGTTAGTATTATTTTATAGACTGCCTCGGTGGCGTAGAGGGCGCATGCTCGACTGCCAATCAAGAGGTCCCGGGTTCGATCCTCAGGTCAGGCAAAGTGATAAACATTGGATTTTTCCATTAGGAATTATCTCAATAGCTGCCTGGAGTTTGGAACTGTGCCCGGTATATGGCAATAGGCTCGCCCCCTATTATATAGGACCAATAACATACTGGCGAAATGTGGGTGTATCTACTATGGGAATGAGTCCTGGGTACACCTCTGCCTACCCCTTCGGGAAAAAAGGCGTGAATGTATGTTATGTATTATTTTCTTTTTTTACGGTTCCGTACCTCAAAAGGAAAAAAGGCCCACTTGTGGGATCACTTTGTTGTCTGTCTGTCTGTCTGTCTGTCTGTCTGTCTGTCTGTCAAGACTTTTTTTCTCGGGAACGCGAGAAAGTATCAAGATGAATCTATAACTCAGATTGAAGTCAATAACTCAGGTCACGGTCTCTTGATGCTGTCAATAAAAAAAATAACTTCTAAGTAATAGGGCCATTTTACTGTGCATTTTCGCAACCTTGGACTGAAAATCTCTAAGATACATCCCGTTGGTCATGAAATTTGGTATTAAGCAAGAATTTTATCACAAGAGGAAAAAATCCCAAAACCGTAAAATTTTACAAAAATAAAAAAAATATTTGTTAATTTCTAACACATGTTTCCGGTATCTAGATATGCTTTAACAACTTATTCTATCCTAGTGTAATAACAGCGGCTTTGCTCGCTCTCAATTATGTAATATGGGAGTTTTATACCAAAACTTTGAAGCCCTTTTTGGACCCCTTAGCAAGTGATTTTTTAAAAATCCTTTCTTAGCACACGTCCAGACAACTAAAAGAACCTACATTCCAAGTTTCAAATCTATAGGATCCGTGGTTTGGGCTCTGCGTTCCATGTCAGTCAGTGAGTCATTTAGGATTTTATTATATGCTAGTGACTTCACAGACATCGTTCGACCTGCCCGGGGATCGAACCCGGGAGCTGTCATTCAGAAGGCAGAGTTACCAACTGAGTCACCGAGTACATCATATGAAAGCATTTAATATAATATTCAAATGAGTGCATCGACACGAGGCCGCATACTTGTTGTTCCGAGACTTGAATATTATATGAGGTGCTTAATATGGCATATTATGGCATATTACTGTTTATTATATATTATGACCTAGTTTTAATTTTATTATTTGCATGCCTATATTATAGAGTTTCATTTACTACTATATACTAGTTGTGCCCCGCGGTCTCACCCGCTCCTAGACATCGTTCCCGTGGTTATATGTGTTATTACAGGATCTAAGCTACCTATATACAAAATTTCAACCCATGTATTTCGGTAGTTTTGGAGTGAAAGAGTAGCAAACATCCATCCATTTATCTATCCATCCTCACAAACTTTCGCATTTATAATATTACTAGGATTTTATTTTGATATTTTATTTCATGTGTTTCGTAATGTATATGTTTGTATTATTTATTTTTACGCAGTAATAGGACAACTTGAAATCATCATCTGAGCCATTGGACGTCCACTGCAAAACATAGGCCTCCCCCATAGATTTCCATCCAGTCCGGCTGTATGCGTCCTGCATCCGGCGTGTTGCTGCCATCCTTATCAGATCGTCTGTCCACCTTGTGGGTGGACGTCCTACGCTAGGCTTGCCGGTGGGCTCAATTCGAACTTCATAATGAAATATTGTTATAAAATATTGAGTTCAGTTAAATTTATAAGATCTCATATTAAAATTAAACCTAACACCAATAATACTAAGTCTTTGAAGCTATTATAAAAAACCTCCACCTGGTTATTAACTAAATATAAGATATATTATAACATGTTATGTTATAATATATCTTGTATATGGTATAATATAACATGTTATGTTATAATATATCTTGTATATGGTATAATATAACATGGTATGTTATAATATATCTTGTATATGGTATAATATAACATGTTATGTTATAATATATCTTGTATATGGTATAATATAACATGGTATGTTATAATATATCTTGTATATGGTATAATATAACATGGTATGTTATAATATATCTTGTATATGGTATAATATAACATGTTATGTTATAATATATCTTGTATATGGTATAATATAACATGTTATGTTATAATATATCTTGTATATGGTATAATATAACATGGTATGTTATAATATATCTTGCGTTGAATTATTAAAGTTTTAAATTTTATATAAATAAATATTATTATATAAATTTCTTTTAAATTTTAAGTGGAAAATATGTAAACTTTACAAAAGCTCCAGCTTTCATAAAAACAAACATCCCAACTCTACGAAGCAAACTTTTTACAGGAAATAGTTGTTAAAAATAAAATTCTACTGAAGTGTTAAAAATTTAAGAAAAAGAAATTGTACTCACTGTCTCCATTACTGTTACATATTATTTACCTGAAATAAATAAATAATATTATTAATAACAGTATTAAAATTTAAATATTAAGGCGCGGTGCAAAGCAAATTCGCCGTCTCACTCACACGTACCCACATTTTGGAAGATCTAAAAATACTAAATTTAATTACTTAAAATAAAGACCACTAGGTTCTAGAAAATAACAATGCAAAGATTCACTAAAAATCCAATTTAACGACATAATATGTTTTCAGAGCCGTCCACAAACAATTGAAAGGAACATGGGTCTCTATTTCTTCATATCTGTGTATTTTCATTTTGTATGGGTGTTTGTTTTTAATTCTGATTTTTATGAGACCATATAAATACATCAAATATTAAATTTAATTATTACATTCAATAAAAAAGCGTTACATTAAAATCCGTCAAAGATTCAACACATTCGTAGCACAGCTACGGCGTAGTCCCGTAGACGGCTACGATGTAGCCATTCGTAGCATTTACTACGAGCTACGCCGTAGACAGAGCTACGAACAAAGGGAAATTTGGGCTTGAAGACTTACTTATTATCATTATTAATAGTCCTTCAGAGACTTTTATTCCCAAAAAGTAATTTATCAAAGAAATTTAGCTTGAAACCTAATAATTTCTTACTAACTTTAACAAGAAAATGTTTAGATGACTGAATAAGGGTAAGTTTGTTTGTTACCATTTTACGTCAAAACTATTTAAACGATTAGAATATAATTTGACACGTAGGTAGCATAAATCTTAAAAAAAAGGTCACTTTTCAGCGTGATGATATGACGAAAAAAACATTATTAACAAAATTAAAAAAATAATTTTGAAACAGTGTCAATTGGCGGCCTTATCACTTAGAGCGATTAATTTCAGACAAACATGTAGATATGAAATATAGATACTTGAAGGAAGGTAAAACCGCAGGGCAAAGTAATAATAGATATATATTATAATGTAAGGCGCCTCCCCCACGGGCCACAATGTTGGCGAGTGTGTGTCGGTCAGTGTGTGTCGGCGATAAAACCGGCCGCCACTCGGCGCTGATTTCATTTACAATTCATTTGATATACTTAGGGGGCGTTTGATTTGAGCTCTAGGGTTGCTACTCGATTGGAAATTAATTTGGAAACTGTTTGAGGAGTTACGTATTAATAATATGTAAAACATGAAAAAACCGTTAGAAATTCTTAATTGAATAGGAAGTTACCGCGGAAGCATAATAAATCATAATTGATTACATACATTTTCTATATGAAAGAAAATAATTTTCATTTAATTATCACTAATAATTTTTACATATTATTTAGTTTTTTATTATTATTGTTGAGCATGATTTGATTAGTGTGTGATATTTATGTGTGATATATACTTTTAAGATTTTCATTTTAACAATGAAATAAACAATGAATTTATCATATAATTACATGTATAATATTATATAATTTCACAAAATAATGACACAAATGAATATAATTACAAATACAAAAGATCGCATAAATACATTTTAAACCATACAAAATTTATTCCAAATCACAAACAAATTAGCTTGCAATTTGATATAAATTGATAATAATACTATGAAATATATATTAGAATTAAAAAGAAATGCGACATTAATGTTAAATTGATGTTTAATGTTAGTGCCAACCCTAATTCACTATAGGTATGAAGTGGAGTTGGCAAGTGGTCCGAGTAAATACGTTTCTTATTCTAGCACCTTCAGTGACACCCCTACACCCCCTCCCCTCTCTTGGGTCACTCCCGCCGCGTTTGCTTGTGTGTGTACTACATAGTATAGTTTTAATGCAGTACCTTAACTTTAAAAGGTCAATAAATCTGTGTAAATACTATAAAATGCTTTTTAATAACTTAAATATTGAGCAAATTCAAAATCTGCTTTAAAATATATTTTTAATTTTTTTTTAAATTATCAGAATTATTGTAAAAGTTAACGTCTATTTATTAATATCTACATTTAAATGTAGAATAAGAATAGAGTGGAAATAGTGGAAAAGTGACATAACATTCCCGGTTTCCCGTTTAGGATCCAGCCCCATAGTAGGTACACCCATACTTCTATAGTTACGTTTTAAGTCTCATGTAATAGGGACCAGAATTCAGACTCCTATTGTGAAAATTCCTTATGATAAATCCAATATCACTTTTGCTTGACCTGGAAATGGAACCGAGGACCTGGCACTCAGCAGTAACCACAACGACGATGCAATAAAATAACAACATAAACATATAAATACTTTAAAAAGTCCCCATTCAACTATAAAACTGAACAGCTTCAAAAGAATTGAGAAATTCGCATAAAAAAAAAAAACTTCTCATACAAAATAGATCAACTTTGTAAGGGAACTAAAATTTTTTTGTAGCGTATTTCGCTATTCTTTTTTTGGTTTGGGGTTTTTAGGTAGGCGGGTAGATTGACTCCCTTAAGTATTAATCTACCTTCTTGTGTACCGCGTTGAATATTATTGATTGAAATTATATGTTGAGTTCCATTACTGTATTTCTGTATACTGTAGCATCGATACAAGTGGTACACGACAGTTAATGTGTTTGTGTAAGTAATTAGAGTAGGGTTACCACGCAATGTGATAGTTGGTATGTTTGATACGCCGCGCCTTAAGACCTGACCTCTTCATGCCGTATTTCATTAGTTTTGTTTATTTTATAGTTAACTGGATGGATGGGAGTCAAAAGTCAATCCTTTTCAAGAATGGAGATTAAAAATGACCTACTGTATAAATGTTTTGTGATATCTCCAAAGCATTCGACTGTGTAGAACACTACACGTTACTGCGTAAGTAAGTCTGTGGAGTCTATGTGAATGCTCTGAATTTGGTGGAATCATATTTATCTTGTAGGCAGCATAAGGTAAGTTGTAATGGTATCACATCTGCTAGTTCTCCTGCCAAGTTGGGAGTTCCACAGGGATCGATCTTGGGCCCTTACTTGTTTTTGGTATATATCAATGATTTACCATACATTGTTAAAGATCTAGCAGATATAGTTCTATTTAACAACGATACATCATTAATAGAAATAAGTTGATAGGAAGGATAGCGCCTTCGTACATGTTAACAATGCTTAAACAAGTATATCCAGATGGTTCACAGCAAACAATCTGTTATTGAATGAGAAAAAGACGAAATGTTTGTAATCTTCGTTAAGGGGGTTTCTCGTCCATATAAAACTGTTAAAATAATATTTTGAGGTTTATATGTCTTTTGTAAATATGAAAAAAAAAACCATATGGTTTTATAAATTAAATATGTTTTTGTGCAAATAATGGCCAGATTAAAAGCCCACCAATTGTGTGGAAACAATTGAGTATTGAGTACAAACAATTGAGTGGAAAATCAGTATATATTTCTCTATATTCCGGAAATTTAATTTTGTATGGACGAAAATCCCTCTTAAAGTCAGATATGTAAAAAACAAACAGTTCTAGGCGGTTAAAGACAATATCGACAATGCGACTTTATATAGACTCTTAACTACAATGGAGCAGTCATATTACCGTATTTTCAGGGAAACTAAACTCTACAGCTTACTTATAAAATTCGGCAACTAACAGACGTAGCCACGTCGAGATCAGTGACATGTCATGTTATGTCATGGACTACGACATGTTTGAAGTCAAACGGTCCAATAACAACTAGCCGACCTTCCGCGCACCCCTCACATATTGGAATTGTGTTCATACTAAATTCATTCAAGCAGCGTCTTAAGGTTGAATATTGTCAGTAACAAGAATGGATTAAATTACTTTAAAATAGATAGATAAGTGAATGCAATGTGCATTTTTTACGTCAATCGATACCGGCTGCAGAGTACAGATCTACGCGGAGCTTCGGTTGGGGCGTTTGTACTGTGAACGAGATCTAGCGAAGCGGGAAGAGGAGTGGTCAGCAAATCGGTAGACAGAGTAGCGAGAAAAGTGGTGTAGAGCAGGGGGCAGAGGTGGACGGTGACATTTTATAATGTACATGTATTATATTACCTATAACTAGAGACACTGGTGAAATGTGGATGTACTATGGATATGGTTCACCTCTGTGTAATCCTTCGGGGAGATAAAGAAGTATGATGTCATGTTATTTTATTAAACTTTTCTTCTGTTCTGTTTGTTTTCTTGTGCGACGTTTTGTAAAGATTTCTTGCTTTTTTGAATTAAAACAAATAATATTAATCTCAATCGGCCACCCCATAAAAACCCGCTACCTCTCATCACCAAGTGGCACCCGTAACCTCACGCTCAGCCACTTCCAGCTAATTATTGACAGACGGACAACTCTATTTATATATATTATCACTTCCACACTATTTACTTTACCAGTATATCTACTTATTTAATCTAGCTTTAAGTTAATGGGGGAATCGTGTTCTATTCGACTATAGTTATAATAAGGTATAAGGCATGTAGAATTGGGGCATTTCGACCGTTTCTCATCCATATAAATTTTTTTAGCAATTAACTTGACCACGTGGTTAAGTCGCCACCTTTAATGTGTATTTTTTGGGAGTTGACTCGACCGCTCATACAAAGTAGGTTGAAAAAGTGATGTAAATCTTATAAAGGCCTCAGCACACTGCGACTTTTAGCTGCGGCAGCTAGCTTGTTAGCTGCTTTTCAGCTGCTAGATGCCGCAACAAACGCTGCACCCCTCACACTATAACGCGGCGACTTAGCTGCTTTTCAGAAGCTCGCGACAGAAACTGAATGCTACACCCCGCATAGCTGCAGCGCAGTGGACGCAAAAACGCCTATCGCGGCAGCTAAAAAATGTCAGTCATAAGTGAATCTTTCGCGTGAGCTGACTACTTCCACGTAATATCTATTACTACTTCACTTGACTGTCCTATTATTAGGGGGCGGTCAATTGGCATATTAATACTATAGTCAATTTGATAGAATTTTTCATCTATATATATATATTGATTTAATTTTTATTTGTGACTGTGATTTAATTTTTTGATTTATGTGAATTCCTAATAATAAGAATTTTTTTTAAATATAAATAGTTTTATGTTAATTTTTGCATACAATGATGCAATAATACAATGAATGATGATGGCAAACAAATACAGATGCATGCTATCTATCGGTAAACGTTAAGAGTTCCAGTTTGTGTTGTTGTACTATCCCTATTAATTGTTTAATGAATTCTTATGTTAAAAACGATTTAGTGGTAAAATTTTAAAATATATAAATTTTACTTTAAACTTATACAAAATTCACATACAGCATTGAAACTTAATGTGCCAAAGTCACAGAGCTGCATGCGCCGTCCTAGATAGTTGGAAGCGTGTCCGACACAGGACTCTGTCGCAATATCCAGTTACACCACAAAGCGCACAAAGCTTTGGTTGGACGTCACCATTTTACTAAAAAGATAATGAGACAAAGTACTCGTGTAAAACAATTTTAGTCCACATTTGAAAACGAGTTTAGTATTATAGTGAAAATCCAGCGCTTTGTCATTTTGCTTTACATATAGGAATCTACTTTGACTAAGTAGCTATGTTTTTTGAAACGCCTTTCTTTGCAATGAAGGAAAATTACGATGAATGTGAAAAACCTAAGACCCAATAGGAAAGGTGTAATAACACCTCGGGGAATATTATGGTTGTATGGTATTCCATACAACCATAATATTCCCCGTAGTCTGGAACTGTGCCCGGTAGATGGCAATAGGCTCGCCCCCTATTACATGGGACCAATAACATACTGGCGAAATGTGGGTGTATCTACTATGGGACTGAGTCCTGGGTACACCTCTGCCTACCCCTAAGGGAAAAAAAGGCGTGAATGTATGTATGTATGTATAATATTCCCCTGACATCTCCCTAGATAACTGCGTCAGAGCAATGATTTTTTCACTGATTCATTGTTATGTCTCGGTGGTGTAGGTTGCAAGCTCTACTGCCAATCATTAGATCCTAGGTTCGATCCCGAGGTCAGGCAAAGTGTTATTTAATTTTTCCATTAGGAATTATCTCAATGAAAGCCTGGAGTCTGTGTGCCCGGTAGATGGCAATAGGCTCGCCCTCAATTGCATCGTACCAAAACACAGCTGGCGAAATTATGTGGGTATACCTACTATGGTAAACCTACCCCCTAATAAAAAGGCGTGCTGTTATGTTATGTATAATATTATAACCCAGCATTTCGTAAATATTAATTTACATCCACCTATTTGAACCCAGTGTAGTTTTATATGTATTAACATTTTATCCGGGTGATATAAATCATCCGGTTCGCTCCTGACCCGGATCAATCACAATGACTCGCCGTATTCGCTGCATCGCTCAACGCCCGTATAGAAAAATCGACAGGATATGTAAATATGGTAAAGGTAATTGAATTGATTTTGATCCGGATCCTTTCGGTGCTAGACAAAGTGCGGAATGGATTGGTGTTTTATCCGGGTGTGTTTTTATTTCATTTCAAAATTGTTTTTGTGAACCGACGTAGATAGTGTATACATTTTTTATTGATGTTCTAGTCATATATAAATATATGACTATAATGACTGTCCATGACGTTACGTATTGTACTACGCCAACGAGGCTTGTGCGTAATGGATACGCAGTGACTTGCGTACCACGTACTGTTTAATTAATAACCCATATCGTAGTTTTCATGTTATTAATTAATTTTAGATGAGTACTTTTGATATGAATGATTAACTTTGAAATACATTGTATTGTACCGGACGGGACGGCGACCTTCCCATTACTTATACAAACGTAATAGAGACCTAAATTATTTATATTCATAATATCATATCTACAACATTCAATGAAGTGAAATGAAAGAGTAAAAAATGATATATTCCACACCAAACCTGTGACCAAACTAAAAAGCTTTGTAGATATGTGTGTATTATATTTTTTAGTTATATATTATGTCTGTTTAAGTTTTATGATTATATATACAAGTACGTACTGTTATATTTGACTTGCTGCGCGCGGAGTCATCTGTAAGTGTGGCAAGCATCTTATTATTAATAAAATAAAAAATAACCTTGACGAAATCATATAACCCTGAAACATCTTCTATAGGTTGAATTGTCTATGAAATTAAAATTGAAATTGTTTATTGTGATAAAAACGAAATGAAATCTATATCAATTATCACATAAGAAAAATTGCGTAAGAAAAAAAACGCATTAAAAGTAAGAATTAATAATGAAGAAAATATAATTATAACTATTTATACAATATGCCACAAGACAAAATAATAATAAAATATATTATGTCGGTCTGTGGATTTTCGAAGTGTTCTTTGGCATAGTGTATTGAGGTAGGATAGATAGTAAGTAGGTAGCTCTATTGTTTAGTCTTTTTTCAATAATATAAAGGCACATGGCAATAAAATAAGGTGTAAAATGTTGTTGGTACATGTAATATCTCAAAACATCATACAAAATCTAGTAGCAATATAATTTATAGTAAATATTCCCTGTGAATCATTAAGATGTATGAGTGCGAATCAATCTTGAGAATGAGCGATGTCTGGCGCCCTTTTATTGTACCGACATATTATTATACTATGACATAGTACGTAACCCTTTGCGTTGAAGGATGGGGGTCTTATCGGGTAGTTGTGATAGGCAGATTTCCTTTACCAGATTTCAAAGCAAGATTAACAGATATTATTTAGTCAATCAATTTTAATGTGATGTATATTTCTTTTTTAAATTTTCAAATCAACAAACAAAACAACAACAAAATGTTTGCATTTGAAAAATTTTGGACAGTATCATAATTGATAATGTCCAAAATTATGTCATTCTTCATTAATGTAAGTACATAACAAGAACTATAAATAAGTACAACATTATAGTTTTCTTCGTCCTGAGTTTAGGACTGGACGGAGAATACGAGTAAGTAAGTTTGTTAGATAGGAATAATAGTTTTAAAATAATAGAAAATTGTACGTTTGATTATGTTGTTATTTAAATTTACGTTTTATGCCCTCCTTCATTAAACTGTGCACCAGTTACAATCTGATTTTATCATATCTTACATTTAATTTACACTTACAAACTTGGGTTTACTAAATTAGGCAACTAACAGATATAGCTATAGCCACGGCGAGATTAGTCTACTTTGCATATTTCCACAGCTTGATGTCTTATGGGATTCTGTTGTGGGGGTCAGCCGCAGATATAGAAACTATCTTTATACTACAAAAACGTGCAATTCATGCCATCTATGAGATGCGTCCACGCGAATCCCTGAGAGAATCCTTTTAAAGAAATAAACATACTGACCCTACCATCCTTATACATCTATGAGAACATCATGTATGTGCGTAAAAATTTACATAACTTTAAATTTAATAGTGACCTCCATAATTTTAATACTAGGAATAAAGACAAAATAGCTACTATACCTGGCTAGATTATCTATAACAAATAAAAAGTCATTATTAGGAACACACACTATTACACTATGTACGTTTCTTTAATGAAATCCCAAAAGAGATAACTGGGCTCTCAGAGGGTAAATACCAAAACCTTTAAAAAATCTACTTTACTAAAGAAGGCTTATAATAAAGTCAATCAGTACATAGTGGACAAAGATGCCTTGAAACTGCTGCAAAGCCGCCTCGCGGCACCTTCTAAGTAAACGAATGTAACCAAACCAAATATTGTGAAACAATATGTTAAAAAAATTTAAGCCCTACTAGTTTCTTGTGCGTTCTTCTTGCAGAGGTATCTTTCCGAACTCACGGTAGACTCATTACTGTTTATCTTCATTGACATGCAAAAGTGTTTACCTATTTGAATAAATCTTTTTGAGTTTGAGTTTGAAACAATAAACAAAACCGCTACCTTGTGTTCATTCAAGTACTTACCCTTAAAGAAAACCCTCACACACCCTCCATCCACCCTTCTCAGTAAAGCACTCATCGCCGGTAATTGATGGCCCAATTACCGCTGTGATTGAGTGAGATTGACCAATTAAAACATTTTTTCTGTTAGCCATTTTATTATCTCTAAAGGTAACAGGTAGGAGTAATTGTTGGAACGCGTGTGAACTAAGTGTTATGAGTTTTAACTGGATTACAGGAAAGGCAGGAATAAAAAAATATTATAATTAAAGCAGTCTACTACTATATCGTTATACATAAGTATTCATGATATATTATGTAAATAAAATGGGATAACTTCCACATAATGTGTTACATTCGAGAAACTAAGGTGGAATCTTGTAGTATGAAAATTATATTATGTTGAGTCTTCTCGTGAACACTTTTATGTTTTAAATTAAAAAGATCGAACGCGATCGCACTAAACAATCTTATATGATATAATATTATACATTACTTGCGAGATACATTGTTTTCATGGGATCGACAAGTCAATCTATTTTATTTAAAACATAAAAGATTTTTAATATTGTTATGGTCACTATAATATGTTGTTAGGTTAGCTAATTACGTAATAACTTAAGACAGAAGGTCCCTTAAGTAAGGACTTACCGACTTGGTATTACATGGATCTCACAACTTTTTACGGTAGAATAACTGAGTTGCGAGACAAGTTTTGTTTTTGATGGCATCTCATTTCTTTTTGTAGATAGTCCTACTTTTTTTCCTTTCCGGTACCTTCTACTTCTTGAATAACAACAACAGATTTTCTTAAAGCCCACTCTCCTCCGCCAGCCGCAGTTATGAATATTATTGTTTTTTTCTTTCATGGCAATTTCGGGCAATTTAGTCTACTTAATACTTTGCGGGATTTTGATACAACTTCATAAGACATGTCCCATTCTTGCGTTTTTATTTCGTTGATCATTTTACAAGTTACCTTTAAAGATAATAATATATAGGTACCTATCAACATAATAGGTGTTCACACACAGGTACACTGATTCGGTAACTGCAAATGTAACAGTGTAATCCTATACATTTATAATATAAGATTACAAAGTTATTTATGCAGTTGATGTATCTAGAAAACTATTTTAGTTTTTCCTTGATTTATACACTAAACACTAATTGTATCCTAAATTTGAAGGTTCTATGTCTGGTAGAAGTGCCTTAAGAGTTTTGATAATAGGTCCGTCAGTCGGTCAGTCAGTGACAAAATTAAGAAATTTGACTAATAATTCTTAAAGTACTGGTTCAAATTGAATAGAATTTGGAATATACACCGTGTTTATACAATGCTTGCTTTTTTACTGAAAATTAAGGCTTCTAGTTTTATCCGCAACGAAGTTTAAGGGGGTCGAAAATGGCCTGAACTGCTTAGAGAAAAGTACGGCCGTGCCGCTTTTTACTCCACTTGGCGGGGGCATTGCCGTGCCCCCAGATAAATATATCAAGAACAACAAATATTAAGATTATAATTTTATAATATAAAGAAATAATAACACGGTGTATCTTTTTACTATTTAAAATTTCACATTAATTAAAAATCCTGTCACAAGTTTCCATCATTAGTTTATTACCAAAACATCACGAACCGACAATTATAAAGCAGTTTAAAATGAAAAGTTCAAAAACGTTAACATCCAAGCGAAGTGTTGAGAGTGCCTGCGGCAAGTAATAATGGGAGATGCCGGAAATTGTGACGCCATCTTGAATTCCATCGTACCACACACCTTATTAATTTGCCAAGTTTTGCTGATAATATCATTTGTACATCGTTCTACAAAATTTAATAGACTTTTCGTTTAAAAATCTTTTGTTACTTAAAAGTATTTACGTAGTAACCATTGAAGAAGAGTGCATTTTTCTGAGAGTAGATATTTGGAGAAGTGATCGTTCTGCATATCACCCAGGTGAATCGAGGATATATTTTTTCCACTTTGATTATCTGAATAATTATTATGAATTTATTCAGATGAGCCAATCGGTAAATCAATTAGAAGCTTACATTTATTTTACCTAATTAGACCTAAATCGATATCGCATGTGTATGTGACAATTTCAGTAGTTTTTAGTGTGGTCGTCTGAGATGATGATGATAACATTAATCATCCTGCAAATCGGGTGTTAAAACTATGTGGAACCAACAAAGTTCGCCTTGAAATGTTTATCGTTAACTGACAATTTTAAACAGTAAAGTGAACCTATTATATGTTTACTTATTATTGATGTATTGTACTATAGATAAAGTCTGCAGTAGATGATTTATTATTATTATTTTTTATTTTACTAATATTATAAATCTCAAATCTCAATACAATGTAAAAAATTTACGTTATTATAAAGTGAACAAAACGCTACCGAGTTCTAACTTAACTCCAGCGCCATCTAGATAACACAAAACCCAAAAACAGCGCTAGCACTGTTTTTGTGTGTGCATGTTTGTTCCGTTTTCTCGCTAAAACTACCTACTGATTTTTTTTTATGATAGTGAGTGATAAGACCAGCAAATCAGGTGCTTGATAAGCATCATGATCGCCTTTATCGGACACAGTGCCACATAGTAGTTTTCGAAACCCTTCCAAGGCACCGGTCGCAATTACAAAGCGTTTTTATAAACCAAGCCTGTGTTCATCCATATTAATCTACACGGGAGGGGATGGCAGGCGGCAGGGGCCATCCATATGGATGGATGTTTACCATATCGCCGGGCGTTTGTCGACGAATGGCGTATGTTTCTCAAACGTCTTGACTTGTAGGTGGGTACTTGTTTGGGAAACGGTGTCGGGGTAGATTACCAGATTGGAAAAGGGTAACTAATTTTACATGAGTACATAATATCACGCCCTTTTCATCAAAAGTTTAGGCCCAGGACCAAAAATGTTTAGAAGATATCGCTAATTAGCGATAAGACCGCCGCTTGTACATTTAACTTTAGTTTCTGTGTCTGTTATTTCATTGTGTGTGGTGTAGTCGTACAATACAGTATTATCTATCTAACAATCCCTTAGTAGGTGCACCCTCAACATACCAATTAAGTTTTTTAGTACCGCGTAATAGGAGGCGAGCCTAGTCTCCAGGCTGATACAGAGAAAAATACTAATGGGAAAACCACAAAACTTTTTTCCTAATCTGGGTATCGAACCCGGGTCCTCTAGCTTAGCTAATGGTGCTACACCAATGAGACTGTCTAAGTTTTACATATGCCATAATATTATGTACTACTAGCTGTGACCCGCGGTTTCACCCGCGTAGTCTTCGTTCCCGTGGGAATATCGGGATAAAAAGTACCCTATGTGTTATTCCAGGGTCTAAGCTACTTACGTACCAAATTTCAGCCCAATCGGTTCAGTAGTTTTGGCGTGAAAGAGTAACAAACATCCATACATACATCCATACTTACAAACTTTCGCCTTTATAATAGTATATTAGGATTAGGATTAGGATTAGGAATTAGGATATAGGTATGTAGCAGAAGGTAGAATAAGTTAACCCTTAGCGGCCATTACAGCCATACCTTGTCCTTAGAAGAAACCTTAACACCAATGAAATCTAACCTATTTCTAAATTAGAACTTATAAGTCGTGTCAGTAAATTGCATAATATATTATGTGTCTTAAAATCTAATCTTTCCAACTGCATGCATAAAATACTGACTAATATCCTTTTGCTGTCAAGGTGCTTAGTGCCGGTCAAATGTCAGTAAAAATATATGTCCCATTCACTCGTTCGATATTCTTCACTTTGACAAGAGCCGTTAAAAGAAAGTAAAATACAAATCATAGCACCACTATATCATAAAACTTCACATCAAATGCGATAGGAAAATAAAAAATCCCTAAGTAGTGCGATATTTCAAGACATGCGAGTCCATTATCTGGCAGTTGTTCGCCAGTTCTCGGTAGATGGCGCTCATTGCCGCGTCCGCATTATTAGGAAAATTCTAACTTATTGCCGTTAGTGGGAGATGTCGTTTGCGTTTGGTACAAGTGATGAGCATACAGCGACGTAAGATGTTTAATGTTATACTATAAACTTACGATAATTAATTGATCTGGGTTGCCATTAAACAGCGCGAGAAGAATCACACTTGGTATTTGGAGAAATGTTTAAAGTTAATGATTTAAAATGTTGCATAATGTGTTCTCATTAAAACATGCATTAAACAGGAATATAACTAATACATTTTTTAGTTTTTTTCGCTTTTTAAACTCAAAAGATTAGGTACTTATGTCCAATTTTAGTCATAGGTATTATATTAGAATAATTAAAATAAAAATTGTATATATGTATATATTTTAAATTACATTAATATATAAAAAAGTGATTTATTATAATGGGGGTTATGTCCATACTGTATGGAATGGACTATATTATGGAATGATGTGAGTGAAATGTATAGTATTTAAGTTTAGTGTATATTAAATCGCCCCCGCTACCTCTCTTGAGTGACACCATACCCCTCAGCGTTAAGTATAATGCGTCGAGAAAGGGTGTCCGTACGTGCCATCATATAAATCCGCCGCTATATATGGGACCCCACCCGCACATCGCACGTCGCTTCTAAAAATGGTTAACTCTAGTTTCCAGTTGAGCTCTGAAGATCGAGGTACAATTGAGGATTTTATATGTTACGAATATTCACAAGAATGGAGGTCTGAGATAAAATAATATGTAAATGAAAATGTATTAAATTTTAAGTACCACGTTTTTGAATGTACTTAACGCATTTGTGAGACTAGTACTTCATTTAAGATAGACAAGTATTTGATGAACTTTTACAAATCATACAGAGTAGGTAGCATTTGGGCAAAGAGTAGAAACATAATACATTTTGCCACTGATTACAAGTTCCTATGTTCAGTGAATAAAGTTATAACATATGTGGTTTATGATATAAAAGTAAACACAATAAATATGGCGGCGCGTGTATATAGTCAGTATATGCAAGGAAGCTCGCGCCGCACCCTCGTCTCGGCGTGATTAATGACTTGCTTGATTAATTAACATTACTATAACGACTTTATTATTGACTTACTGCCTTATATGATATCTTAAAACATTACTTGCGAGGGTGTCCCTGCTATGGGTACTGGGTTTAGGGTACATGTCATTGATTTATATATACTAGATCTGTAGTTACCTCACAAATAGCATGGAGCTCGAAACGGAGTCCCCTGGCTCCGCTAAGTCAAATGTCAAGCAGTGTCTCGTATGGTATCTGAGGATAAATACGAGCGCCCAAAGGATAAAATGTGTGTTGAAAGAGTCTTCTTCAAGGACTCAATCTTTTATTAAGCAAAACGGGACTTTTCACAAGTAAATTATTTCTGTTTAAATTTTATATTGTGAAGGAGTAATAAAAGCATGACCACTTTGATATAATATGACGATACATGTTCATATTGTGTAAGCAAAGAATGTTTAGTACTTACTCTATTATTATAACAGCTTCCTGGCCTAACCAATGTTATATAATATACCATTATTAGGTGTTGCATGTTACGGCTGACGTACGGTTGACGGCTTCATAGCAAAGTAGGAAGTAAATCTGTCTGCCAAATGCCATGCAAAGAGTCCTGGGTTCGAATCTCAGCCGGGGCAAGTAATTGTGCGATGAGTTCAAATGTCTTGGATAAGCCGCCTGTGACATATGGAAACTCACCCCCTAGCCAAGGGTGTAAGTGTGAAAAATTATACAAAAATATTAACGCTTTTATTGACGTCATTTAAACAGTTGTTAAATTTGTGCAACGTGTAATTTTGGTCTGACCAGGGAGAAGCATTTGTTATTGTTAAGGTTAGCTACTATAATTTGGAAATAAATTCCTAAAAGTTATTCTATCCTTTTAAAACAACAAGGTGTGTGTACGTATTAGCCCTTTTAGGTAAAAATATACGAAAAAACTAACCAGAAAAAATGGTCATGTTAAGTCCCTCTTGTACTTTTATCCCATCTTCCTTGACACCAATTCTTCGACCCCGAGCTATCTGAACCACTTTTGAGGCATCCATTGTAAAGGCGCCTCCACACGGCCCACAATGTGATGATAATTTGGCTCCTTCCGGTCCTCGGGCCAAGATGGTGGCAGCAATTTCCTTCCCCGACCGCACTGCGTTTGACACCCAGTACGAAACCTCTTTGCGTTCATAATTGGCCCTCCAAGTGTGGATGGAGCTTAATATTCCATTTTTGCGAGAAAATGGAATCGAATCGGTATTGTTCGAGAACCTTTTTTTTTGTGGGGTGGTTAATAAGTTCGGTATTGTTAGGTTGGTAGCTGGTAGGGGTTTGTTTCGCGCGGTTGGTAATTACGAGTATTGCTACATTTAATATGTAATTAGTGATAATTGAGTATTTGAATTTTATTTTCTTTTAGCATAAATGGAAAGATCATATATAAGATTCGTACCAACTATTTTTAGTTTTCTTTTATTCGCTATAATTACAAAGTTATATCAAAATAAAAAATCATTTTTAATCCAGTACCGAAAACACGCCGATAGTACCCGAACGAGCTCGTGGCCTGTAGTGACGTCAAAATGTTTAAAGTACCATACATAACTATATCATGATGACGTCACAATCATGGCGACCACTCGTAGCGCGTTCGTGAACAAGTGACTTCTATTGGAATTGTATCAATTTTGAATTGGTTGTCATTAAAAAAAAAAAAAAAAAAAAAATTAAAATGAGTTTTGAATCAGATAATACATAATTTTCATTAAACTTACAAAATAACTTGATAATACGACATTATTTTTTTCAAATACTCAATTATCAGGTATTTAAGTATACCTATTTCACAACATTTTTCTGCTTATAAAAGGAGATAATCAAGCAAGCCTGATCCAAAGTAACCTTAACCGTCGAGCATGTCTTAGAATTTGTGATATACGTGGAAGAAGCGGATCCGTATGTCAGGATCGTAGCACGCAGGTGTGGAGGACTAGTTAGTCTCTGCTTACCACAACAGTATGAAATGTTATGACTTATTTTATTCTCCTACGGCAAAAGAACAGAATAGGTAATCATCATCATCATCATGCAGCCGTTGAAAGCCCACTACTGAACATAAGCCTCCCCCATAAGGGGGGTTGTTGCCAATACTCGCCACGCTTGGCAGGCGGGTTGGCGAGCGCAGTTTGATGGTTTTACGCAGAGGACCGTGGGGTTACCGGCTTTAGTTGCCGTGGGGTTACCGGCTTTAGAATAGTACCTCACCCTCTCTCCCCGTGGTTGCCGTAAGAGCCGGCTAAGGGTATAGGATCCAGAGGACGGGCAGCAGCGTCCTCTGCGTAAATCCATCAAACTGCGCTCGCCAACCCGCCTGCCAAGCGTGGCGAGTATTGGCAACAACCCCCCTTATGGGGGAGGCTTATGTTCAGCAGTGGACTTCTAACGGTTGGATGATGATGATGACGCAGAGGACGCTGCTGCCCGTCCTCTGGATCCTATAGCCCTTAGCCGGCTCTTACGGCAACCCTGGATAGAGAGGGTGAGGTACTATTCTAAAGCCGGTAACCTCACGGCATGGAATAGGTAATGGATAAAATAAAAACAAAAATATTTTTTGCGTGACGAATTAACTTTCTCTCTGAAAACATTATCTAACTACGTCTAAAAAGAACGGCTAATTAATAAAAGATCTGTGCATTAAAGAGTAAAAAACGGTTATTTTAAAACTTCGACAGTAAAAATATCAAAACATAGGTTATTAATTCTTTAGTAGACTCACAAAGTTTTGATTTCTTGAGCAAATCTTTGATTCCAACTCTTAGTTTAAAAGCTAAATGTTTATTGTAAGTAAATCAACGCAGTTCAATGGGAGGCGGGTTTCCTTTTCATTAGCCTCGATAAATCTCTGCACCGAGTGCTCTGTTCACACTGGCCGAGCTACTGGCACGAGAGATCTGTTTATATGAAACCAGGCTACTGGAGAATAGTCATTATAAAGTATTGGAAGCTCAGCACAACTCCAAACTTTCACAATCTCAAATAGAGAGAAACTGTTACTGAACAAAAAACAGATGGCAAACATGTGTGATTTTTGTTTTAATTTTTATTTGTACATCAGATATCTCCAAACAAGAGCGTTTGGACCTTTTTTTACAGAATTAATTGCATTATTAGGCGTATTGGACTAACTTAGACTTTTTTTTTTATTATAGTGAGTGATAAGACGAGCTAATCAGGTGCCTGATGGTAGGCATCATGATTGCCCATTTTAGACACAGTGCCACCTAGTGTTTTAAAATTCAAAATTCTGCGCGGCACGGCACTGCGCCTGTCACCCTGAGATATGAGTTGTTGAATCTCATCATGCCCAGTAATTTCGCTGGTAACATTGCCCTTCATACCGGAACACAGTAATGTTTGCACATTACTGCTTGGCGGATGAATAACTGGCAAAGGTGCGGTACTTCCCCAGGCGGCCCCCTGCAAAAGAAGCCTACCACTACTAACATGTGTGATTATACTATACAACGTGTCACAAAAAGGTTAAGTAATACTTAAGGGGGTTCATGTACCCGTCAACCTTACCGACTTGCATAAGAAAGAGCTAATTCGTAAAAAAATCGACTTTCCATACAAATTAGCCAATCAGCTGATCCATTTGGTTTGAGGAGTCGAATTTTTGTTAAGTTGGTTAGGTTGGCGGGTAGATAGGAACGGTACACCCTTTAAGTATTAGAACACCTTTTTGTAAAACTTGGTCTAAGTAAGACTGATTTTTTATGAGAAAATGAAGATGAGAGAATTTATTGATATGAATATCTATATTATTAAACGATCCTATGATGCTGGATGCAAGAAGCTTACAACAGAACTAGATGGGAATCTATGGGCGAGGCCTATGTCTAGCAGTGGACTTCATACGGCTGAGATTATGATGATGATGAAACGGTTCTATTGTATTGTCATAAGAACTAAAAAAAACTAAAACTACTGAGGGACACGAGTACTTAATTTGGACAGGAAGTTAAAAATTACTGGCTTCGTATATTCATAGTTCGTATTTGCTTTATTAACTGGAGCAAGTAGCTGTCCTGTGTAAACAGATTACCGCCGTCACATAATGAAATTAGCCGCTCCCGGCTCGCCTTAAGAACCATGATTTAATTCAAAGAGCATCTAATAAGATTTCAGAACACCCTGTACCAACTAATAGACGCCTTGTCTTACTTTTGACACTGTTTATTTAGTTATTATAATCAACGGGGTTTTTGAATCATGCAGTAGATATTGATGCTACTTGAAAAGGTTGTTGAAAGGTTGTTGACTGCCACGGTGGCGCAGTGGGCGCAAGCTTGACTGCCGATCATGAGGTCCCGGGTTCGATCCTCAGGTCAGGCAAAGTGTAAGGTTTAGGATTTTTCAATTTGGAATTGTCTCTATGTTAGCCTCGAGTTTGGCACTGTGCCCGGTAGATGGCAATAAGCTCGCCCCCTATTACATGGAACCAATAATATACTGACGGAATCTGTACCTAATATGGGAATGAGTCCTGGGTACACCTCTGGTTACCCCTTCGGGAAAAAGGCGTGATTGTATGTTATTTTATGATACTACCGTTGGGGCTCAGTCTACAAACCTACCTAAATATTCTTAGGAACGTTCTAGTATATACTTACAAAATAAGATATCTATCAAAAGTGCAATTTTTTTAAAATAGAACTTTCCTAAACAGAAAACGCGGCGCACGCTCACCGAATTATCTCTTTACATTTTTTTCTTTCAATTTAAAAATTTTGAACAGCTATTGAAGATTGCCACCATTCTTTGTGTTAAAATATGTTCACCCAGATCCGTAATGACTAGCCTCAGACATAAATAAAATGAGTTCTGGTAGGGTTGCCGCATTGGAGAGCGTCGGAGCGCGCTATCGTCGCGCGACACGCTGCACGGACGAGTGAACACTCCCAGGGCTGACACTTACACTGTTTTTAATCATATTTGTGGGAATGTAAAGTGTTAAAATGTATTTTAAGTTTTTTGTAATTTTTTTGATTTACAAAAATGATTTTCCTGATCCCTAACTAGGCAATAAACCACCGTAATAATGCCTAAATAGACTGGTCTACCAGAATTGAACTGAATGGTTCATATATAATTACGCACATACATTTTTGTACACATAAACGCACCTCTGTTTGTGTAGACACACACATATACAAATAGTACACACATTTTAACATTCCGCAGTGAAGATTGTTAATAATTTACTCAGTATTCATAACTCGTATTCTAATACCTAGGATAAAAGCTTTGTTGTAATAATTTGTAGATTATATATTTAGTAATTTGTTATATAAGGCGAAATGGGATCGTAGCTGCGTGACTGCTGATGGCCAGTGATGGTCGGCCCGCGCGTCCTATTTCACAGGATCTTGTAATAAACGTACTAATACCCTTTCGCAATAAAATAAAACCGTAATCCTTTAAAATATTTATTATGAAATACGTAAACGAAATATAATTGGAATATGTTATATAACTAGCAAATGAAATCGCTTTTCCGTAGAAGTATCTCTCTAAAAATGAAGATATAGAGGAAACTTCGCGATTTTTTTGTATCGAGTCAAAATTAGTTAATCATATTTCTACTCCCGTAACATACTGAATAGACTCCTAAAGTTATGATTGTCATCGAAAAAAAAATTAAAATTCGATTTTTTGTTGCCTTAAAATTGATTTGCCGTATAGTCAAAGCGTGGGTTTTGGGACTCACTCACCTTTATAATATATGTTCCAGTAACACATAACATCATGCCTTTTTCCCCTGGCGTACCCAGGACCCAGTCTCATACTAATAATATTGCCATCCACACTTCACCAGTTATCTTTCAAGTCATATTATATGTTACAGAAGACGAGCCTATTGTCATCAACAGGGCACAGTTCCAGGCTGTCATTAAAAAAAAATCCAAATGATAAAATCCCATAACACTTTTTGAACTAGGAGTCGAACCCAGAACCTCATGCTCGTCAGCCGAGCTTGTGACCAACACACCTTTTAACACTACAATTTTGGAGCCAAACGACAAGTTTTAGAATTCATGTTAGTATATATTTTTTAAGTGAACACTCGGCGTATTCAATATTATGCAGCGTCACGTGCGATGCGTTTTATGTGCAGAAATAAAAACCCGCCATTACTATGGAATGGAGTGTAAAGAGTACAGAGTACAGATATGAAACTAGGACCGTCAGGACAAATATCGTAAAAATATTGTACTTTTATTATAGAAATAAAATGGCCGACTAGATTATAAAATATTATGACTTTTATGTCAAAATAATTTACATACATACATTATAACATCACGCCGTTTTCCCGAAGGCGTAAGCAGAGGTTTACCAAGGACCATAGTATATAGTCCCATTGTAGGTACAACCACATATCACCAGTATTTAATTAGTCCCATGTAAAAGGAGGCGAGCCTATTTCCATCTACCGGGCACAGTTCCTGTCATTAAAATAATTCCTAATGGAAAAATCCAAGTACCACTTCACCTGACCTGGGGATCGAACCCGCGACCTCATGATCGGCATTCGAGGTTGCGCCCACTACGCCACCGATGCAGTTTGCAGTTGAATCAATCACATAAAAACTAGGTACTAAACCAATTCGACTAAAATTTGGTATCTTATAATGCTTAATGGCTTTATAAACATAACATAACATACATTCACACCTTTTTCCCGAAGGGGTAGGCAGAGGTGTACCCAGGACTCAGTCCCATAGTAGATACACCCACATTTCGCCAGTATGTTATTGGTCCCATGTAATAGGAGGCGAGCCTATTGCCATCTACCGGGCACATTTCCAGACTCCAGGCAGTTATTGAGATAATTCCTAATAGAAAAATCCAATATTTAATACTATGCATGACCTGGGGATCGAACCCGGGACCTCTTGATTGGTAGTTGAGCATGCGCCCTCTACGCCACCGAGGCAATGGCTTTATATCTAGATTTTTTAGGTATAAGTACATAGGGTTTTTCATTTTATCATTTTAGTCGTCAGCTAAGAGTAAGACGATACCTACTTTATTTAAACTTTTTATTTGTGTAAAACTTGTAAGTGCCAACCATATCCCATAATATTTAAGAAAGCTTTCATCTCGATAATACGAGTATAAGAGTTTCAATAACCGATTAAGACAACGATAAGCGATACTTTACAAAGAACACAATGACAATACTGATGGAAGACGATTTAGAAATAATAATATTATATACAAGTAGAAGGTCGTATAAGTTTGTCGTATAAAATTGTAGTGGTAGGCCTCTTATGCAGGGGGCCGCCTGGAGAAGTACCACACCTTTGCCAGTTATTCATCCGCCAAGCAGTAATGTGCAAACATTACTGTGTTCCGGTATGAAGGTCAATGTTACTAGCGAAATTACTGGGCATGATGAGATTCAACAACTCATATCTCAGGGTGACAGGCGCAGTGCAGTGCCGCGCAGAATTTGAATTTTAAAACACTGGGTGGCACTGTGTCTGATATGGGCAATCATGATGCGTCATCAGGCACCTGATTTGCTCGTCTTGTCACTCACTATCATAAAAAAAAAAAAACTTCTGTTTGTGCAACTGTTAGTGTAGTGCAAATTGCCAATCGAATTTGATTCTTATGTCTTTAAAAACAGATTCCATTATAACCCTTCCAATTATATGGTACAAGATAAATAGGTATTTACTTAGGATTTATTTATTTTGGCAACTTTTAAAAATTGTTTATCACTACACCGATATATTATAAAAATCCTAAATGACTCACTGACTAACATGCTACGCATAGCCCAAACCGCTGATCCTAGATACTTGAAACTTGGAATGTACGTTTTTTTCGTTGTTTGGACGTGGGCTAAGGATTTTTGAAAATTCACATTCTAATGGGTCCAGAAAGGGCGTCAAAGTTTTGGTATAGAACTCCCATATTTCATAATTGCGAGCGAGCGAAGCCGCTGTTATTACACTAGTCAGTACATAAAGAAAAAGTAGAAACCAGCTTTTAATTGTTATGTAATATAGGATAAGGACTAAAAAAAATATAGGTATATTAATATTATTATGTCAAATTTTGAATTTAACATAACATACATTCACGCCTTTTTCCCGAAGGGGTAGGCAGAGGTGTACCCAGGACTCAGTCCCATAGTAGATACACCCACATTTCGCCAGTATGTTATTGGTCCCATGTAATAGGGGGCGAGCCTATTGCCATCTACCGGGCACAGTTCCAGACAGTTATTGAGATAATTCCCAATGGAAAAATCCAATAATAATCACTGCCTGACCTGGGGATCGAACCCGGGACCTCTTGGTTGGCAGTCGAGCATGCGCCCTCAACGCCACCGAGGCAGTCAAATTTTGAATTTACGTTTGTTTAATTACAGATTAATTTAAAAGTAAATATATTATCATAATTTTATATAAAAAATCCTTATCTTTACAAACAATCTTGTATAATATGATTTTGTTTAGTTTTGAGCCAATTCAAAACATGTAACTTTCAATGTTCGCATGTTAGGTTCATGTTACTGCATGTAAACATAATTGTAATGTTTATTTTTATACATGGTCAATAAGAGATTTATTATTTATTAATTTTTGTAAAAAAGAAACGGTGTTTTATTTCTGATCCTTGAACCTATATAGGTCAAATGCAGAATTTTCATATTATATTATTCAGTGTATCTAGCCCGTAACTATCGGTCTATACCAATACAAATTAATGCAATTTGAAATTTTCACTTCTGAATCTAAAAATAAAAAATAGGAATAGCCTGTAAAATTAAATACCTTATACAATTTTTCATCAGAATTCATCAATATCAAAACAAACGCCTCACAATCCCACCTTCAATTCAATACATAAACATCCTCGATTCCAAGATATATCTGTTTTAGATCCGATACAGTATAAAAATTTATACGGCGACAATCCGACCTCATGAACTGGAGTTAGTCGTATAATGCCGGGATATACGTCGTATATATGCGACATGCTAGGGTTGTCTCATGATTTTTCATGAGGGATTTTTATTTGAGGTTAAGTTTTATGGCTTGAATAGAATGTAATAAAATTTATTAAGACCAATAAAAAATTATAATCAAATGAATATTACGGATATAAGTGTACATTTTCAGTTATAAGTTAACAATGGGCGGCCTTATTGCTTTAAGCGATCTCTTCTATTATTAGATCAAAGGACGTCATCGTAGGACGCCCACCTTGTGGGTGGAAGTCCTACACAGCACTTGCCGGTCCGTGGGCTCCATTCTCCAACTTTACAGCCGCATCGGCCATCAGTTCTACGTGCTATGTGCCCTGCCCATTGCCACTTCAACTTGCTAATCCGCTGGGCTATGTCGGTAACTTCCGTTCGTCTACGGATCTCATCATTTCTGATTCGATCTCGCATTATTGAAAACATTGTTAGAGAGAAAAATATAATTGAATTAGTTCTTTATATCCGATCAAAAATAGATAAAAAAAAATGAATTATTTTGTAAATTTTTGATCGGATATAATAATATGGGTATGTCCAAGCTTAAAATAGTAAGTGTTTTATTTTATTTTTCAGAAGTGCTGAACCAATTTCCATAAAATTATATGGGTCCTCTGAAGTATGAACCACCAAACTAAAAAAAAAAAAAAACATCAAACTCCTTTCATAGGTGGTGGAGTAATCTCATCCATCACAAACACAATAACACACCATCAACAGCAAGGGTTTGTATTCACTGATACCATTATGATATTGAAGCTTGTTTCGGACAATCTGAGCAGCCCAATATAGGCACAATAATTAATTCTGGATGTCCGCTCACTAGAACGGGAACAGAAAAGTCAAAATTATTTTTTTATATGTTTATTTTTATATATTATTATATTAATAATATTAAGTATGTCACTTTGTCTTGTGATTTAATTCTATTATGGGTTTCATATTTAATATGCCTGCAATAATAAATTACATGATTTTTATTATATTTATGTTATCGTTTCCACTAAAAATAAATTAAAACTGCACCCACATCACCTACAATTATTAAACTAATGTTATTTTTGAAACTGATCACGATAAGAGCAACACCATACAATCGAATTGTAAACTTCATCCGTTTGAAGTCGGTTGAAAATACGTAGGTAACATGGAGTCTTTGATTTAATGTGTCATCGATTCATCCCAATGGGACGAACCTGTCGTGGGACGTAACGACGAAGGAGCCCTTTGTAGGCTTACTTAACTTTTAATTATCTAACCTTTAACTAACAAATATGATTTCTTTTAAATCCCTAAAATATGTCCTAGTAAGATGAGACAACCCTACAGATGGCATGGAAATGTACGGGATCCGAGCACGAGTTGGATTGAAACTATCTATCTAAGACAAATACTCAGTAGATATATTATGTAGCAAATACTCATATAATTTTATATTGTTTCCTCATATAAATACTAGCTATGCCCCGCGGTTTCATGCGCGTAGTCTTCTATCCCGTTGGAATATCGGAACAGAGTAGTATCAAGTTGAAATTGATATCATTTACTCAAATCTGCGGTCCCTTGTGGCTGTAAAAAAGTCATACTTCTAAGTTGACGCAATCAAAAGTTATGGCCATTTTAATGTATATTTCCATACTTTGCGCATATTAAATGCGTATAACAATTTTGCCGCTAACTTTAATGTAATCTTGCTCACATAATGTAATCGTGCTCACATAATGTAATCGTGCTCACATAATGTGCGACGCATCGGATTATGAGCTGTAGGGCAAGGTTCGACTCTATTGGATTTTATTTTATACATATAGGCTTTTATAACATACATACATTCACGCCTTTTTTCCCGAAGGGGCAGGCAGAGGTGTACCCAGGACTCAGTCCCATAGTAGATACACCCACATTTCGCCAGTATGTTATTGGTCCCATGTAATAGGGGGCGAGCCTATTGCCATCTACCGGGCACAGTTCCAGACTCCAGGCAGTTATTGAGTTAATTCTTAATGGAAAAATCCAATATTTAACACTTTGTCTGACCTGGGGATCGAACCCGGGACCTCATGATCGGCAGTCGAGCATGCGCCCACTACGCCATCGAGGCAGTCAAACGATTATATTTACAGAAAAATACCCCAAAACCGTAAAATTTAAGAATAATAATATTGTGATTACTGATTACTAACATGTTTGCTATAGTTTGCAACTAGATGGCGCTGTATGTGTTAGAAGGCGCAACACTACGCATAGGTACATACGTATGCCTTAACAATTTATTTAATTATGACCAGAAATGTTATTGTACGTAAGTGGGTAATGGTCTTCTTCGAACCATTTAACAAAACTATTATTTTTATGCTTAAGTGCAAAAAGAATTTAAGATTGATTTACTAAAATTTGTCTTATAAATATATATTATGTTCCTATAGTAACTATGATGAGTTAAATTTGGCGTATAACTACGTTAGAACTATTATTTATTCTGTGGTATAACTTACTATCTGCTATTATGTAGGTATTAACGATAATTAATAAAAATACAGTGGAAATAATCACAAGAAAGCACTTATTACAATAGTCACGATCACAATAATAAATGACTCAAATAAAATAATCGAGACAAAAACAATAATGGTATCAATAATCGAATAGAATTCCTTGACAATTCTAGTGCAAGTTGATCGTGATGCGTTGCTATGGCAACGACACGTCTCATATAAACCCACCCTCTTTATGTAGCTAGTGATGCGACAGTAGTATAGTTTTATATCGATAAGTTAATGGTATCTTATAGATAAACATAATGGTTTATTAAATACAGAACGACATTATTATGTACTTTATCAAAGTAGCTATATCTAAAATATTTTGGATTATATTTATATATTATTGTTTTATGATAAATAATATATTATTATATTATACCTTTTTAATCTTTTCAGTGTATTTTTTATATTTTTTTGTTCCAATGTTTATCTAACTTCCAACTTAAAAAAAACGTCTTATTTGGATAATATTTTGTTTTTAGGTAAGGTTTTCCTTTTTAAATTTACCTATATTCCTACCCCAGATTTTAATTCTAAAAAAGGCCTATATAAATAAAATTTGTGAAAGAAATTTCCTTTCATTATTATAAAAGAGTAAAATAATTGAAAATAAAAATTAATGTATTTTAAACAGTTAAACAAGTAAATAGCTTAAGTATCTTTACTATTTATTATCTATTTCTTTCAATAAAATTTGCAATAGAAATTTTTCATAATTCATAACTCCAAACTAAAAATTGAAAATAATTGTTATTGTTGCAAAATAATATTATAGAATATTGTGAAAATCTGAAACTAAGATAAGCAAAGTTTTAAGTAGAATAAATAAGATTGTATTCAAGAGTCGCATCAAGTTACCCCTCGCCAGAGATAGTTTGGCTCAATTAGAAAGCAACGGTAACTTTAGCATAGTTGCTTAAACTTAAACTTAGTTACAAGTTTGTATCGGTTTACTTACAGTTGTTTCTGTGATTGCGTATTCAACTAACAATTATTATGATTTGATTAAGTAATTTTTATCTTATGCTTATTATTTCTGACTTACTTTATACTACTACTTTTAACTAATACATTTCATTGACTAATTTTTTTTCTTTTTACAAAACATAACATTGCACCTTTATATCGAAGAGTAGAAAGCAGATGTGTTCCCCGGATCCAGTCCTATAGTAGGTACACCTCCACTTCGTCAGTTATGTTTTTTTAGTTCCATGTTGTAGGGGCGAAGCTATTGCTATATCTACAGGTCATAAATCCAGAATCTAGGCAGTCATTGAGAAAACAATTCTTAATAGGAAAATCCAATGACACTTTTTGCCTGACCTGAGGATCAAACCCCTGATCGGCATTAGCGCTTCTGAAGCAATACGCCACCAAGGCAATCCAATAGATTCACGTAATTTGTTTCTTACTAAACGATGATCGTATTTCTACTTACTTTTACTTTTTTGGTAGGCCTCTTTTGCAGGGGGCCGCCTGGGGAAGTACCACACCTTTGCCAATTATTCATCCGCCAAGCAGTAATGTGCAAACATTACTGTGTTCCGGTATGAAGGGCAATGTTACCAGCGAAATTACTGGGCATGATGAGATTCAACAACTCATATCTCAGGGTGACAGGCGCAGTGCTGTGCCGCGCAGAATTTTGAATTTTAAAACACTGGGTGACACTGTGTCTGATATGGGCAATCATGATGCTTACCATCAGGCACCTGATTTGCTCGTCTTGTTACTCATCATTAAAAAAAAAAAAAAAATTCATTATGTTAATTTAACATAAAATCATAAACCAACACTAAACACACCTTCACTTCGCCAGTTTCATAAACATATGTAATTTTACACCAGAAATAAAAGATATTCTATCTTATTTATCTTAGTTTATCTTATACAACTTAGAAGCACTTTTGCATCCTAAATAAAGTAATTGTAAATAAAGTATTGGTCATTGTGGCAGTTATTGATTCTACAATATTAATATTCAGGTGTCAAGAATGATGAACAAAGACTGTTGTAGGGTGTAATTATGTGAATTATTAAAGGAGCCGCTGCACTATAATAAAGTCTTTATTTTTCCAACAAAATAATCTAAAATGTTTCAAACAGGTACTTTCCGCACCTTCCACACATTACAGATCACGACTTGCTCGGTTTATAACCACACTTTCAAAAATTCATAAGCAATCCATTAGTGTATTATCAGGATAGGGTTGCCGCAAAATATTTTATCTCCCATTCTCCCATAAGGAGGGGAAAATGATGCGAGGAGGAATGTGGAACGTTTTACACAGAGCTTCGCCCGTCGAGAGATGGAGGCTGGCGGATCTTTGACCTAAATAACTGTCGGATATGAAATTATTGGCACTGAAATTTTATATTTTCTGCTGTTATGGAATTGGTAGTGATGTGATATATTCTATCGATTTTATTGTTGTATAATATAAATACACGAGTTCAATGGTAATTTATCATGTTGGTGTTTATGGGTTATTTGAAGTAAAATAAAAAAATTGACTGCCTCGGTGGCGTAGAGGGCGCATGCTCGACTGCCAATCAAGAGGTCCCGGGTTCGATCCCCAGGTCAGGCAGAGTGTTAAATATTGGATTTTTCCATTAGGAATTATCTCAATAACTGCCTGGAGTCTGGAACTGTGCCCGGTAGATGGCAATAGGCTCGCCCCCTATTACATGGGACCAATAACATACTGGCGAAGTGTGGCTGAATATATCCGATATTAAATTTTGTTCAAATATTGATGTAAAAATAATATCGATCATGAGCACATCACTAGCGCTCCTTAAAAGCTGAATTCCTCGCGCGCCGTTCCGTTCCTCCGATATTTGTCGTCTCGCCGCATATTAACGGCCAGCATTCCTGCGCGCAACGGAACGTATTTAGAACAATGCTTCCGAACCGACTGAATTTTATATCGATTTTATTGATGGGTTATTGGAATATCGACACGACTCGATTAAATACCTTTAGTTCCGATTGAAGTGAGCGATTCATGAGATTTTTCTGAGGTGCTAGTTGAATGGTTAAGTTATTACGATCAGGCATTTCAAGTTTCTTGTAGATGGCGTAAGCTTTGATTCGTAGTTCGTTTATTATTGCATATATAGGTGCGTATAATTATTTATATCACTCAAAAAACATAAACAAAAAAATACAATAACTAGGTATTTTTTTATTAACTTAACAAAACTACCATTAACCATAGACAAAATAAAAAAATAAAACCAAATGTATTATGGCGTCAAAAAGAGGGTAGATTTAAAATTTAAAGTTTATTTCTTTACAAATGCAAAGATGTAGGTTTCAACGTCTCTTCAATAATTTAAATCGTGCTTGTGAGTTATTTGGCCCACTCGGTGAAGTAAATTAGTGTTTAAACTCATAAATTGAGAAACTGGAAAAAACATAACTCGAGGTAAGATAGACATATTTTTCTTCTATGAAGTAGGGTTTTTATATTAGGTTGCAGTTAGGTATTTAATAAATAGAATAATTGTGCAATTACTAACTATCTCTAACGTATAAGGTACAAGTCGTAGAGTGTGTTTATGGAATAAGCATAAAGGTAGACAGTTAGGGCATGCGTTAGTCAATGTAGTAAGTATATCTATGTAATTTGACAATATAAAAATAGTAACGCAATAATAATTGTGTATAAAACATTTGTGCGCCTTTGAACGTTATATCATATTAGTTTATATGATTTCTGATCCGTAAAACAATAATCATCATTATCATTCGCAGCCCACTAAATCCCACCGCTGGGCATAGGCCTCCTTCATATCATGCCACTGTCCCTGTCCTATACAATATACCAATATTCGACTTATATTCAGGGTTATTTTCGTTATACCAATTTTAAACAAGCTTTTTTGATAGCATTATAATATTATAATGATGAAACTTAGTAAATATGAGACAACTTTTCACACACGGTCTTTTAGTCTCAATCTAGGCTAGAAGCCTGTACTATGGTAAAATCAGGAGACTGATATGTAAGTATATTATAAAGAGAGATGGATTAATCTTCCACGCGAAATGTGACTATGATAAATTATTTGACGGATGTTTATTGATTTTACGAATGAATGAATGAATTAACGTTTATTCGTGTACAAAGATATTTCAGACATATTTTAGACAACCAATTGTAGGTACATAATAATAAGAGCAAAAACGAGACATCTGTGTAGCAAGAAACGGTCGCAACTCAGCATGTTGCCGGCTATTCGACCGGCGCTGGTCTTCCGTTGCGGCCGTTTTGGTGACTTCACGGACAATAAACATAACATAACATACGTTCACGCCTTTTTTCCCGAAGGGGTAGGCAGAGGTGTACCCAGGAGTCAGTCCCATAGTAGATACACCCACATTTCGCCAGTATGTTATTGGTCCCATGTAATAGGGGGCGAGCCTATTGCCATCTACCGGGCACAGTTCCAGACTCCAGGCAGTTATTGAGATAATTCCTAACGGAAAAATCCAATATTTAACACTGCCTGACCTGGGGATCGAACCCATGACCTCTTGATTGGCAGTCGAGCATGCGCCCTCTACGCCACCGAGGCAGTCAAACTAGTTAAGTCAAACTAAAAAAGTTCACGGACAATGATGACAAATAATGTAAAATCACTGACACAAAATGATATACCTATATAAACAAATTAAAAATGAAAATACTAAACTTATACCTATATTCTATATCAAAGTGGGGGTGATTTTAAAATATATTTATTATTGTCATTCTTCCAGTCATGGCCACGAGTTTCATAGAAGGTCCTCACCCCTTGCTAGAAGCCCGAGCCCCTTCTTACACCAACGCGACGGTGCGTCGAGCCTTCATAGTGTGGATGCATTGTGGACAGAGGAACTGCTTTAAGGATGTCTGCAATTATTACCATTATCTGGAGAGTTTGGTACGAGAGATCTTTTTTTTTCATGTCCATGAATAATATAACTTCTTTTTTACAATCTAGCTTTATTAAAGCTTATGACTACCTAAGTTCTTTAGTTGTAACTTAAACTGCTATGTCAACATTTAAAACTAATATTGTGCCTCAGCATTCCAGCCGTAGAAAATCCACCGCTGAACATAAGCCTCCCCCATAAGTGGGGTGTTTGTCAATAGTCGCTTGGTAGACGTGTTGGCGAGTTTGACGTGTTTGATGATTTTTATGTTTATCCCCCGTGACACAACTGCTTGGCACTTTCAGTAGTGTCAAAGTTAATTTTACTTTCCCGATTCCCGTAACACTTACAGATGAGGACGCTGCTGCTCGTCTTTGGGGGCAGACAGTAATATACCCTCTGGATCACGGGTAGAAAGTTGAAATATTATGCCTGTTAACACGTAATTTGTTATCGAATTTAACTTAGGTACGAGACAAAATTATAACGTCGATCTTTCGCAAGATAGTTCAAGAGATCTCTTTTAGGTTCTAACAAAATTTTAAAAAATAAAAACAAAGAAGCGTACATAATTTGTACCATATCCCACCTTTGACCATCATTTCATGATCTATCTAAGGGTCTTAAAGCTAGTTTCCTAGAAGAGATCGCTAGCTTTAGCTGCATTATTACGATAAAATATCAAGTTCATAATTTAAACTGAGCTCAATAAAGAGCTTTCTATTACTTTAATAAGAGCTAAGGTTATTAGGTGGAATTTATGACAAAGGTATGTAAAAGTAATTTTTTTTTATAATTATTGTTACTTATTTCCAGGAAGACAAGCTCCCAGCAGACCGGCGCGCTACAAGCCGTTACCATGAGTTCAACATGTTCTCCAACCCACCTCCCACCTCCCCCTACCTCAACCAGATCTTCCCCCAACTCTACTCACAAAACCACACCATTCAACATTACATCAAAAACGTCGACATTAAATCTGACGCCATTTTCGATTTCAACGACGCGCAAATACAAAATGGAGTTTCCACAAGCGAAATTCTAGACACCAGTCACATGATAAAAAAATACTGTAAATCTCGCATGATCACGCTAAAAAAGTTCTTAACAGAATTTAAGGAATATGCCAGAAAATGTGAGTTAAATTACACAGTTAATAACGTCGCGTTTTACATCAAAAGGAAGATGGTGGAAGAGGAGTTACTTATGGTGGAAAACTATACCAAAAGTTTGAATTTTTTGAACCTGAACGCCGAGAAACCCGAAGTTCCAGCACCAGAAAAGCTTAAGCTCAAAAAGTGTGTAGGAACGAAAATGAGCGAAGAACAGTTGAAGTTTTTTTCTTCAATCAACGCACATAAGCACATAACTATTTTGACAAGAGACAGAAGAGATCTCCTAAACCAATACTGGAATAATTTGACTAACGATATGACTATTAGAAATATTTCTACAAGAGCTTGGTAAAACGGTTTATCCAAAGATAATAATGACGAAGATATTGTTATCATATTAAAATAAAATTATTGTAATTATTGCTGACTGAATTCGTATAGAATCTTAAAGATATATCCAGTGATTAAAACATTAGGTTTTGAGTATACAAAATAAAACGTTTTAAATAAATTACTATGACGAAAATACTTAACTGAGAGTTAAACGATGATTTTTATTAAATTGTGTAATATGTTTGATTAATGACTTATATTTTATTAAATTCTCACTTTTTATCGATAAAATTAACGAAAACTAAATATTTTTACAAATGATGGAGGATACAATATTTTATAATATAAAAGTTAAATAATAATTAAGTAATTATGTATTTAGATATAATTGCAAATAATATTTTATACAAAAAAATTTATATAAACTAATTTATTAGTCACCATTATAATTTTGCCGTTTTATCATCTTTTATCTACTTTGAATTTATTAAACTTTAAGCCAAGTATTATGTACCTAAATTTATAACAATTATTTAATGTTCATTTCATTATTCTATTAAGAGTTTTATAAAAAATAAATAAAGAATAAAAGTGTACAAGGAACATATAAATATAGTTTGACAAAAAATTGTTTTAGAAAATATATATTAGTCTCAACGTCGCTTACTTAGTACATTTTTGTAATTTGTTTAATTATCATGTAAAGAACCTTAATATCTCAATACAATCTTAATATCCGAGTAGTTTGATGAAATTGATTGTAATGCTTCCAGTTTAATATTATTCTTGATTTTAATACTTATTTAATTTTGGTAAAATTTTGTATAATAAATTACCTACACGATTTAATGTTTGTAAATTACCTAATTATAACATTAAAAAAAATTCATTTGTTTTATTGACTTATCTTAGTAGAATAGAATATATTTGATTATTGCATACCAAAACAAAAACAATGTTACAAAAGACAATAATAAAAAACATACATTCACGCCTTTTTTCCCGAAGGGGTAGGCAGAGGTGTACCCAGGACTCATTCCCATAGTAGATACACCCACATTTCGCCAGTATGTTATTGGTCCCATGTAATACGGGGCGAGCCTATTGCCATTTACCGGGCACAGTTCCAGACTCCAGGCAGTTATTGAGATAATTCCTAATGGAAAAATCCAATATTTAACACTTTGCCTGACCTGGGCATCGAACCCGGGACCTCTTGATTGGCAGTCGAGCATGCGCCCTCTACGCCACCGAGGCAGTCAATAATAAAGATATTAAATAATAATAAAGACACTGTAAACAACCGGCGGCCTTATCGAGTTAAACAATTTCTTACAGCCCACCTGGGAATGGAAAAGGCCAATTAGATATTTAACGACGGTTATTATTCGGACGGTTATTTATTCTTGTTCCTTATACTAAATCGCAGTATTGCCATTCAATTAGGTAGGTACTTATCTGTAAACGACTGCTTCATGCGATAAGACTACCGCGCTGATAATTTTACAATAATATAACAATTATTATTCGTTAAAACAATGTAAGTACTTATTCGATGATTGAACCGTCTACCTATACAATTCACACACTACCTATATACCTACAAACATATCAATACAACAAATACAACACATCTATCTCGAAGCTAACTTCACTACAAACCATCGACATGCTACACAAACCATACGGTCCCCGGCTAACTTCAGTTTCAATACGTCACTATCGCCAGTCTCTCGCATGCACATCCCATGCGCACGCGTCACAGTTTTGAATCTTACCGTTTTAAAGATGGCGGACGAAATGTCAACACCAATAAACACGTTATCAAGGGATAACCTGCATGTGCTGATTGCTAATAATATTATGTTAAATGATTCTGTCGAGTTTCAATCGGATTGCGATGTGGTAAGTCTTTGTTTTATTCTGTTTTTATGTATGATCGAATATATATTTCTTTAACTCTGTACTGTTAGTCTTAAGGCACCTTGTTGTATTGAACGTTTCCGAATATCTCCTTAGAAATATTATTATTTATAAGTTCATTAAATTGAAAACAAACTATTATATAAATACATTTGCCGTTAGGTAATTATTATAATTATTACCTAAATAGAATATTAATTTGACTTTAACTCTAATTTCGATTACACTAACAGCTAACGGCTAACAGAATGGAATAATATAATAAAAAAATATTCTAGACAGCTTTCATTTGTACAAAAGACAGTTTAATAACGAAAACATTAGCATAGAAATTTAATTACATAAGTATCAACTCTTAACCTTTTAAAATAACTGTAAAACTGCAAGCATAACAATTTTCAAACAACAAAAATTCTCCTAAAAATAACATGCCGACCGAAATCCTCCGCTACCTGACTAGACTACCTGACCTCAAAGCAAAATAAAAAGCTTTATTTTTGTTCATTGAGCTCGAGATGGGTGGTATAATTATCTTCCTTTGTAGGATTATCCCACTTGCCACTCCCGTGGAGTATTTATATTGAGAGATATATTGTTTTAGCGTCTTTTTCGGATTACTTGGGACATTTGCTAGAAGTGTTATTGTTCTTCCTTGTAAGAGTAACTTGGATTTTTTTATTTAGCTTGTTTTTATTAGCTATAGCTTGAAATATAGGTGTGCTACATTTCAAAAGAAATCGTATCGTCGTAATTAGATGATAATCAGCTCTTTTCGGCTAAAAAAGAGTGATTATCTCTGACTAAACTCATCGAACCAAAACATAATATCGTAGGTATAAACTGTTACCTTCAAAGCTGAGTAGTAGAGGTACTTTATCGTGTTTGGGATCATTTATAAATATGGTTTCAATATTAAATAGATAACTGATAAATAATTTATGGTGATTAGGGTATCTACTCCTTTCTGCCTATTCATCTCATCATCATCACCCTGAGATTAGATACGGCTGACAGTAGAATGTGTAGACATTCTTTCCTCTTCTTTCAGCAGAACATAACATGCTTCCCCTATAGATTTTCATTTAGTTCTGCTCGTCGAGGAGCAGAAAAGAGTAATATACCTCTATAGGTATTATAGGTCTTCTATAAGACGATTTTACAAAATAAAATGAAAAAACATTTTAACAATGGCTTTCGAAGAACATAACTGTCGGTGTACGTGGGGATACTGACACTATGTAATAGGGGGCGAGTTTATTTATGTAAAGAAACTTTAATTAATAAATTGTGCTTATATTTCAGATGGAAACCGACTCCCCAGTAAGGAAGCCACTCACACATCCAATCAGCAAAAAACTGTTCCATTCACCAATGTTCGAGCCTGAGACCCCCAAGGAGTCCCCTTACACTCATCATCCTCGTAAGAAAGCAAAAAAACGTAAACAATCGCTAATTCCCGACTCCAATGAGAAATTAAAAAAAGTTTACGTTAAAGAGTGCGAGCGAGACGGCTATAGTCCAGACTTGAAGGGGGGAATGAGAAAAAAAGTTTTGATTAGTTTGTTTCATAATAAAGAGTACAGTATGGATTTTAGTTAATATTCTATGTTCGGCGAAAAAATATCAATGAAATCTTTATAAATAATAATTACGTATTTAATTTATTAAAAATCTATAAATAAATAATAATAGATTTTAGGTAAATTGAGTTCATAATATCTAGTTGCCGTTATATTATAAGGTAAGAGTTTTAATACAAGACTGTTTGTTAAAAATTATGAAATTAACTAAATAAATTAAGGATTCTATACATAAATAAGTAAGTGCTCAAATATATATATATATAAAAAAATCACCTATCATTAATTATTATTACAAATGTTACATCATAATTAATTTTAGGAAAATGTGTCATATAAATAGTGAAAATAAGTGTTTACAGTATTATACCATATTAATATCGTAATATAAAAAATAAATGTATAAAAATTATAAAGTAGTTTTTCTTTAATTAATATTTTAGGGTGATAATAATAAAATATGGTAACTTCCACGCAAGCACTGAATATATTATAAAGACATGGTTTTCTAGTTCCAAACTAGACTAGTTAACATTCCCAGCTTATACTTACCTATTATATATTAAAACTGAATGTGTAATAAAAATTATTAAGTAATGGAATCAAAAGTATATTCCGAATTCCTTGAAAACGATTCCACAATCCTTTCTGAAAACTTGCAGTTTGTTATTTAAATAAGTCACCGAAGATATCGCCTTTTTGTAAGACTGGCAAGTTTCGATCGTGCTCCGTATTTATTTGGCCAATCGACTCGTAGCGATGATTCGAAATATTGTGATATTATATCGAATGGTTGAGGATAGTGCCGACGTTGCATCTATGAGAATATCACACGCGATAGATATTAAGCGATTGTTAACATTTTTCCAGCGTTGCGCGTTTAGGTATAATGTGTACTTCATTCTTGGATTAACTCGGATTCTTGGATTTAACTTGGACTGCCTCGGTGGCGTAGTGGGCGCATGCTCGACTGCCAATCAAGAGGTCCCGGGTTCGATCCCCAGGTCAGGCAGTGTTAAATATTGGATTTTTCCAATAAGAATTATCTCAATAACTGCCTGGAGTCTGGAACTGTGCCCGGTAGATGGCAATAGGCTCGCCCCCTATTACATGGGACCAATAACATACTGGCGAAATGTGGGTGTACCTACTATGGGACAGAGTCCTGGGTACACCTCTGCCTACCCCTTCGGGAAAAAGGCGTGAATGTATGTTATTCTTGGATTAAACAAGTACAGATTTCTAGAACGCGTTCACTAAACGCTCCCATTTTATAGTCACAAATACTGGCGACTGTGATAAACCACATCCCAGGTTTCGCGGTGGGTTCCCGTTCCCATCCAGTCACACCAAACTAGTCACACTGTGACACTATAAAAGCGTTAAGTTGAAGTCAAAATGAACGACGCTCACTACTCACTACCAAACGATACAAAATGAGGCTTCACATAGAATCGCACCTATTGCAGTTTAAGAATGGTAGGTAGATTTTGCGTATGGCGTGCATTTTGCAAAAGGTACATGATGCGACTGAGCCCTCAATAAGGTGTAATTGTTATAAAACTGGTATTTACCTTTAACGGCGCTCAACTTGTTCCCGACCATTTGTTTCGCCACAAACGCTGCCATCTTGACTTACTGATCTACCTGCAACAATGCAAATACCTGTTTACTGTACTGATATAACATAACATCACACTATTTCTAGAAGGGTGGGAAGACCCAGGATGCAGTTTCATAGTGGCCTCTGGTACCTACACTTTGCCAATTATGCTTTTAAGTCCGATGTACCAAAAAGGGGCGAGCCTATTGCTTGTAACCGGGCACAATTTCAGACTCCAAGCTGATATTGATAAAATTAATATATATAAAGGTGCCTGATGGTAAGCATCATGATTGCCCATATCAGAAACAGTGCCACCCAGTGTTTTAAAATTCAAAATTCTGCGCGACACTGCACTGTGCCTGGCACCCTGAGATATGAGTTGTTGAATCTCATCATGCCCAGTAATTTCGCTGGTAACATGACCGGAACACAGTAATGTTTGCACATTACTGCTTGGCGGATGAATAACTGGCAAAGGTGTGGTACTTCTCTAGACGGCCCCTGCAAAAGAGGCCTACCACTACAACCCACCTACCACAAACAACATGATTACGCGTTCTAAATCTACGTTGAGCCATTATAATATACTTATAACCACCACTATTCTTTAAAATCAAACGCCATTAAAAGTTTCAAGAACGATTCTATAAAAGCCCGGATATCTGATGAATAATGTCCCAATTCATAGCCTGGAGTCCCGAGAGAATTGTGCCGATTAAAATGTGATCAATTGATTGAGATTAAAGTCATTAGGGAGCCTTAGAAGCGGCGGATTATCCTCCCGGAGCTCCCGGAAGAATCTATTCAGGACTCATAATTATTGAGAAGTAAGTAGGTTGGATTGTCGACTGAGAATACCACAGCTTTGGATTAAGGAATTGGAAAATTTAAGTAAGTAATGAGGTACCTAGTAGGTAGGTTAGGAAAATTCAATAATAACAATTGGTTAATATTTTAGTAGGCGCAGGCTTCGTTCCCGTGGGAATATCGGAATAAAAAGTACTTTTTATGTTATTTTATATATACCGAATTTCAGCCCGATCCGTTCAGTAGTTTTGGCGTGAAAGAGTAACAAACATCCATCCAACCATCCTCACAAACTTTCACATTTATAATATTAGTAGAATAGTAGGATAGGGTTCTATGTCATTTTATTATTCTTACGAGTAACCCAGGCCGTAAGCAAGAGGGTTTTGAAACCCCATTCGAAATGCCTACAGCAAAGAACCGTGTAAACATTCAGAAAAAATCGCCGCTATCATTGTAATAACTATAAAATTTTTCGCCGCGCTCGCTGTTAGCTGCTGGGTCATACATTATTTGTCTAAATTCACATTGACGAAGCACAATTATATTAGTATACCATCAGATAATATAAAACTATGTTACGCAAGATATGTTTACAACAAGAGACGTTATCAACAACTTGGTAAACCTTGAAGACATTTTAAAGCATAAACTCTTATAAATCAAGATTTATAATGGACTTAAAAAGTTTTTCGCTTCCTCTAACTTGAAACGTGCTTGCACTTGGATTTCACAGGAAATAATAATTTATATCTTTTTCGTGTTTAGGTAGGTACCAATAATAATATCATAATATTATATACATTAACTATGAGATTGGGGTCAAACGCAGACCTATTTATTATAAAAAAAAAGAAAGGCACAACAAACTGTTGTCATGCGATGTTAACTTTGGAAACCGACATATTTTAATATAATTTAGTTTGCATTTTTGAAAAATAGTTTTAAAGGATATACCTAATAACTATTCTTACTTATATTAATCTAAAGCATGATGACATGATAGTATACACGCAGCATAAAACAAAAATATTTAAACACTTTTGATTTCAACAGTATTTGCTCGTGTCTTGTCCAAAAACGGTTGGTTCATAGTGCTCCACGTATCGGAATAACAAACTTTTCAATGTGGGAGCGTTCCGGCCGGGAGCGTACCGGAATGGGACCATAACGGCCGGACCCAACTATGCATCAAATAAGCATAAATTAAATTAGATAAGCCATAATTTTGTTAAAAATAGAAACAAATTATGGATGAATCACTAGATTAAACATAACATACATTCACGCCTTTTTCCCGAAGGGGTAGGCAGAGGAGGCTCAGATCAATTATGACTAGATTAAAATCTAGTCATAATTGATCTGAGCCTTTATTAACCCTTTCCACTCTAAGGGTACTTCTAAGTACCGTTTGTTTATTTGGTAAATATATTTCATCGGGATACTCTCAGCTATTAGATTCACTGGCGATCCTTTTAAGTATTAGTTTCGTATTAGTTATATATTCTAGGTATAATAAAAATTTTAAAAAAATCTGTATGTTTTATTTTATCGACCTTATTAATATTATGTAAAAAAAAAACAAAAAACTTTCCAAAATCACTACTCCGTTAGGAAAGGGTTAAACGTTCAAGTAGCAATAATATCTGTTTCCTTAATGACGGCTAGTTAATATGAAAAAAGTTTTCTATTTACGATAACAGATGGCGCCTACCCATGTTTTGAGAGATGGTTAAAAACATACATACACGCCTTTTTTCCCTAAGGGGTAGGCAGAGGTGTACCCAGGACTCAGTCCCATAGTAGATACACCCACATTTCGCCAGTATGTTATTGGTCCCATGTAATAGGGGGCGAGCCTATTGCCATCTACCGGGCACAGTTCCAGACTCCAGGCAGTTATTGAGATAATTCCTAATGGAAAAATCCAATATTTATCACTTTGCCTGACCTGGGGATCGAACCCGGGACCTCTTGATTGGCAGTCGAGCATGCGCCCTCTACGCCACAGAGGCAGTCAAATGAGGCAGAGATGGTTAAAGCGGATGTTAATAGGGTTGCGCGTTAACATTAATACCTACTTATATTAAAATATTTTGTCATTAGTAATGATTTTAAAAGTATCATAGGTTTTCAAGATATATAAATAATATTATGAATAAGAGTAAGTCCATACTTACACTGTTTTGTAAGCACAGGCACAAAATACTAATAAGGGTTAAGTGACATGATAATAAATATGAAGGAAGCCTATGCCCACCATTGGGATATAGCGGGCTGAGAATGATAACGAAGATAAAGAGTGGGCGGGTCAAATACTACTACATAGCTAGAACAATGCAATCCAGGAGTGGCTAGAGTGATTTTATTATATAATCAATAATTATAGGTACTTATCTGGTGAATAGTTATGCTTCGGCGGTGTTGTGGTCGGAAAGCTACGAAGTACTGATAATAGGTCCTAAGCTAGATATTATCCAGGTCAGGCAAAATGTTTTCGCTTTCACAGGTATTTTCTGAACATAATTAATTACTTTTATTTTTGACGGATTTCCATCAAATTACGCGGAATTTAATAATCATAATAGGTATACTGTAAGTGTACCTACTATAAGAATAAAGGACAAGGTCTTGAATATAACTCTATCTAACCCGTCGGGGAAAAAGGCGTGGTGTTATGGTTACATAATGAACTTTACTAAAGACAGTAGACAGTGCATTAATAACTTATCTAACCTAGTTCCATTAGCCATTAATCTCCGCTTCAGTCGTCATTACAGAAAGCAGCTGCAGACTGTACCGAGCCGGTTGTTAACTAGATTTAACTGGTTCTAACTAGATTGGACCGGATACGATGAGCTTCTGGTTTTATGCAGTTTTCGTTATAGTTTTAGTGAATAGAGTTCACTGTATGTTTGATTAGTTCTGCTTTTTATTGGTTTCTTTTTAAGATTTATTTGCTACATTTATTGAACACTGCCTCGTTGGTGTAGTGATTGCAAACTCTGCTGCCGAGCATGAGGTCCTGGGTTCGATTCCCAGGTCAGGCAATAAGTAGATTTTTATGTTAGGAAGTTTCTCAGTAACAGCCTAGTATGGATTTGTGCCTCATGGTTGATGGCAATATGCTCGCTCCCTATTATAATATGAATTAAAATAAGATGATAGAATAGTCTTGCTATTCAATCTCAAATTCAAAGTACAAATTAATTTGACTTTCGACATGAAGACATATCCATCTCAAGGTGAGTAACAAACGGCTGCGTGCTTTAGTTATTTGCGCACTGCGTCACATGGTATCGTAAAACTCTGAATACTTTGTTCACTCAATTTATTTCCCTTCCTCTCAGTAACCATCGGTGCAGCTAACAACCAACCGCTTAAAAGCCCCATTTTTTACAGAAAAAGTTTAAAATTATGTCTTATTTACCCCATTCTTCTCCACAATTGGGGGAGAGAGAGGGCAATTTGAGACTATGACACAATTTTCAAGTGAAACGTGCGAGCGCGCGTTAAATCAGTTTTATGTGTGTGCGTAACGGCGTAGCACCATTCTGAGGAGTACGCAGAAGTACCTACGCTGAATGGTAGCGTAGTAACGACAGAAGCCGTAATTAAACTTGGAAATGGTTATTTGGAGTGTAAGGGAACACGTTGTATGGAAACGATGAAAAAACATTACAGTGATCTCGTTTAATCTCATTATATAATAAAATTTTATTAATGTTTCTAATTTAGATGCAAAATTGTCTCAATATTATTTATTTTTATGACAAATCAAGCAATGTCGTAAAATATGCGATATATCTAAACTTGTTACTACTACCGCCATCTGTCTTTCGCATTATGAACTGCAAAGCATATCAAGACACCACCTAGTTTGAGATGCTGCCGCTACAGCGCTGTTATCGATTTAAGACGTGACGCCGTTTCCATGGAAACAGTGTGAAGTGAAGTAATCACTCTTTCACTTCACAAATAATTCACTTTTTCACTATTTCACTCTTTGAGTATAGTAAGAAAGTAATTGGTTTCACTTTTGGGTTTGAGTAGAATTTTAAGCACTAACTAACTTAACTGTCTTTCAGCTAAAAGGTCATTCCGATAGGTACCCCCTATGCCTACCCTAATTACTAAATGTAATCACTACTACCTACGGCTATTAAATTTTATTATTAGTTAAAAAATTATTTAATAAAAAATAGAGGCGGTCCGATTTGCTTTTAAAACATTTTTGGTTAACATACATATACCTAAGAGAAAACTGTTATTATATCATACAATCATTGATTTAAAGAAAATGGGAGAGATCGTTTTCCCAGCGCGTACTGAACAACTGGCACGTGCAATTTGCTCAGTGTGAATATTTCACAGTGCAATATAATGAACAACAAGGATAGAAAGACGTATACCTAAGACCGAAGTGCGACCGATACAACAATATTAGTCGCTCGTACGATCTATCTTAACTGACGTACATGGACCTAATGGCACCTAATTTGTGTATTCCATTTTCGAGAAGCCAGTACCTCATATCAATGCCAACAATACATAATATATAGGTAGTTTTCATAATATTGTCGACTTCATATTTTTCTGTTGCCCATAAGGAATTGAGAATTTTAAGAGAAAAGACCGCCTCTTGTACCTTACCTCTAGTACTTAGGCTAAGTTTAATTATAATTATTTCGTATATAATTTATCATGTTGTGTAAGGATAGAATGCGAATTATAAAAGTTACAAACATAAAACTTAAGCTAAGTATTGTTATGTGTGTGTTTAATTTTATACTTATTCTTACTGTTATTTAATGTAAGCTATATATATATAACGATAAAATTGCCGACGGGGCACAATTATGCAGTTATGATAACGAGTCCCGTTCCAGCCTTCCAGGGAATTTCATAACTTCCATTAAAAAACCTGAACATTTTCATCTCGCATAGCTAGGGCACTTGGTCAAATATTTGTTTTCATTTATTATTTTTCATCATAAAAATGAATTTGATGGAATATTTATAGGTGTACGCATGACAAAATGAAAGCTTTTAGTGAACATCCACGTTTGACCGCATTCAATCAACAAAATGCTATTTGCCACATTGCATTCCATTCTATATATGTCTGTATGTTGTATTTGGTATAATATGTAGTGCAGCCGTTTGGGTCTGCGGGATTTGGAGATTCTATCTGTCAAATGGGTTTCGATATAGCACGATAAGGGTATAACGGGTAGTGGTACGAAATAGTGTTTGTTATATGTGGTTTATACTTATTGAAGCTACAAAACATTGTAGTATACATTTACATACATAAGTTTAATTTAAAAAATTTCATTATATTGATGATTTTAAATTTATCATACCTTATTATTATAATTAATATATGAAATGCAAAATTGTTTAAAATAATTACGAGACATTTGCATGCCTACTAAGGTTGATTCTGGAAAATACAATTGTAATTTAATTTGTAGAACTCGATGTACCTACCCCATTATCTTGCATTTAAATGAATTGAATTGAAAACATATGCTGACAAAGTTATTTTATGAGATAATATTAAAACTACATTAATAAAGATATCTAAGCTCTTTGTATTCTTCTAAGCTAATGCTTAGCTTAGTTTTGCTTGCATATAAATTGATACCTATATCATGGGCGTGTATAAAAAAACAGTCCGCCATGCCTATTGGATTTAGAATGACGTCACTAAGCAAACCATGGCCCGTCTGCCTGTTTGCCACCTATAGCACAAAAAATGCATTGTTATTCAAAACTAAACGTGTATACTTTCATCTTATTCGGTTCAGGGTATAAAATAATGTTTTAAAAATCATTTGAAAGATTTATTAATTCCAACAAACATACTTATATACATACTTACAAACATTGCAACTTATATAAAAACTTGTTAAAATAAGTTCATCAATTTTAATTCTCCGAAAGTGTCGTTTCCAATTAGTGTAAAAATCTGTTCGAAATGAAGTTCATAAAACAGTCGGAACAACTGACCCATTTCTGTATAAATGAAGTTCATAAAACAGACGGAACAACTGACCCATTTCTGTATAAATGAAGTTCATAAAACAGTCGGAACAACTGACCCATTTCTGTATAAATGAAGTTCATAAAACAGTCGGAACAACTGACCCATTTCTGTATAAATGAAGTTCATAAAACAGTCGGAACAACTGACCCATTTCTGTATAAATGAAGTTCATAAAACAGTCGGAACAACTGACCCATTTCTGTATAAATGAAGTTCATAAAACAGTCGGAACAACTGACCCATTTCTGTATAAATGAAGTTCATAAAACAGTCGGAACAACTGACCCATTTCTGTATAAATGAAGTTCATAAAACAGTCGGAACAACTGACCCATTTCTGTATAAATGAAGTTCATAAAACAGTCGGAACAACTGACCCATTTCTGTATAAATCCCACGCTTCACACTGGAAATAAGAACCGTGAATAAATTATTTGATTTTCTGAGAATTTGCATGTTATAAATAGAATTTGAAATAATTAATTGTAAGGGATTTCGTGGGTTCGCCTCATTTATTTCTTCGTACCTTTTCTTTTTTAGTTTTCTAATTTTACGTTTTTGTTATTCCCTAAAAGTTAAGTAAGTGCAATTTTCCACGCTACCAGTAATAATTTAATTACCAAGAAACAAAACATAGAGTCAATACAAATTGGCCTAGTATAATCCAACCAAATCTCAAGTACCGCACTCCACAGCCTGCGGTCGCACAAATGGCACCGAAATAAAACCTCTCCCATTCCAAATGAAACATATTCCGGGGAAAATAAAACATTTTCCGAGATAGCGCCGAATGCGGGTAGTCGCACGAAACATTTTGTTTTAATTCTTGTCTGTGTGCACGCGGGATGAGTTATGCCAGATGGCGGAGCTTGTAGCCACAACTTTGTGATGGAATGCCTCTGTTTCAAATACGAGGATTTGACAAATTTTACGGACTTTTAGGACTTTTTTAGGCAGGACTCTGAACTGGAGATTAATCATTGTTTCAAAAAAAGTAACAACTTGAAGCGGGTAGATTTTTGTAATTTCGTTGTAATTTAGTAGAAGATATTATTTTATTCTCAATTTACACTGTTATTAACAACCAATGCACCCTATTACATAGCTCGAGTCAATTCATATGGGTAATTTATGCACCCGATTACACTGCTCGAGTCAATTCATATGGGTCATTTATGCACCCGATTACACTGCTCGAGTCAATTCATATGGGTCATGTGGGCCACCCATATTGGCAGAGTTTCTGGTCGCCAAGATTCCTACGCAGCCACGGACGCTACAAATAAACATCCTTTTATACTGGCGTTTAATCTATGTGACCTTCAACCTACATCGGATTACTGTTTATTAATGATTTAGCTAATCAATAAACAAGAAGTGTTAGTAGTAGTTTAAGGAAAATACTCTGACGTAATATTTAACACACAACCTTTCACACTATAGCCTTCTAAACAAAAAGAGGGTTGAACTAATAAACTTAGGATCGCGCGCTCCAACCTACGAACTTTTACATACAAGACCAATAAAAGTAATGTGTCGCATCAAATTTACCCAGAAACAAGTGAGGGGTGTCTTTTACAACCCCATTTGGCGCCAAACGCTGTACCGTGGTGCTACGGGTCACGGTATTAGCATTTAAATAGAATTCGAGCACGGAAAAAGTTCGGTTCGAAGGACCAAGAGATGGGGAAAGCAAGAGAATGAATATTTATTTATTGGTCGGTAAGTAGTGACATCTGTCAGTATTAAGTTGCTACTAATGAGATTGCCAGTGACATCTATTTGATGATAAGGGAAAGTGTAAATGTTGTGTGATTATTACAATAGATGGCGTTATAATTATTGATTGATGAAATAAATAGACTGTCTCGGTGGCGTTGTGGTCCGCAAGTACCACTTCCGATCGTGAGGTCCCGGGTTCGATCCCCCAGATCGAGTACAAAGTCTTGGATTTTTCATAAGGATTTTTCTCCAACTGTGCTCGGTAGATAGCAATACGTATGTTGTAGTGGTAGGCATCTTTTGCAGGGGGCCGTCTAGGGAAGTATTACACATTTGCCAGTTATGCATCCGCCAAACGGTAATATGCAAACATTACTGTGTTCCGGTCTGAAGAGCAATGTTTCAGCGAAATTATTAGGCATGACGTTTCAACAACGAATATCTCAAGGTGACAGGCACAGTGCAGTGCCGCGCAAAATTTAGAATATCAAAACAAGTGGCACAGCTGTCTGATATGGGCAATCATGATGCTTACCATCAGGCACCTGATTTGCTCGTCTTGTTAATCACTATAATAAAAAAAATATAACAAACTACCGAAACGTAGGTGTAATAACCCATGGGAATGGGGACCTACACGACCTCTATTTTTGATGCTTCGCAGAAAACGCGTGATTTATAAAATGTATTTTTGGTGAGTGTATGTATAAGTTTAGTGTTTGGTCCTGTGATTATTAAGTAGGTAAGTATTATAAGTTACAGCAAATATAGACATTTTATTACCGAAACGGTGAATTCAGTGAAAATATTAACTTATTTTGATAATCTGGTAAGTATTTGCAAAATGCCATATGAGAGAACTCGTACAGAAAACGGACTGGAAGTATTCTCGACATCTTTACAATTTAAACCTTCCAAAATACTTTCCTTTGAAATGACGCTTCGAGTTTCCATAAGTAACTTCTCGGGCAATTTCTCGGGAAAACTTGATAAGTTAAAGCTGATATTTTGAGAATTTTGCTACCTACTTTAAATTAACTTTGAACCAAAATAAATTTTAAATTAAACAGGTTGATACCATGGTAGGTAGTTGGTTGTTTTTAGGTGAAAGTCATAGTCAAAATTGTTTATTAAATTTGTTCCCAAAAAATATTATGCAAGTCAATCCAAAGGTGGTAACACAAGCAGACGGTGTGCCTGATGTCTCGCGGTTACCGCTGTCTATGTATACCTGCAACACCAGGGGTATTGCCATGCCAGTTATGTTGTCGACCCGACCAACACTCTACTCACTCTCCTGTTGAAGAGCCACATGTAGTAGCTCAATGGGATGACCGCAGCAAGGAGATCATTCCACAGATTGCATCTACCGTGAGTTCGAAAATAATGGAATAATAAGAGGATACATTAGGGGCGATTTTTCCATACAAACGTATTCCCGTGTTTCCTCCCTAGATAATTGCGTCAGAGCAATGATTTTTTTTTATAAAATCAAGGTTTTCAGTGAGCATGTCCCTGTTATTTTCATTTTTCTACAAACTCATTATTAAATGAAATATGACCCTTTAAAAACATGAAAAACTGTCCCAGTTTTACTCGCGCAATTAGACGTTCACTAGAAAAAAATGAAGAGTCAAGGAAAAAAAAAAAAATAACAGGGACATAGCCTAATCTATTTCCTAATTTTTAAGATATAAATTTATGGATAAAACTAATTATTCTCGGAGGGAACACGGGAATACAAAACATCGATTTCGTCATTTTTTCGTAGTTAAAATCGCTTTGAGCTGCAGTTGTCCCTTTCGCGTTCTACGGGGAGCGGCAGGCGGTGAGGGGGGGTTCCACTCACACTTATACAACTAGGGAAGGGACTCATAGACATATTATTTTGAAAAATCCTAGTGATGTTCATACAAAACGAGTTTAAACCAATACTTCTTACGAAAAAATAGAAGACTAATAGTATGTAACAATATCGATTTAAATGCAATTCAACTATAATATCAATCTTCATATGGCCCATTCTCGTTCAGTTAGACCTTCGGAGAACCTAATGTTGAGATGTCTAGTGCATAGCACTTGTTTTTATGGTGATCTTTCATTGTCTTCTATACTGTTAAGTAGGTAATTTGTTAATATATATTATATAATATGTAATTGTATTAAAATGTATTACTTTATCATCATAATCATTATTGGCCTTGTACGAGTAGATACATCTTTAAAAAAGAGATGGTTCAAGAGCATTATCGCAAGCTACGGCATTTGCGTTCATGGGTGAAGACTCAGTGAAATTTTCTAACACTTTGCCAGTAATATTTTAAATCTCTTGTAGTAGAAGTCGTACCTATTGTCATCTATGGGGTTCAGACTCCAAGCTGTCATTCAGAAAACCCCTAATAGAAAATCCAATTACACTTTTTGGCTGACTTATGATTCAAACCCGGGTTCTCATGATCATATGATTGGCTCAAACACCACCTAAATGGTTTTCAAGTTTGTAGTTGATAGCGATCAACGGTTCGAACGGATCGAATTTTTGCGGTCGACATGACTATCAACTGCTCACTCATTAGGTTGAAGAAATTAATTTGAATTGCGTTTTATCGTAATTTCATGATGAAAAACACAAAATAATTAAGTATGTACGTATTACCTATACTCAAACGGATGACCAAGGCGCAAAATGTATTTGCCGTTTTATACGTAAATGGTGTATTTTTCGTAGAGCGTTCAAAAATAAACGTCCTGCCCCTTTTGCTTTTACCCATTTTCAGAGCAAAATACTGAAAGAAATTCATACAAACAAGCCAAAACCGTAAGTACTAAAGCAAAAGAATCAATACGAATAAGGAAAGATAAATTTCACCCACGGGCGGGATTTGAACCACGCACCCTCCGCACCAACCCCGGTCGGCGCTCTACCACTTGAGCTACAGTGGAGGCACTAGTCGTCGGCGAAATTTTTCTATCCCTTCTACCTAACGCTCTAGGGGCGTGTGTTTATCTATAGGTGATGCATTTCGCAATCTACCCACCGACAAGTCTAATGTTACTATTAGAATTCATATCGAAATTGATAAACACTTCCTTTTTGCTTAATATTTTAAATTTTTAGACAAAGCGGTCTACTCGCATGAAATACAATACGAATAAAATAATAATTCTTTTCTTATTCGAATTTTTAAGCGCTGGGCGACTGGTGTCATATAAACTATAAATATATATTTTAGTATCTATTTTTTTATTATATAATATCACAATAATATAAATACAGATAATGAAGAAAAAAGTTCCTAACAAAAAAATATCCGGGCAAAAATCACTACTCCTGGGACTGGATTCGAACTCGCATTCGTTGATCGATGACACGATTTTGTGAACGCTGTCTGAATACTGCAACCACTGGTCCATTTCATACTAGACGTAGCTAATGAATTTCAGCAATCATCTTTATTAGAATGTAAATAAAAATAAAAGTCTAAAAGAATACCTACGATAAGTACCTACCTAATTTGAATACAAGCGTCACAAACTTTACTACTGACATGAATATGCGCGCGAAGTCGCAATAATAATCTTCTTACACACACATTCATAGCTCATACTTTCAGGAGCAGAGCAACGGCGATAGTTTTTACAAAAACCGAAATTTTAAATTCTTCGTCACTCAGGATATTAAATGAAATACTTAGGTTCCTCAAAGTTGTTTGAAAGAAATGATGTCGACCCAACCACCTTAAATCGTAAGTGCCTAGGTTTACACTACCTATATCAAAAGTAATTAATTAACTACTAATCAATAGAAAAAAATAAGCCTTTCAAGTTCCTTGTGCGTAAACTCTAATAAAGACATTATATTTTATATATTCTATCATCGTTATTCCTTTAAGCTTGTAATGGGAAATGGTGTCGTACCATCCACCTTAAATGAAATAAATAAGTACTTAGGGGATTAAGAGGTTCAAGAAATTTTTTATAGAAAGTCAACATATTATTTCATCAATATTTTTCTGCCAAGTTTAGTAATAAACGTCCGATTCAATTTAGTTTATAACTTGTAAATAAAATAAATTAATGACTAGGTAGACTTTTGAAAGGTAACATCAAAGAAAATATTCGAACAAAAAATATGTTCTTTCGACATAAAGAAAAATTACCGAATTTTCCTCATAACATCTATCGAATTTCCATTATTTTCACACAAAGATATTCATCTCTTTCGCACCGTTTTATTTTCACGAACAAAAACTCGAAAGAGACATAAATCATCAGTAAATCAAAGATTGATTGCTGCACCTGCTTACGATATCATTTTTTTAACATTTCACTCGAATAATCAAAAATATGCTCTATTTATTAAACTTTGAAAATCAAATTCGCTTAGCAAAATATCGTGCTATATTTTTGTTAATGCAGAAGACACTCAGACTTAAATATTAAACTATAAGGTGTACATTTGTTTGTTGCGTAGTTCGAGACTTTTTTCGCTGTTTATCATGAAGCGATTATCCTTTTCCTGATGTAAAATAAATCAAGAAAGCGATTTAGGTCGCTTTCCGGACGTGAAGGGACAGAAAGGGAGAGGGGAGAGAGGGTGTAAACGATTCTCCACAATAAGGGATAAAGAGCTTTTAACGAATTGTAGATATTTTGGAATTATGTATTTTTGGCTGTACCTGCTAAATAAAGTATTCGCTCCAAGATCAACCTTGTCATTAAGAAAACAATCCCTGACGAGTTTGTTAATAAATTTTTTAATAAAATTTCTTTATTGTCTCGATATGTCGTCATCATCATCATCATCTCAGCCGTTGGTAACCCACTACTAAACATTGGCCTCCCCCATAAAGGGGGGTTTTGTCAATACTCGACACGCTTGTTATGCGGGTTGTCGAGCGCAGTTCGATGGTTCGTTGCAGAGGACGCTGCTGCCCGTCCTCTGGATCTGTTAATCCTTAATCGGCCCTTACGGTACCAACGGGTAGAGAGGGTGGAGCACTATTCTAAAGCCGGTAACTCCACGGCACAGTCTAGATATGTAATCTTCTCTGAATATAAAAGTCCTGACAGATATACTCACTCATCAAGCCCAGTTGAACCCTTATACTTAGACAGCTATTTAAAGCTGTCTAAGTATAAGGGTTTGCAAGTAGTTTTAGATGACGATTTTATGATGTACAAAAGAAATAAGAAAAGAATTCCTGATATTCCCACGGTAAAAAAGTTTCTGGATAACTCTACTTATTGAATTTCATAACGGCATATAATCACGCCTTTTAGGCAAAGGTGAACCCAGCTCTCAGTCCCAATTTAATAATAATAATATGAAAAGATATTTCAAAGATTAAATATAAACAGCGAGCATTATAGTAATTGCAATTGTAATATTATGTTCATAATTCCCCCACTTCCCCCAAGGTATTTCAATAAAACTTGACGCCACAAACAATTATTATCCAGGCGCGTTTTAATATCATACAGAATAACGTTTTCGTCACAGATAATAATAATTCATTCTATATTCATGTTCGCTCGTTCATTCATTCATTCATTCTTTTAAGTATTGTGTCGAGATTCATTTCTTTTGATGAATTTGAATCGTTACCTGTTGTGAAATATTTTGTATTTTATTTTGTAAAACGAGAAAAGATGAGAGTAATATTGATGTTCGGAAAGTTTCCAACTTTTAAGCTGTAGCTTGCTGATATTAATTTAGTAATTTCTGTTATAATGATTATTGTTTATATTTTGAAAACTTTGTCTGCCTTGTTGGCATAGTGGTTACCAAACTGTACTGGTATTCATGAGGTCCCGAGTTTGATCCCCAAGTCAGGCAAAATGTTGACTAATTGGATTTTTTCATAAGCAATTTTCTCAATTCAAATTCAAATAACTTTAATTCAGACCATTTCCTTGCACGTACATAAATTTTATCTTCATTATTATTATTATTCACTATTACAATCATATTATCATTCAAATTTAATATGTCAAAAATTATAAAATCAAAATCAAAATATACCAAAATATAAAACACAAAATACAGTGATACAGTCACAAACACAATAATACCGTCAGTGTAGTGTAGGGCTGGACTGTCTCATATGAACTCTGGCCCAATACCTGAGTATAGGCGTATCCAGCCCCACCCTACCTGCGATCAGTTTCAAGTAAGTGTTGGAACTGCCTCGCATCCGGCGCATCAGAGATGCAGTTCTCTTACGCATTATTGACGCGAACCCGTCCACCTGCGCATCGGCAAACATTCCTGATGCGCTACAGAAGCGTGGCAGTCCCAACAGTGCTCTGAATGCGTTATTATATTGGACACGCAAGGCACTGTAAGCTTTCTGCGTATCATGGGTCAATCAACCCATAGGCTGCACGTGTACATTGACTGGTAATACGCCCTAAACAATGTCACCTTAACTTGTGCAGTACAACGTGCAAACCTACGTGTCAACATATTAGCTCTAACTGACAGTGCCCTGCGTTCCCTCTCCATGTCCAGGTCGTCTGTGAGTGTCTCGGTGACCATATGGCCCAGATACTTAAACTTTGTTACCCTTAACAAAAAAACTATTATTTAGAATGACTGGCGGGATGATGTCATAAGTTTTTGAACCAGCTTTAAACACCATAAGCTCGCTCTTACTGGCGTTGTATCTGAGCCCGTGAGACTCCGCGTAGCGTCACATATATTGGCTAGCTTTCAATGTCAGTGGAACTGTGTCCGGTTGTTTGCAATAGGCTCGCTAAAATATGGGTGTTACTATAATAGGACTGCTTCTTGGGTACACCTGTGGAAGAAAGGCTTGATGTTATGTTATGTTTAGAAAGTCTTTTCTATATTGTAAAATGTTTTGCCAGTATAAGCTAATAATCGGTATTCCGTTTATTAGTTTGGTGGTAAGTTAGTGCTAAGTATGTATCTAAACATAGTGTACTAATTAATATTGAAATTGTTTGGTTATTGATTAGAATGCTGTGGTTAGGATAAAATTAGGTCATAGTTACGGCAACCGCGGACCATCCACCGGTTTTCGACCACTCTCCTTTATACTAAATAGTATTTTTACCTCTGTACATCATGACTGCCTCGGTGGCGTAGTGGGCGCATGCTCCATTGCCAATCAAGAGGTTCCGGGTTCGATCCCCAGGTCAGGCAAAGTGTTAAATTTTGGATTTTTCCATTAGGAATTATCTCAATAACTGCCTGGAGTCTGGAACTGTGCCCGGTAGATGGCAATAGGCTCGCCCCCTATAACATGGGACCAATAATATACTGGCGAAATGTGGGTCTCTGGTGGGCCTCTGCCCACCCCTTAGGGAAAAAAGGCGTGAATGTATGTTATGTTATATATATATACATCATAAATATCTATATACCTTACCTATGCAAATAAATTAAATTATGTCTGTTATATAAAAATTAGTAAATATTAATATAGTAACATATTAATTTAGTAAAATAAATTTAGTAAAATCCAATACCGAGAGTATATACCGATATACCCAATACTAAGGCTTATACTAATATTATGTAATTTTTATCTGTTTGTTACTGCTAATCTCCGAAATGGCTGCACGGTTATTGATTTGACTTTTACTGGCATCTGCCAGCCTATGGTGTTCTAAGGCAGAAAATATATTAAGTATATTATTTTCAGAAAAATTATTAGGATTCGTTCCGTATAAAAAAATCTGTTTCATATTTGTAACGTCTGAACCGATTTTTACCGGACTATTGCTGGCAGATAGCTAATGTCATGCGAAACAACTCGCACAAGCTTCTTTTTAATAAAATGGTTTTGTTTCCGTGTTAAAAATATTCCACGCGGACGAAGTCGCGGTTAACAGTTAGTGATTTATAATATCTACAAATATGAAAGTAAACAGTATTTAGAATTATTGCCATAATTTCGTTGCGGTCGTGAATTGATTCGGTTAAATTATATTGGTTCATCAAACATAATCAAAATAAGTTAAAACTTTATGCACGAACCGAACATTATTTTGTCTCGTTACTGTCGATTGTTTAGTGGGCGCTAGCGGTACTGCTGAACGTGAGATCCGGGGTTTAATTCCCAAGTCAAGCTAAGTGCTATTGGTTTTTTTCTCTATCTTCTTCATTATAGCTGCATGGAGTATAGCAATAGGCTCGCGTCCTATAACATGGGACTTAGAACTACTAGCGAAATATGGAAATAACTTACACATTAACTAAACCTTTTGCTAACCCCTACAATAACCCTTTAACAGGAAAGGGGACGTCTTAGCTGTTTGACACAATCCTATTATAGAAAATTTACCAAATCGATGTTTTGTATTTCCTTGTTTCCTCCAAATATAGTAAACCTAATTGATATATTTATGTACTGATATTTTGAGGATAAAGTAAATATTATGTAAACTATCCCTATTATTTTATTTTTAAACACCTCTTTTTAATTTTATTATTTAAGTTCACTATGAAAAACTGGATTGTTCCTCTTACTGAGAGTTTAAACGAGAAAGTAAAATTACAGAGGCATAATTGAATTCACCATAAAATATCAGGATATAAATTTAATGGGTTAATAATATTCGGGAAAAACAAATTTCTTGTAGCTAGGATACGCTCTTAAGGGTATGCTAGCTGATTACCGTTATAAAGGCTATCTCCCAGTTGTTAGCTTTATGAAACCCTTATATCCGTGACATATAATGTCAACTTATGTGTCTTCCCATTGTACGGCGGCCTCCACAAATCAACGCGGTCGTGACGTCATTACGGTCACTCGACTACCCTCATTTATGTTATTAATTGACTTACATCTTGTCACTCGCAGATATCGTATTGTTAGAGATATTCGAGGTAATTATTTGGAGGATAATGTGGGTGATTATAGTAGACATTAAGGTCGTTTCTTATTTAATTATTTGAATTATTTTAGAAGTAACTGACAAGTTTGACGTTAGTACAAAATAATATTAATCTGATCTCAGATTTTAAATAATTTTAGTTTTCATTAAAAGCTTTTTTTAATATACATATAATGTTTCTATTTTTTTAATAAAATCACGCCTTTTCTTGAAGGGTTAGACACAGGACATAGCAATGGGAATGTATGCCACATTCCCATTGCTATGCCCAAACATCGCTACAAATATCAAATACTCCAGGTTGTTGAAAAAATTCCTAATGGAAAAATACAACTTATGCTTTTTTAATTTTACCCTTATTGCTTTTACTATTGTGGTATCTTTAAAGTTACCTATCTATCTATATCTATATCGTTGCCTAGATACCGGCTATTCAGACTACCATTTCTTGCGGTCCAAAGTGGCAAATGTCCAAGCAAACGGTTGTTCTATGCTAATGCAATGGATAGCTCGCGTGTTCTCCCTGTTCTAGTACAAAGCGATTTGCATTTACTGACGGATTGCTTGAATATTATGGGCTAATTACTTACTATTTGCTGGTATATCACTATTAGTTCACGCAGTATTTAGTCTGTTACGATACAATGATCAGTTCATTATCATCCTCATCCACAGCCCACTACGTAGCATAGGAGGGTTTTAAAAAAAAAAAAAAAAAAAAAAAAGTTGTTTATTGCCTCCGTTGACAAACAGGAAAAAAGAAATTAACACCAAGTAAGAAACAATCTAACAAACAATTAAATATTACCAAATACCCGTAACAATCGTGCGTGTCTAAGTACTAAACAATGATCAAAAATAATAATCTTACTTATCTACTAATAGGTATATTATTAACTATCTAACTTTGTATAAAAATAAATTCTAACTTATATTATTCATACTCGTACAAGAAAGTCGCGTTTGCGCGACTAACCGTAGGTATTAAAAAAATTTACTTATTATTAAAGTAATATATTGAAATATTAAATATAGAGGCAAAAGGAGTGCATTCAGCATATGCCGGGTGAACAATGCTCACCTAGCGCTGGTTTTCAATGCATCCCTTTCGGTCGGCTGTTGTTGTTATGTACTTATGTGTATACGAACGCGTGCCTTGTGTACTTATGTGTGTATTAACAGTTATCCCAAACGCCTGTTGTGTTTGCTGCGTGCTCAAGTGTGTATGTGTGTATGAAAGAATTACTATTTCATACATTACAACCTTTAACAATGTTATTTAACTATTTTAAAAGCTATTTCAAAATTATGCTTCTGCTTTTGCAACATTACTTGCTTTAGTCTTGATTTGAAGGTATTTATGCTTAATTTGCTTCTTAAAGGCGGCGGAAGGTTGTTCCAAATTTTCGAAGCACTATGTTTGAAACAGCCTCTAAAACCTGCAGCTTCGCTTATAGGAACATCTAAATAGTTCTTATGTTTTGAGCGTGTATTAACATCATGAAGATCCTTGGACCATCTAAGCTTCTCAAAAAGATACTCTGGCCTACCATTCCACAATATCTTTTGGGTGATGCAAGCTAAATGTATTTCCCTACGCAACTTCATATTTAGAATACCCTTTTTTACGAGGTACGGTGTGACATGTGCCCTCCTGGGTATATTGAAACAGAATCGTGCGCAGGCATTTTGCACTTTTTGAATGGCTAGTTCTGTTTTCCCCCATAACCTAGGTCCATATACTGCACTGCAATAGTTGAAAGGGGAGAGCACCAAAAGATCACATAATAAAATTCTGACATCTTCTGATATATGTTTTCTAATATTATATAACACCTTAAGTTTATAAAAGCTATTTTTTATTTTTTCATTTACATGCTTGACAAACCTCAATTCACTGTCTACAATGAGTCCTAGATTTCGGGCATCTTTTTCAATTGGCAACTGTACTCCTTCAATGGTTACTTTAGGATTTTGATCAAAAACTTTCCTGACTTGCGTTTTTGTGCCCAGGATTAGCATTTTAGATTTTGTCGGATTAAGAATCAATGAGTTATTTTTGGCCCACTTAAAAATCATATCCAAATCTTTGTTTACTTTCGACAAAGCCTCCACCGTGTCCTTAGAATCAAAACTATAGTATATTTGCGTATCATCCGCGTACAAATGATACTTACACACCTCTAACTGTTGTGGCATATCAGCCGTAAATATAGAAAAAAGAATTGGACTCAAAATTGAACCCTGTGGTGTTCCCCTCAGTACATTACGCATATCGGAGGTACCCTTGCTTCCATCCTGGTTTTCTACTTCTACAAATTGTTCCCTGTTTTTTAAATATGTCTCAAACCATTTACAAGTTTCATCCGAAAATCCGTAGTAAGACAGTTTAGCAATTAATAAGTCTGGGTGTAGGCAATCAAAAGCACGCGAGAAATCGAGTAATATAAGGACACTGCTAAGACCTGCATCGGACGCTGCTATTATATCGTCCGTAACCTGCAAGAGCGCCGTTTCTGTGCCGTGGGCTTTACGAAATCCCGACTGATAAGCAGGTATTATATTTTCCTGTATAATGTACGTCTCTATCTGCTCTAGCACTACCCTTTCCAGAACTTTAGATAACACAGGTAGTATACTAATTGGTCGCAAATGTTTTACCTCTTCGGCCGAACTAGATTTAGGTATGGGTATTACTAGAGCTCGCTTCCACACATCGGGAAATGTGTTAGTAACTATGGAACTGTTGACCATTGCCGTGATAGCGGGCAGCGTTTCGGGCAAGGTAAGTTTAACCATTTCTATGTTTATACCATCATACCCCGCCGCATTGGTTTTAATGTTTAAGAGCATTCTCCCTACTTTATCCTCCGAGACTTCACTCAGTTTAAATACGCTAGACCTATTTCTCTTGGTAGAAGTAAAAAATATATATATGTTATTGGCTATTAGACCATCTCCTGGTATGTTTAGAAAATGATCGTTGATTAGATTAGGCTTTTTTAAGTGTTCTGGTATCATATGAACGTTATTATTTAATTCCTTAATTCTTTTTAAAAAGTTCCACATTTTTTTGGGTTGGTGTAGGTTTTTATTAATATAATGTGAAAAAAAAGCCGTTCTCTCCCTTTCTACCGCCCCATTTACTAAATTTTTAAGACTTTTATAGTAATTTTTTGCCGACTCTGTTTTTCTACTATGTGCCCTAGCTAAAGCTTTATCTCTAAGAGACATCATAAAGCGAACAATGTTAGTTATCCACGGTTTCGGATATTCTCTCACGGTCCTACGCTTCGGAGGTGCATGATCATTAAAAAGTTGGATTATATTATAATTAAATTTTTTAATCATAGAATTCAAATCTTGTATTTCTTTAACGTCTTGCCAGTCTACCAACTTAAGGTCTCGACTAAATGTTTCTAATTTAATTTCGTCAATAAAATAATAAAATAATAAATAAATAATATACTGTTCTCATTATAATTCTCATTATACTGGGCAGATAGGTTGGCGAACGCAGTTCGATGTTAATACGCAGAGGACGGGCAGCAACGCCGTCCTCTGGATCTGATAACCTAGTAAGAGAACTACTAAAATTAAGACGGTTTGGAAAACAATAAACGTAGAAACAGGTAAAGATAAATGTAGAGATTCTGAATATAAATTATTAATTAATAATGAACACATTACAAATGTTGAGGAAGTCGCTAATATTTTTGTCGATTTCTTCTCTAACATAGCCCTGAACGCGACCAAGTCACTTGATTCATCCCCAGACTTGGCGGAGGCTTTTCTTAAAGAAAACTTCCAACGCACCATACCTGAATTTTCGTTTGAACACATCTCATTAATTGATATCAAAAAGACGTACAAGAGTTTAAATGTTAAAGCTACTGAAGATCTATGGGGTCTATCTGTAAAAATGCTAGATTCTATAATAAACACAATTGCTCCTTACTTAGCAGACTTATTTAACCTATGCATAGATAAAGGCACGTTTCCAGAACTAATGAAAATAAGTAAAATCACTCCTATCTTTAAATCGGGAAGTAAGACAGATCCCTCAAACTATAGGCCAATCTCTGTTTTGCCAGTATTAAGTAAAATCTTTGAGAAATTGATGCTAAACCAACTGCTGTCACATTTCAATAGAAATAGAATATTGCATTCAAACCAGTATGGTTTCACCAAATGCAGATCAACAACCGATGCAGGCTGTCATCTCATGACTCTTGTCTTGGAGGCTTGGGAGAGTTCACAAGATGCCATTGGAGTGTTTTGTGACCTTTCCAAAGCATTCGACTGTGTAGAACACTGCACGTTACTGCGCAAGTTAGAAGTATATGGAATTCATGGGAATGCCCTGAACCTGGTGGAATCATACTTGTCTAGTAGGCAGCAGAAGGTTAGCGTCAATGGTATCACATCTGCTAGTTCTCCTGTCAAGATGGGAGTCCCACAGGGATCAATTTTGGGTCCTTTCCTGTTTTTGGCATATATTAACGATTTGCCTTACATGGTCCACGGTCTAGCAGATATAGTTCTATTTGCCGATGATACGTCATTGATTTTTAAAGTTGATAGGAAGGATACTTCACTAGTACATGTAAATAATACTTTAGCAAGTATATCCAGATGGTTCACAGCAAACAATCTGTTATTGAATGCGAAAAAGACTAAATGTTTGAAATTTTCGTTGCCTAACGTCAGAAGTATAGAACCAATCATAGTTCTTGACGGTGAAAGACTCAATATTGACAATGCAACTTTGTTCCTTGGCATAAATATAGACTCTAAACTGCAATGGAGCACTCATATCACCGAGCTCTCAGGGAAACTAAGCTCTGCAGCTTACGCGGTTTATAAAATTAGGCAACTAACAGATGTAGCCACGGCGAGATTAGTGTACTTTGCATATTTCCATAGCTTGATGTCTTATGGGATTCTGTTGTGGGGGTCAGCTGCAGATATAGAAACTATCTTTATACTACAAAAACGTGCGATTCGTGCCATCTATGAGATGCGTCCACGCGAATCCCTGAGGGAATTATTTAAAGAAATAAACATACTGACCCTACCATCCTTATACATTTATGAGAACATCATGTATGTGCGTAAAAATTTACATAAATTAAAATTAAATAGTGACCTTCATAATTTTAATACTAGGAATAAAGACAAAATAGCTGTACCTAGCTTTAGATTATCTAAAACAAATAAAAAGACATTCTTAGGAAATAGTGTACGTTTCTATAATAAAATCCCAAAAGAGATAACTGGGCTCTCAGAGGGTAAATTCAAAACCTATATAAAATCTACTTTACTTAAGAAGGCTTATTATAAAGTCAACCAGTACATAGAGGACAAAGATGCCTGGAAACTTCTGCATAGCCGCCTCGCGGCACCTTCAAAGAAAACGAATGTAACCAAACCAAATATTGTGAAACTATCTGTTGAAAAAATTAAGCCCTACAAGTTTCTTGTGCGTTCTTCTTGTAGAGGTATCTTTCCGAACGCACGGTAGACTCAGTACTGTATCTTCATTGACGTACAAAAGTGTCAGATTATGACCTATTTGAATAAATCTGTTTGAGTTTGAGTTTGAGTTTGAGAGACTACATACTACATGTTTATTTTTAAAAAAACAGTTTTTTTTTTAATGAAAAGAAAAATATTCCAAAGAGTACGTACTCTTTACAGATTCACGAAATCCAATATTATCCTTCCTTAATCCTAGAGTCTTGAGTCTAGGCAATCAGTGTAAAAGACAGTTGGTAATGGTGAGTCGTGACAGATGTCACGGCGGTGTCGTGCCGGTGTCACGGTAACGAGTTGAAAGTGTTCGCTGCGCCGAACCGACCCGTGTCGAATCTGCGTACAATATTGCAAATGTGAAAGTTTATCGGTTCGTCGTATTAGGACGTGTTTACGCAATCAATCAAATCAAGTCGAATGATCGCGTGGTCGCACCTAAACCGCGTACGTTACATGTTACGCGTTACCTATGTCGCCGAATTGCGTTGTACAATGACGTACCGGCGTTAGAAGTACTGACAGTTTAAGAGTTTTACCTCTAGCTCAAGAGGTCTCTCTTATCATCACTGTCACTATGGTGTCCTATTGATTCGCATAATTTCTTTTGTCATAAAATTTTTCCGCATACATCATTTGTCATAACCTCCTCTAGTCATAATATTGGGAATACATATTTTTTTGTAGTAATAATGATAAATTGTCCTAAAATTTAATTGCTATAATATTTATGTGTATAATAGTTTTTATTCCTATTGTTAGTTGTCATAATGGTTGTGATGTATAATTTTATAGTTAATAATGGTGTATGTCCTAATTTTCATTGTTCATAATTGTTATTGTATATAATCGGTAGTGTACGTATTTTTGCAAGTGAGGAATATTGTAGTGTTGTATTGCATTTATGAGTAGGAGTAGGATCTCGCCGTAACTCACATACCCAATAATATTTTTTTTATTTACTCGATTTTTTTCATATGTAAATCCACTGATATTTAATTTGTGGCTCCTCTTTCTATTGTAAATATTTTGCACTCGTTTTCCATTGTAATTATAATTTCAAAATTAGTTTAAGCACTTTGTTCCAAATATTAACACTAAAATTTGACTTAGTGTTATTTTTATAATAATAATGAAACTACCTTCTTTTTTATTCATAATCAGTAATAGCGCCTTACTATAATATTTTTTTATAGCAATGTGATATATAAACAGTTTGCTACATAGAAAAGATGTTTAACTACGTTAATGAGTTAAGAACATTCAAAATTCTTTTGGTTAGGTTAGGTTTAATTTATATTATGACAAAGTTAACATTCGAACAATATATGATTATGGCACATAATTTTAGTGATATCAATAGTTAGGACATGTTAGGATTATGGCATAAAATAATATGGTTATCAATGGTTAGGACATATAATGTTATAGGTTTCAAATGTTAGGACAATTAAAATTATAACAAGTTATAATAGGAGTATTGACGTTATGACTGGTGATCATTAGCTATTACATATATTATGGCTTAAAATTTTATGAGTTGTAAAATTATGGCTAAAAATAGTATGCGAATGAATAGGGAACCCTGTCACTATATAGGTATATAATAAAATTTTAAATCTTAAAACACCTGTAATATTATGTACCTGTTCACTGAACAATAAATCATTGTATCATTGAAAATGACTCACTGACTGACATGCAACGCAGAGCCCAAACCACTGATCCTAGAGACTTGAAACTAGGAATGAAGATTATTCTCGTTGTCTAGACGTGTGTTAAGAAACGATTTTTGAAAAAGGGCGTCAATGTTTGGTAATTACGAGCGGGCAAAGCCGCTGAGCTATTTATTACGCGTATTATGGCATAGTATACAAAACAATTCCTTATTTTTTCAATATATTTGCCAATTATAATAAGTTAAGCTCACATCAAGACATACGAACATATAAAGCACGGTTCAAGTTACTCTGGTTTCGGCAAGCAGACGGCAACACTTCCCGCGGGAGAGGTGAAAAAATAATACACCAGCGTGAAGCCAGGGCGGGTTGCTAGCCTATAAGCTCAGTTCTATCAAGAATACTAGTAATATCCCTGTCGTCCCACAGAACTGATAAATCTCGGCTTACAAATGGCCAGTAATCTTTGAAACTCAACGAAATGAATAGTCGAAGAGCGCCAGGGTTGCTACCTCCGCAGGAGATAGAGGAATGATTTGTTACTAGTCATTAGTCATGTCGTTAGGAATGGAGATAACATTGTTAAATTGAATTTTTAGCACATATCGGGGCGCTTAGCAGCGTACGCGTCCTTCTAGGAATTTGACACAATCCTATGAACAATTTACCAAATCGATGTTTTGTATTCCCCTGTTTTCTCTGAATATAATAAACCCATTTTATAAATTTATATCCTGTTATTTTTATATTGAAGTAACCTATGTCCTTGTCTTTTTAATTTTCTTATAAACCCTTGGTTTTTCAAAGTGAACTCTCAAAAATCCCAGTTTTCACTCTCGTGATTGGACGTTCACTACAAAAAAAATGTAGAGTTTATTATACACAAAATAAAACTGATATAGGGCCATACGTTACTTCAGTTTTAAAATATCAGGATATTAAATATATCAAATAGGTTTACTATATTCGGAGGAAACAGGGGAATACAAAATATCGATTTAGTAAAATCCCCATAGGATTGTGTCAAACTGCTAAGAGGTCCTCTTTCCTGTAAAGCAACTATTTTTACTAAATTTTGCCTCATCTGCATGAATGCTCGCTCAGTAACATGTTACGTTACACGTTGTAACACCGGCGAGTACCCCACCTTTAGCTTCCCAGTATAGTAGATTGAAGTAGATTTTTCTATGAGATTTATGTGAATTTGATCAGTGGCGTAGAAGATCCGATTACTTATACAAAAGTTGGGAGATCTCGCCAGTTTGTTCATGGAGGCTTTTCAAGATTATCTATTGGAAAGAGATTATACAGAAACCCTTTCTCTTTTATAAAAAATACAGAAACATCACATATTTTGGTATTTCTTTATTAAAGTTTTAAGCCTTCCTAAAATACAGTGTTCATACTATTCATGATACTAATTACATATAGATATATAGATGAATATATTTATTTGTAATAAGTTTTAACAATTATTCTTAAGGTAGGAATTACAATATTATGTTAAGGGATCTTAATGATTAAAAATTTTACATTATTAAAATGGTGACTGTGTTAAGACTTCGATATTAAATTGCTATTTACGGTAAAAAAAAAGGAATGTTATTTTATCGATATCGGCGATCGGTACGGGCCACCATCCCATTATCAAAGCTGCTACGCCAACCTAGAGAAGCCTCCACATCTGAACCAAGTTAAAAGCTTGTATTTCGGAGTATAGAGACTCCCCCGATAGACGCAGCCGCCAGTAGGTGAGGAGTAGGGAGCGGACCGATCTTGACAGAAAAAAAGCATATTGTAACAGTACCTATTACATTATTAATAATTCTTACCTAGGGATACTCCTGTAAGGTTTCGATGTAAAACCTGTCATTGGAGTATCAACAATACATTTGCAGATATGGTGTTAGTCTGGGCGTAGCTGTATTGTGAGGACGCTTAATTTTCTAACAACTATAATATTATATCATTCTTTTGTATATATAATTAAGAAAACCTATTGTGATTATGTAACATAACATCATGCCTTTTTACCAAAAGGGTAGGCAGACTGTCCAGAGGGCGAGCCTATTGCCATCTAATGGGCACAGTTCCAGACTGCAGGCTATCATTGAGAAAATACATAATAATAAAAAATATATACAAAGACGAGCATAAACAAACATAAGTGACGTATTGACAGTGAAGACGTATTGACTGAGTCCTGGTTATATATCTCTGCCTACCCCTTCGAGAAAGGCATGATGTTATGTTATTGTGAAATAAGAGTACAAAGGTACTTGCCAAACAACTATAGGTAAAGATAATAAAAAAGGCAACTGTGTTTGAAATCCTTTTGAAATGGGATTATCCCACCGCAAGGCCTGCATGTCGCTATAATATCACAAATATATTGGTTCAAAACGGTGAGTAAATCCACGCGCGCCGTAACTTGTCCAATATACGAGCAAACGACAAGATAACCGGTTTACCGTAGACTAGTGTATAGGTATTATGTACAAACATATTTGCGGCTTTCATCTGGACACCGCCCCCTAAAAACATAACACCACAGTATATATTGGAGAAGAACAACTAGGAACGAGAGTACGACTACCTTATTATATTTTATAGACCTTTTACTGATTTTTGCTTCCTTAAGTCCATACTAAACAAGTATTATCATCGTTGTTAAAAATAATTTAAATAAAAATAAAAACTCTATTCTATTATAACCAATTCTATTAAAATAATTTAAATAAAAATATAAACTCCATTCTATAATAACCCGTAGAATGCTTAGCCGCCGCCCCTTTTCGTTTCTTATTAGATTTAATGTTTATGCATGACATGACATGACATGAAGTATGCCATGTTTGAAGGCTGCACGATACAATAATAACTAGTCTGCCTGTCCCGCGGACAATAACACGTATTTTGTTTGCATACATACTAAAATTATTCATTAACCTCTTGGCAGTTTGACACAATCCTATGGAAAATTTACCAAATCGATATATTGTTCTGTTTCTTCCGGATATAGTAAACATATTTGATATATTTATATCCTAATATTTTAAAGATGAAGTAAACTATGCCTCTATAATAATTTTATTTTTGTTTTTAAACTCCTATTTTTTTTTAGTGAACATCTAATCACGGGAGACAAACTGGGACTTTTAGAAGTTCACTAGGTATGCAACAACCGAGAGTTTATAAGAGAACTTTTAAGTTTAGACAGGACAGTTTTACTGCACTATAAAAATATCAAGATATAATTTCATGAAATGGTTTTATTATATTCGGAAGAACCGAGGCAGTCAAGAAAATATTTATAGATATAGCTACTTTATATTATGACCTTACATGTAAGCTTATAATAATTATTATTTAAACACCTACCTACTCCTTGTTATTTGGATTTATAAACGTTTAAATAACGTTTTATATTACTTAACTTATTGTAGAAGGGCACAAAATTATTGTGACGACGATTGTATAATATTTATAACTATAACTAAGTTCTCATGTAAGTGATGTAATATCTTTAATGAGAATAAATATCTTTAAACCTAAACCTAAGAAACAAGGGAATACAAAACATTAATTTGATAAATAATCATAGGATTATGTCAAAATTCTCGTAGCTAGTATACGCTCTCACTGTAGACTGTAGACAGTAATCCAAAAAGTTACTTGGGCCATGAACATTACTAATACTTAAAAATAATTTATTTGATAGATTAATAAATTATTTATTGGTACACCACAAACAAAAAACAAACTCAAACAGATTTATTCAAATAGGTCATAATCTGACACTTTTGCACGTCAATGAAGATAAACAGTACTGAGTGTACCGTGCGTTCGGAAAGAAACCTCTACAAGAAGAACGCACAAGAAACTTGTAGGGCTAAACCTAGAAGTAAGTAAACATTACAACAAACAGAAACAATCGGCGGTATTATCGTTAAGGGCAATCTCCTTCAGACAACTATGCAGGAAGAGGGGAAATTAGTAGTGAGTTTATCCACTGCATGAACTATGAACTATGTCACTATATACATATAGAGGTATATATAAACAGTATGAGACTCCGTCTGTCCGCACAGATGCGACCGAGGCTTAGGAAAAACTATGGTAAAACTTGGCCGGTACGATACACCGGATGAGTGGCAAACGAGACAACTTTGCGTTGAGATTTACTTACAAGTTTTGTAATATTATTTATTAGGTTACTTTCGATCTTTCCATTGGGTATTATCTTAATAACTGAGTCTGGAACTGTGCCCGGTAGAAACAGATGGCAGTATGCTCGCCTCCTATTACATGGGACCAATAACATACACATATGTGGGTGTACCTACTATGGGACTGAGCCCTGGGTACACCTATGCCTACCCTTTCGGGGAAAAGGCGTGTTGTATGTTATGTTATTTTACTTACATAATAGTTGTATATATAAAATTAATTTTAATTTTGTGTGTTACATGGGTTTATGTTGCCTGAATAAAAACTATTTTATTTTATTTATTAGCATTTGTTTATTGTAGTGGTAGGCCTCTTTTGCTGGGGGCCGCCTGGGGAAGTACCACACCTTTGCCAGTTATTTATCCGCCAAGCAGTAATGTGCAAACATTACTGTGTTCCGGTATGAAGGGCAATGTTACCAGCGAAATTACTGGGCATGATGAGATTCAACAACTCATATTATCTCAGGGTGACAAGCGGCAGTGCCGCGCAGAATTTTGAATTTTAAAACAATGGGTGGCACTGTGTCTGTTATGGGCAATCATGATGCTTACCATCAGGCACCTGATTTGCTCGTCACTCACTATCATAAAAAAAAAAAATTATATTAAATACAATACGAATATTGAAAGAGAAATTTCACCCACGGACGGGATTTGAACCACGCACCCTCCGCACCAATCCGCGATGGGCGCTCTACCACTTGAGCTACCGTGGAGGTACTAATCCCGCTCGTGGGTGAAATTATTCTTTCCATATTTCGTATTGTGTTATATTAGCATTTTTGGAAATCATTCTGAAACATGACTTTATTATTTTAATAAGCTTTTATCAAAATAACGTCACACGTCTTTTTCCATAAGGGCTAGGCATAGGTGTATCCATGAACCAGTTCCATAGCAGGTACACCCACACTTGGATAGTTATGTTTATATTCCCATGGTCCCACGTAATAGGAGGGCGAGCATATTGCCATACCGGGCACAGTTCCAGACTCCAGACTGTCACTGAGATAATTCCTAATGGAAAAATCCAATAAAACTTTTTATCTGACCGGGGATTGAACATAACATACATTCACGCCTTTTTCCCGAAGGGGTAGGCAGAGGTGTACCCAGGACTCAGTCCCATAGTAGATACACCCACATTTCGCCAGTATGTTATTGGTCCCATGTAATAGGGGGCGAGCCTATTGCCATCTACCGGGCACAGCTCCAGAACCTGAACCTGGGACCTAATGATCAGCAGTAGCGCCTGCAAACCACTACGCCACTGAGACAGTCACACTTAATAGCTGAGATAGATTAATCCTATATGGATCTTTTATTTCTTCGTCTCTCAGTCAAGTTTAGTTACAGTATGGTGCGGAATTCATCTTAGGCTTAAACGAACCCTGACGTATTAAACTGGAAACACTTCCAACATACTAAAGACTACCCAAAATGTTATATTTAATTTTAATTTGGCTAAGCTTGCTTTTGGTAGACTCTTGATTATCATGTAGATATCGTTACTATAGTAATAACGGTATCTTTCCGAAGGCACGGTAGACTCAGTACTGTATCTTCATTGACGTACAAAAGTGTCAGATTATGACCTATTTGAATAAAGTTTAAAGTTTTGAGTTTGAACGTCATAATTCGCTCAGTGGAGGTTTCAGCGAATCGTTTTATTTGCAAATCGTAATATCGGTGAAACATTTATTATTTTTAACATTTTTTCGTATTCCGTCATCAGCACGGTGGAAGACAGCGTTGCTCGTAGTTTCGGCGAGCCGAGCTGTCAGTAAAAAAATGCAGAGGCTGAAAATGTTCTCTTTGTACCGATCAACGGCGAACAGTGATTTCTATATGTAAAGTTATCTTTCAAGAGTAATTCTGTAAATATAGTAGTTTGGGGCTCTAAAAACATAGGCCTCCCCTTTAGATTTCCATCTACTCCGGTTGTAAGCGACATGCATCTAGCGTGTTCCTCTGCTGTCATTTTTCGTCTGTCCACCGAGTGGATATCCTACGTTCAGCTAGTAAAAAAAAAGTCCGAAAGCCGTTTCATAGTTCAATACAAATTGTGTTAAACTAACCAACGTATAGGAGTTTACCAACAACATAGTTGAGTTGGTTCCTCAAGGTATCTAATCCTACACTGAGCAAAACTAACTTGTAGATAACAGATATATTATGCCATTTGACAATTTATTTTCAATTTCTTTCTCACTTTTATCTATCATATATTGTTAGTGGTTTGCTACATAATGTATATAAAGTTTAGTACAACCGTGAAATGTGGCTTACTTTACGGTTTTTATCGCTACGTTCCGTTTCACGTTGAACTACGTCGGTTTACGGTATCGCTCGCTCAGCTTTAATGTTACTGCTATGAAACGCTATTTATTTTCATTTGGTAAATGTTGCTTTATATTGTTGTTATACCTGTGGTTACCTGAATCTACTTTATGGTGGTTCTGGTTTGTTAATTGTATTTTAGGATGGGTTTCAATGTCGATGAATAAAACTCTGGAAAATAAAAAGACTATATTACCAAAGCTGCAAAATATGTCCACGAATCCAAACTACCCTTGACCTTCCAAAATAACTCGGAAACTATAACGTTATGTTTGGTCCAGCGGAAATATAGCCGGCTTCAAACCTGGAGACCCGGGGTTCGAATTTCATTAGGAATATGTGGGTATTTTGCCACTACCGTAGTTAGAGCGGCACGTGAATCTGTAGGCTCCTATAGTTTTCTATAAGATATGTAGGGGGCAGTCGTTAGGTCCCGTCGGAGGCTGCGTGGCCGAAGATATGTAATTACGGAAACTCGTTCTGTTAGAGTACTAATGAAAATTGAAATATAAAATGGGCACCTTTGGTAACTTATATGCGTATAAATAAATTACTTTTTGGATTATTTAACATAAGAAAGGAATGTCTGTGATGTCACTGGAAAATGAAGATCGGGGTAGGCTGTTCAGCAGGTTGTATTATGTTGAGTTGGGTACCGACTCGCAGAATACTTTGTGTAATATATTGTATGTGTGCAATAAATATTTTTTCATAACGATGACTGAGGGATCCATTATTTGAATATTTAATACAAAATGAATCTTACCAATATTATAAATCTCAATTTTTTACAGGTTCACCTACTCGTATTTAAACCTAGAGACCTTCTCTATGTTTAAATAGGGTTGCGAGTTCTAACTCACGTCTAGCGCCATCTAGCGCGGTTTTGGTTAGATTGTTGGATAGATGGATGTTTTTTACTCTCTTACGTACAAAATACTGAACAGATTGGGCTGAAAATTGGTATGTAGGTAGCTTAGACCGTGGAATAATACACGGGATACTTTTTTCCTGATATTCCCACGGGAATGATGTCTACGAGCGGGCGACACCGCGGGGCGCGGCTAGTATGAGAATAAAATTGACACCCACGAGCGGAATATCATTTTCTTCCTGTATGCATATTGTATTTCAAGTGAATAGACCCACTTAGTCTATAAAAATATAAAATATTATTCTATATTTATGTAAAAACAGAAACGAAACAATGTAGAAACCCCGAATAATCCGTGTGAAATTCCCCATCATCCGTAATCCGTAATAAGTTACGGTAAACAATGTGTAAACATTACCTCTGTTTACGGATAATTTACGAGTGTAACCAGTGCTCCAGTCTTGCGCCGGGAATGTGGACACACGAGGTTTTATACGATAAACAGATCACGCAAAAAGATGAACGAAAAGTTTCGGACTCAAGTTATGTTGGCTAATAGGGTTAGAACATATTATATAATATATATTTTTGATAAATTATGTCCTTAAAATATATAATATTATTATATGCGTCTAGCTGTGCCCCGCGTAGTCCCGCGTAGTCTTCGTTCCCGTAAGATTATTGGGATTATAAACCTTATTCATTCTACTGCCTATTATTTGATTCTAAACGTCTCCGGTGCACGGAGTAATCGCTTACCAGAGGTCTTGTAGTTCTGTGGAGCTTAAATTGAAATTTTAATAATTACAGAAAAGGCTGGTCTTTACCCCCACTCTGCCTAAATAATTGGGCAACATATTTATTTGAAATAAATTAATATAATCTGACTACATTGTATCGTCTTCATCTTTCTGTCCTTACTCCAAACTAGGTACGGTCGACACAGCACGACTTCTTCTGTCTCCACTCTATCATCCGTCATATCTTCATCCACACAGTTCATTCCTGACCATATTATTATATATATTTATTATGTTACACGACGACTTAGCTCACGTTTAAAGTCAAAAACGGCCACCGCGATCGGAGCGATGCGGGCGGAGGCGCGGGCCGGCAGTCCGTCGCGAGTGGCGATCCCGCACACGCGTGAGCTCCTGATGCAGGACACCGGAGTTGTCCGAAACCTAGGTCGAGCGTTTTCGACTTCAAACGTGAGCTATGTCGTTGTATAACATAATAAATATGAGTACCACTCACGGTAGTTTTCAAATCGCATATTGTACCTATTGTATATTAAAAAAGAAATCGATGTTGATTTTTGAATTAATTCTTATTTACTAATTTTAAAATATGCAAGAAATCAAACCGACGATTTTCACTAAAAAATAAGAATAATTAATGGCATAACGTGAGCAGAAAAATCACACAGATGAAATCTACATATATTAATATTTATATATACTATTTGCCACAACAATAATATATTATTATTACAATAATTTATTCATGAAACTCGTTGATACAGAAATAAAAGCAAACAACAATGTAAAATGTTTCAAGTGATGTCAACGTGGACGGGGAAGGTGATGAATGGTTCTGTTGGGATGGAAATGATAATACTCGGCGAATGATAAGTGGATGTCATTATAATATCATCGTCTGGTGGGATAACGAATTCAATGTTATCTTTAAACATTTTATTAACAAACATTAAAAAAACGCCACGGACTCTACTACTAATTGAAGTACTTAGTACAAAAAATATACAAATAGGGCTTTAAATAAGGTACGAATGATTTCGTTTGGAGTTTGAAATGTACGATTAAAAAATGGGCAGGTGTAAAAAATGAAAATATTTTTCTTATAATATTAGAATCCTTAAGAGCGTACGCGGCCTTCGGGGAATTTAACACAATCCTATGAAAAATTTACAAAATCGAAGTTTTGTATTCCCCTGTTTCCTCCGAATAATAAACCTATTCTATAAATTTATATTCTGTTATTTTTATAGTGAAGTAATCTATGTTCTACGATTTTGAAAACTACCGTGAGTGGTACTCATATGGAGGCGCGCGCGCGGGCCGCGGGCCGGCAGTCCGTCGCGAGTTGCGATCCCGCACACGCGTGAGCTCCTGATGCAGGACACCGGAGTTGTCCGAAACCTAGGTCGAGCGATTTCGACTTTAAACGTGAGTTAAGTCGTTATATAACAGAATAAATAATCTATGTTCTGTTTTCTAAAGTAATTTTTCTTATAAACTCTTGATTTTTTTTGTAGTGAACTTCCAATAATCTCAATTTTCTCGAGTGACTGAACGTTCACCACAAAAAAATGTGTAGAGTTTATGAACAAAAAGAAATGAATGTTTATGAACTTTAATTTCATCCTCAAAATATCAGGATATAAATATATCAAATAAGTTTACTGTATTAGGAGGAAACAGAAGATTACAAAACATAGATTTAGTAAATTTTCCATAGGATTGTGTCTAAGAGGACGGCTAAAAGGTCCTCTTTTCTGTTAATGACTATCTTTTTCGTATTATTATCAGCAATCCATTTGATAACCATATAGTGGGCGTGCACAAAAACACTATTCCGCCATATTGAATTTAAAATTACGTCACTTAGCTAACGCATGAGCATTGTTATCCAAAACCAGTAATCAAGACTACCAATAATACCTCAGTATCACTCATAACGACCGACTAATTCCTATCTTGAATGTCGTCAATCATCACACTAGACGATAGGTCTTCATAGCTAGATCAGTCATAGCTGTGACTGTAGAAAATTGACAGAAAAACCTATTGTGTAACGAACAGTATAAATCTAAATAAACTTTATGCTAAAGTACCTAGTATCAACTGTAGGAACTCACCCCACTGTACAATTTACATTACTTGTACATTACAAGTGTAAGAACAATTATAGACGCCACTGTTGCAGTGCAAGTGGGTAATTAGCATAGTTTGTTAGTGTCGGGAAAGTTTAGGGTCGACCGCGGCCCTTGTTTCTTCTCGATAGTTCGCGATCTTATGTGTGCTTGTAGTAGTTCATTCGTAGTAGTGCATGTTCAATAATTGTAAAGACATGTATAAAAAAACATAATAAATAATAAAAAAAACTTTTGTTCTCATTAAACGGGTCCGCCCCATTGTCACCCGGTCCTGTTTTTATCTGGTCCGTTCTCCCCCAATTCGGTTTAGAACCGTTTACGTGACTTAAAAAGGAAAATAACTTTACTCAGGGGTTTATCAAAACGGTTTTTTTAGCTTGTGCCTTTTGTTGCATAGTTATTTGTTTGGGTTTAAGTACTTAATTGAAACTTGACCCTTTCTGTTGACAGATTGAGCTGATGTATGGCACACTTCAGCAATTTTGATGCTGAGAAGAATTTCAACAAATGTTTGTTTTATATTGTTCTCAAAAAATTATATAAATAAATACAATATGTAAATTCAATATGTAAGAAAAAATATAAAAATTAATGCAAGTTTCTGTCTGGCTAAACACATGTTTGAGCATTTTTGAATATTATTGAAAAGGGACAAAGGGGGCAACCCTTTGTCTATATAATATTCAGTAATAGAGAGGGTTTAAATAACAAAAAAGGTAAAAAAGCAGAACAACAAATATCTTTAAAAAAAAAAGAATACAAAAGACTGGGAAAAATAAACAACTATAAAACCATTAATATCTATTATTAATTAAATTAATAATGACAGATATTTCGTACTACATTCACGTATACTGTGGTGAGCTCTAATGAAAGCGTGATCGGATTAGTGTGTGATTTACACAGGACGCTTGGGGACAGGACGCGGGGACAGGGCGCTGGTAATGCGATGTAATAGCTCGGATGTAACTTCACAAGTTTTAGAATATATAAACATATTTTTTTTTATTGTTTTAGTAAATGTTTTATATATTTTATACGCATATTAATATTTTTATACGCATACTTGTGGTTTAAAATGATAAAAAATCGAAGGCTTTCAGGGCTTTCATGCTTTCAGGGCATTTATATTTGGGGCCACAATCCTCTTTAAAATACAATTTCAACCCTTGTCTTCTCGGGAATGCATTGAGGTATCAAATTGAAACATGTCAACAACTCACGTCCCCGTTATAACAACTCAGGTCCCCGGTATAACAACTCAGGTCTCCGGTCCCTTGCTGCTGTAAAAAAATCAAACTTCAAAGTCAACGCAATCAAGAGATAAAGCTGTTATACCGCACAGATCTATAATTTAAAACACCTCTAAGTTACTTCCCGTTGGCATAGAATCATGAAATTTGGCAAGAAGTAAGATCTTATGTGTTTATCGACTCGCTTGTAACTAGATGACGTTGTATTTTTTTAAAACTCGGCAGCGTTTTGTCCAAATATGGTAGATGTAATAAAAATATTCGAGAATGATAAACACGCGGTAAGCCCGCGGGCGACAGATACTATAAAATAAAGCTTATCTCTAATTCTGAACATAATAAAACCAGTCAAAAACAATGCCTCCTTCATCTTTTCACCAGATAATGACAATGGTCTGGCGCGCCTCCATTGTGACGTCACAATAGAGTGGTGACGTCACGACTCTAGTCGACATATCTCTTGAGGAAAATGAACGAGATTAAAGGATTCTTTTGTTTAAAGTTATATTATCTCATGTTAATAATTATATTGCTTTTTATTTTGACAGCTTGGGTTGTGAAGTGGTTGCTAACGGTAGTGGTCCCAGGTTCGATCCCCAGGTTGAGCAAAAATGTGGAATTGGAATATTAGTATCCCATTGTACTTATTAGCCAATTTTTGTCTGAAATATACAGGTTTATTGAACCTAGTTCAGGCTATCTTCATATTACATCTAAGTATTTACAATTTAAGATTTAATTATCAACAATATATGGCACTTATGAAGAAACAAACGATATTTATTTTTATTTTATTTATTTAGGAATAGTTAACAGCTTACATTATATAACTTAATATTAAATTTATAAATAATATTAATAAATAATTTATATTTATAATTTATATTTATATAGACAAAGCGGTCTATTCGCTTGAAATACAATATGAATATAATATTGGTACATAGATAAAACATACGCATCTATAGGCGGTAGGTACATGGGGTAGAAACACGTCGCCCATGACTAGTACCTCCACGGTAGCTCAATTGGTAGTGCCACCACGCGGATTGGTGCGGAAGGTGTGGGTTCAAATCCCGCCCGTGGGTGAAGTTTTTCTTCCCATATTGCATAATATTGTGAATGTAATTCTATTCTTCTATTATGTATTTTCTCAATGAGAGCCTGGCGTCTGGAACTGTGCCCGGTAGATGGCGATAGGCTCAACCACTATTGCATGGGACTTAAAAACACAAGACTACCTTGTCATAACGACATATTGTATAACTGATTTGTCAATTTTACCGTAGTCGAGTAAAAATATCCCAACCCAATGACCCTAAACCACCATAAATAAGCAATAAGACCGTCTGATTCCGTTCCACTGGTGGTCAAACATTTCCCTTAAAAAAACATGTCCTTGCTGAAGGTCAATGAACCGTGAAAACCTACTCGATCGGAAATCTATCAAAAGCCTTACAATTTCCCCCACTATTTAATGAAATATAAAAGAGGATACATTTTTGATCATTTAGGTAAGTTTTTTTACCGACTATGAAAAAGAAAGTTCTTGCAATCGGACTAAATAACCAGACTAAGTAAAAATACTTAGATTGGTTTAATGTTTTTTTTATACTCGGCTGGTTCGGACATGTAGAGAGGATGTATGGAAGGAGATTTATAAGGCAAGTGTGAATGGTCCGCTAAGTCTAAAAATCCCCACCGAAAATTCACCCGTGGGGATTTTTTACTTTTTTGTAAATAAATCCCCATCCCAAGAAAGATTTATAAAGTGGGGATTTCTATCAAAAAGGTCATGAAATCCCCGTCATCATTTGTTATCATTTTTGTATGAGAAAATTATAAACCAGAAATAATCATATTAACTCACATTTAACATACAAAATAGTTATAAAATAGTTTGTGTCAGATTGGTCAAGTTGGCAACTTTTCATGAACAAACTGACGTTGTTCTAAGGAAAGGTCAGATCAAACGTAACAACAACCGATGGGCATGTATGAACAATGTGATAAATGTTGAAAAAGCTAAAGTCGTATGTCAGGATTTTTGCTAGTGGAGAGAAATAGTTGTTAAAATTAGCGACTTCGTAGGTAAGTCTTCGTAATTGCTACGAATTTCGTAGCAGTAGTAGTCGCGTAGCAGTTAGCTACAAATAATCGTAGCATATTCTTCGTACTACGAGTGTAGTAGACACTCGTAGTACGAAGCAGATTCGTAGCACATTGCTACGAAACTTCGTAGCATATCCGTAGCGATTTGCTACATTATTCGTAGCATCAAACGTGGCAAAAGTCAAGTTGAAATTAAGGGCACGTAATATTATTTAAAAGGGCACGATACAAAATGGGCTTTTTTTAAACTCTGCAACGAAGGGTCCAAATTCCCATCGCAGTCAATTTAAATAATCGTTCGTTCGATGGCGATCCAAAAAGGTTTTCCATTTTTCCGGACCTTTTTTCTCTTTGATGAGTTATTATTTTAATGTTCCATCCTTTGATGCTTCATATTTATAAAAAAACCGATTCGGGTAATTTAATAAGCAGGTATTAGGTGAATATTATAAGGTAGCTTAAAACATCGAGAAAAGCAGATTTATATTAATAAAGAAAGATATTAATTTGATATGTTTGTATATTAAGTTCGGCTTGCAATTGAATTTTAACCAGTAAATAGGTCTACATTGTGAGTGAATTCGCAATACTTACTCAGCACGTTTTGTGCTATGGGGGGACAATAACATAATATTATAATACGTATATAGTAGTAGTAGATAGATTTTATATAGATAATATATATTAATATAGGTCTGTAATATGTCGTCGTAGTTATAGAATATTGAATACTGCACGTGGCATCAGGCACATGACCTGTTATGATACTTGTAAGTTTGGACATAATAAATAAATAATTTATTGTGCACGCTCATTATACGCTCAAAGATATCATATGCACCAAACAAGCATAAACACTATACTATAGAATTCCACGAGTAAGTAAGTACAGTGATATTAACATAATATTAGGTGACCTACAATAATCTAGGCTACATAATATTTCTGGCACTAGATCAAATGGCTGCATGCCAACAAGCTATATCGATTTAACTTTAAACCTAATACTTAACGCTTAGACCTACTTACCTAGACTTTTATATATTACGCGCTGTACCCCGCGGTTTCACCCGCGTGGACATTGTTCCCGTGAGAATATCGGGGAAAAAAAACAAATGTGTTATTCCCGGGCTAAAGCCTGTTGGGGAGTAGCGACCCCACGGACCTGAGTGCTCCCGGGGGAGGGCTCTGTCCGTCGTTTGTGTGTACCGGCCGGCCGGAGTGAATATCGACGAGGAACAGCCCCCCACCGCTGGCTTGCTTTCACCGGCCGGTCGGAGTGGAGTGGAGTCGCGTGCTCGAGGGAGGATGTGGAGCATCAGTGGCGAGTGAGCCCTTCTGAACACTGCCCCTCTCGTATCGCCTTCATTCCCTTGTGGAGAGCGGATTTTATGTGGGGCTCGTTTAGTGAGCGGCGAGTCGCCTGCAGTCATATTGCACCATGAAATGTTGTGGCAGGTGCCGGAGTCTCTAGAAATTTCCATTACCTTTAGATAAAGAACTCAAGAAGTATCTTTTTTTTTTTTTTTTTTTTTTTATGATAGTGAGTGACAAGACGAGCTCATCAGATGCCTGATGGTAAGCATCATGATTGCCCATATCAGACACAGTGCCACCCAGTATTTTAAAATTCAAAATTCTTCGCGGCACTGCACTGCGCCTATCACCCTGAGATATGAGTTGTTGAATCTCATCATGCCCAGTAATTTCGCTGGTAACATTGCCCTTCATACCGGAACACAGTAATGTTTGGACATTACTGCTTGGCGGATGAATAACTGGCAAAGGTGTGGTACTTCCCCAGGCGGCCTCCTGCAAAAGAGGCCTACCACTACAAAAAAATCTGCACGTTGGACTAAGAATGGTCTTCGTATACGCCTATTAACAGACCGGTTATAGCCCGTGTTCTCGAGCTACATAACAATATCATGTACCTATAATATAATGATATTTGTATAGTGATAGATAGAGATATAGATAAAGGATCCGTGACGTCATTCAAGCAAGGAATGACTCAACTCAACTCAAACAGATTTATTCAAATAGGTCATAATCTGACACTTTTGCACGTCAATGAAGATAAACAGTACTGAGTCTACCGTGCGTTCGGAAAGATACCTCTACAAGAAGAATGCACAAGAAACTTGTAGGGCTTAATCTTTTCAACTGATAGTTTCTCAATTTTTGGTTTGGTTACATTCGTTTTCTTTGAAGGTGCCGCGAGGCGGCTATGCAGAAGTTTCCAGGCATCTTTGTTCTCTATGTACTGGTTGACTTTATAATAAGCCTTCTTTAGTAAAGTAGATTTTATATAGGTTTTGAATTTACCCTCTGAGAGCCCAGTTATCTCTTTTGGGATTTTATTATAGAAACGTACACTATTTCCTAAGAATGTCTTTTTATTTGTTTTAGATAATCTAAAGCTAGGTACAGCTATTTTGTCTTTATTCCTAGTATTAAAATTATGAAGGTCACTATTTAATTTTAATTTATGTAAATTTTTACGCACATACATGATGTTCTCATAAATGTATAAGGATGGTAGGGTCAGTATGTTTATATCTTTAAATAATTCCCTCAGGGATTCGCGTGGACGCATCTCATAGATGGCACGAATCGCACGTTTTTGTAGTATAAAGATAGTTTCTATATCTGCGGCTGACCCCCACAACAGAATCCCATAAGACATCAAGCTATGGAAATATGCAAAGTACACTAATCTCGCCGTGGCTATATCTGTTAGTTGCCTAATTTTATAAACCGCGTAAGCTGCAGAGCTTAGTTTCCCTGAGAGCTCGGTGATATGAGTGCTCCATTGCAGTTTAGAGTCTATATTTATGCCAAGGAACAAAGTTGTATTGTCAATATTGAGTCTTTCACCGTCAAGAACTATGATTGGTTCACTCATCCATCAGTTTCACTCATGACTGTAAGTACTCGGCTATTTCGCTCAAGTAAAAAGAAAGTTTGTCTATAAGAGAAGGGGACAAACTTTCTTTATAACATTAGTGACATGTAAATTAAAATGACTTCAAAATAAATTTATTACACTTAAACACACACATACACATCATTCGTACCTACAGTAAATTGCTGCTAAATATCTCTAGCCTCTGTGTGTGTACTCGTATGAACCTATACACTATACATAGTGAGGAGAGAGATTAATTACCCGTCGGTCGGAGCGCGGCTTGTTCCGACTCATTGCCGATATATCGGATGGTTGGCGAGTCGAGCCGCTCGCTCTGTACTTTAACACAATAGTTACAGACATAGATGACAGAACAAAATACAGACACTGCGCCCTAAAAGACCAGAACTTAGTCCAAGCAGAGTAATACGAATTACGCAAGTGTTACGTTTCATCCGTAGAGTTTTATTTCTGAATGCAAGGTGAAATCAATAGATATAAGCTTTATTTGCGTTCAAAAACAACGTCTTCTTGAGACTTGCTTTTTTGAGATTTTCTTAAATTAATTCTTACCTAAAGGTACACAGTAGTTATTAGTTAAATAGGTCTAAACTAGCTACTAACTTAAGCAGATCTACCTATATTATAAGATATGCCATTTTGACTACGCAAGTACTTTATTTTAATTTGTTCACAGCAAGTAGATACAAAAAGTATCACAAAATTTCTAAGATTATTATGATTAATAAAATAAAACCAAAAAAAACTTAATTGGCAGTGTACTGTACATATATTTAGTATTACTCGAATTGACCTCGGTAATGTTCCTTGTAGCGCGGTGTCTGCCATTGTTACTACCATCTGTGACTTCACACTAGAGAGATCTGAACTCTGTTTCTATTGTACGCCAGGGATATTGAATACTAAATTTTTGTTTACTAAGTGCTTTGATTGCTAAGGGTTTATATTATAGTTTATTTTAGTAGAATACGTAACATCTTAGACTCTTACATAGAGGGAGAGAGAGAGAGAGAGAGAGAGCGTCTGGTCGAGGCCACTCGAGAACAACATGCTGGCGGTTATCTACCCCAACCTATAATCATTGTAATTTGATACACTTAGGAGTGGAATTTTTAAAAACAATTTCTAATTATTAGTGATCGCAGCAGTTGGAACACTTGGTGCCAGAGAGTGCTACTGTCTGCTGCTCACTCCTGCAGTATGTGTCTCTGCCTTCTGTAGGGCTCACCCCTCCCACCAGATGAGAAACGCTCGTATTAATTAGTAAAACAAATGATGAGAAACAAAACCCCATCCATTCATACAAACAAGAAGTATCAAACGAACCCACATTCCTTACACGTCACTGAATATCTACACAACTACACACACTACACAAATACTTCACACATACAAGAGTGTAAATAAATCTCCTCGAGGGAAACTCTTTAGGGTCTCCATCCACTACACATGTCACAAAGAAGTTAGAGTAATTTTCCAGTAAGTACGTTTTAAGGACATGATAAGGTGTATACAGCTAAATGTATAGGGTTACTATCTACCACCGCTGGGGCCTACTAGGCCACTTTCAGGAGCGCTCAAGAGGGACTAATCACACTTATTCAGCTCTGTTCAGCTTTTGTCCTTAGAAAACCACGGTTTTGGATGCGTATGCATTCAGCTGAACGAATCTGAACTGTGATGAGTTCCTTAGTGGTCAGTAAGCATCTTTTTTTTTTATGATAGTATGTGACAAGTCGAGCAAATCAGGTGCCTGATGGTAAGCATCATGATTGCCCGTATCAGACACAGTGCCACCCAGTGTTTTAAAATACAAAATCCTGCGCAGCACTGCACTGCGCCTGTCACTCTAAGATATAAGTTGTTGAACCTCATCATGCCCAGTAATTTCCCTGGTAACATTGCCCTTCAGACCGGAACACAGTAATGTTTGCACATTACTGTTTAGCGGTTGAATAACTGGCAAAGGTGTGGTACTTCCTCAGGCGGCCCCCTGCTAAAGAGGCCTACCACTACAAAAATCTTCTTCAAATAATCGTTGTAATCACCTCTTAGACCAACTACAATGAAGCCAACATAGGTATGCAGCTGTAGTATTATAAACATCGATCACAAGAGTCCTTTCATTACTTTGTAACATATATTTCTATGGTATCAGTGTTGTGGACGAAGAGTTTCTGTGAGCACATGTGTGTGTGTAAGATATAAACAACAAAAGGGATTGAAAAACAGTGTTGAGTTTATTGTTCAACGTTGAGTGGATATCTATTTAACAGAGAAACGATTCTTCTGTTTTGTAACAACTTTTTATTAAATTCCTCCTAAGATTTTCACCTTACTATAGCATAAAAAGAAGAGTTATATTTATCAGTAATGGCCGCAGCGAGCTTTATTGGTATGTTCTGCGTAATGTAATAGAGAGATAAATGAAAAAAAGTATCTATTTTACTATATTATATGCTATGCAAAGCTGGGGCGGCGGATAATATTATGTATGGATTTACTATTGTTGTGCCACCTGGACTGTTATGCCCAAACTATGGGTATATTCATTGTTTAATAAAATATAATAAAAAAAATGCCTGCACGGTTATGTGTTTTCTACGATCAATGTAGTGGTAGTGGTAGGCCTCTTTAGTAGGGGGCCGCCTGGGGAAGTACCACACCTTTGCCTGTTATTCATCCGCCAAGCAGTAATGTGCAAACATTACTGTGTTCCGGTATGAAGGGCAATGTTACCAGCGAAATTACTGGGCATGATGAAATTCAACAACTCATATCTCAGAGTGACAGGCGCAGTGCAGTGCCGCGCAAAATTTTGAATTTTAAAACACTGGGTGGCACTGTGTCTGATATGGGCAATCATGATGCTTACCATCAGGCACCTGATTTGCTCGTCTTGTTACACAATATCATAAAAAAAAATGTTATCGATCCCCGCCGATGAAAATAATTGACTTTTAATTGTATTATGATGTTGCAGTTTTTTTAGAAATCCGCGGCAGTTTCGAAAATTACCCACCCACCCACTAATTCACCTCGTATTTAACATTTTCGAGTAGTACAAAAAGCCGGCGGGTCCCAATCAGTACAGTCGCGCACACAGTACACCCGTTCCATTAATGTGAGTAAATTGTTGAAGCACTTGCCTCCGCGAGTGTAAGCACTTGTCTGCACAAGTGTACACAACATTCGCACTGTACCTACTATACAAGGGGTGTACCTACTTAGTGTTTATTGGTTCTATTTGGAATTGAGGGGCTACTATGAGTTCTCGAATGAAATTTCGAATACGTATGTATCTAATGATCACGTCTTAATTTTTCTTCTTTTCTCTCTTTGTCGGCTTTTAATACAAAGGCTATCTGAAAGGTATATCTGAGGAGGAATGTTGGCAAGAGCTTCGAAATATCATAATAACGTTCTTCATTCATTAATGAGGACCAAGAAGACAAAGGATGTTGTTGACTTGACAGGAATTGAATGTCTTCATCCTATGCGAAAATTTGTGGGGATGGATATTTGTTACTCTTTCACGTCAAAACTACTGAACTGATCAAGCTGAAATTTGGTATGTAGGTAGCTTAGACACTGGAATAACACTACTTGGTACTTTTCCCGATATACGCACGGGAACTATGTCTACGCGGGTGCAACCGTAGCGCACAGTTAGTTAATTTATATTTCAGTAATCATCACAATTCAGCTAATTTACATGAAACCTTTATGAATTATTTAAAGATACCTCTAAAACTTAGCTCTTAAATCACTGTTTCCATTGTATTGGTTAATAAAAACTGTATACAAATTCCAAACTAGTTTTTTTTTTTAGTGTATATCGCAAACATAGGCTATATTGGGGGACTTTTTGTTTTATCATAAGTAAAGATCTCGTATTAAGTCGTAAGTAAAGATTATAATAACAAAACTCGAAATAAATCTGGATACAATGGTAGTGCCCCCAGTTTCAGCAACATTAGTCTCGCACGTAAATCTCTCGCGCCTGAACCGTTGCGGTAATTTGTGGCTGTTTTCTACACGCGGCACCCCTAAACTCTAGCCGCACTGGGACTACACGAAACTAACTTTTATTTCAAAGGAATAGAGTATACGATTGATTGCATGATAAATTGGTGGTTATTTCCTTTTTGTTTGATTAAATTAATGGTGCAAAACATATTGGAAAATGTTCGAGTTCGGTTACAAACCTTTTGTTAAACGAGATAACCTTCAGTTGTCGATGAAAACGTTGTAGGTTTACCTGAAACAATAAAAAGAGTTTATCAATATAATTTGATTTTTAAAATATAATCTAACAGATTATATACAAGTTTCTACTCGCTGAAATGTATTATGTTATTCTAGAGTCTAATAATTACACCCGTATTCAAGAACTATACTTATTTAAGATACTGTGCTAAGTAAGAATTTTTTTATCGCATTGTTCACGGCAGGCAATTGTTTCCAATCGAAAATCCTTATCCTTACTTAGCACAGTACCTTACATAAGTATTATTTTAAAATACTAAGAAAAAATTGCCTGCCGTGACAAAGCGGTGAAAAAATCCTTACTTAGCACAGTACCTTACACAAGTATTGTTCTTGAATACGGAAATGAGTTACCCATAAACCATACCATACCATTATTTAGTAAGATGGACGCAATAATATCAACAAAAAATAGCCTGAATAAGTATATTTCGCCGTGGAGTTACCGGCTTTAGAATAGTGCTCCACCCTCTCTACCCGTGGTTGCCGTAAGAGCCGGCTAAGTTAACAGATCCAGAGGACGGACAGCAGCGTCCTCTGCAAACAACCATCGAACTGCGCTCGACAACCCGCCTGCCAAGCGTGTCGAGTATTGGCAAAACCCTCCTTTATGGGGAAGGCCTATGTTCAGCAGTGGATTACTAACGGCTGAGATGATGAAGTATATTTGATAGGAAAGGGCAAGGGTTGTAAATATTTCTTAGTTTTCAATTATCCGGTTCTTTGAAATTTTCCTAGTTGCATAATAAAATATAAATATTGTACGAAACTAAACATTTGAAGTACGTAATTAAACATGGAAACGACGAGCACACACTAGATAAAATTCCAAACGTTAACAAAAATGTGAAACGTTAGAAAATGAAGGTAAAATGTTTCAAAGCAAAGAGAAATGTTGCACTCTAACGGAACTCCGAATTTAATTACAATCCCAAACATCCGCCTGTTCTGAAAGGCTCTATTCTATTCACCTATTCGTCAGCACGCTTTAAATATCACTGTTTACTGCAACGGTTTTATTGTTTAATTGTTATGCAAGATTATGCAATGAAATCTCAAAATACTTATCTGTTCAGAACACATTTGATAACACGTCGATCTTGAATAGTTTATGACTAGTAAGTTTTATATGTTTTAAATTCCACAGCTCCCTTTCCTATTGGATGTATTCTACAGATGCTTTAGTATTTTGCTATAGCTTTACGACTTTACAGTTTAACTCTCATGCAAAAAGCCGGTCCGGTTCTGGACATATTCGAAATCCTTCAGAACTTTCACGGTTTTTAAAATGGTAAATGCGTTTGTCTTCTTACCTGTGGTCTACCGTTCACCGAAACGAACGACAATAACGAACTAAACTTAGTCGGCTGCTCTCGTGCAAAATCATTAGTAGTGTAATTTTGAAATACAGTTAACAAAATAATAAAATCTTATTGTCTAGTTTTCCTATTATTATTCCCAGTTGGTTTTTATAGATTTTTCTGTAAAAAAAAAAAAAACATCATGATGTCCGGTCTATGCCGCTGTATAGTCGCTGGTTTAGTGCAACGCTTGAAATTCAACTGTACATTGAATTCTCCAAATGTGTTTTGTTTCAAAATTATGTAATTCCTCGTGTATGGTTTAAATCAGTGAAGTTGATAAACAATTTCATCTTGACATTTACTCGTTAGTAGGAGTAAGATTTATGTTTCACTAGCTACACCCCGCGTCCTCACCTGCTGCTGTAATACTTTCCTCTCACTGTCGTATATCTTCAGGCCCTGAGCTAAGCGTATACAAATAACAAATTTTCGTACATAATGTTGTTAGAAAATTTTGTAATATTATAAACATAATAAGTGGGATAAGTGAGAGAGGGATCCGAAGCCCTCGGGATCCAATCATAGAAAATGTAATATTACATTTTGGAGACGTTAAAAGGAAACACGACCTCATCAATTTGTCAGACCCACACCTCGTCAGTTCAGTTTTAAAGTTCCATGTAATAGGGGACCAGTCTATTGCCATTAACACCGTTCCGGACTCCAGACTAGAAAAACATTCCTAATAGAACATTCCCAATGGAAAAACACAAAATAACACCTTTTGCCGGTATATTACCGTCTGCCCCCACGAATTCTGCCCCCACGGCAATGGTTACTGACCGAAACAACGCGAATCACTTCGCCACCGAAATAGATGATTATTATTTATCGTCATAAGTAATATTATGTAAATAAACTGATGTAATTTGAATAGTTATAATCTTAGGAAAGTACCTATCATCATTAAAATGGTAACTGCCCTTTAAAACCCAGCTCAGCGAAGTAACATTCATACAATTTCACCCAGACCGGTGTTAAGTTAAGGCAAACGTAAAAGTTACTCTTTACGACATTTGCAGAGGCCCTTTCTTTTTACTTTGCTTATTATTTTTAATTACATCGATACTATGGTTTGTTTTCTTTTTTGTTAAACGAATTTAAAAAGAAAGAGGTCTTATTTGGAAAGTTTTCCTTCGAAGATTATCTTTATTGTCATACCAACTCACGTATATTTTTAATAATTTCGTTAAAGTATTCTGTTTACAAATGTACTATTTCAACGCTTTTTAAGTAAAAATATGGCTGGTTTTCTATAGGCCCCAGAGTGGGTATCGAATCTATAACTTTTATTCCAGGGGACGAGTAGATTAGATTATTAGATTACTCTTTATTCTGACCATTTTTCATAAAATTACACAGTACAATATAATAACTTAAAAATAAAGCTGTAACTAAAAAGTGTTTGGCCAACAAAGGGTACCTTTTATTGACAGGTCTCCTACCGGGGGACCAATGGGCACCTATATAGGGGCCGAATCTACGACTTTTATTCCGGGGACGAATATTAGGAAACCAGTGGGCGCCATCCCGTAAAAAGATAATTAAGAAAATATTCTGCAATATTATGTACTATCGAGTTAAAAATTGGAGGCATGCCTTTTTATAATCTTTATCTATTTAGGGTTTTTCGTTAAAGCGAATATGTCACTCTGTACTCACAAACAATAACAAACAAACGATAGACAACGATAAACGACAAACACAGAAAGAGGTTACAAAATAATCACGATGATTGTGCTCATATCTTTAATACAAACTTAACTACTTCTAATAATAAGTAAACGGCAGAGATAGATAGGTGTTACATAATCCAATATTATAATAATCTTTGTTGTCGAATAATTTTGTCCTAGACATTTCGTTCAGTGCACATTCCATTATATTATGATACACATCTTCTTGGCATGCCTTAAAGCATAACATTGCTACTCGCAACTAAAACGTTTTATCTAAACTGACACACTCACTCATCAACGCCCAGTCTTCACCATTGGAACTCAAGTGCTGAAATTGTGCACATAAGTTTCCATTATGATGTAGACAGGAAATAAAAAAGGAATGTCCAAAATTCATACAAGAACGAAGTCACGGGAATCGCGCTCGTATACGTAAATACGAACTAAGTCATAACTCACAAAACTCTATATTTAGCATAATTTTAAAAGGAAAAATTTACTGCGTATTTCGATACTTTGCGCAAGGAACTAATAGATGGTGCTGCATGTTTTGGGTAATAGAACTCTACACTATGCAAACATGCCTTCACAGTTTAATTCGATCTTTACATATAATAATTAATATTGTGCCTGCTTCTGTGCCAATACTCAAGACAAATAAACATAATATTTCATTTCTCATTGTGGCCAAAGTGACTGGTAATCGCTGCAAGCCATTAATTCCCCAAATAGGCCTCCGGTTTCAAGCGTGACTGTACATAAGGTCCCAAATACATATATCACGTTCATTAGCATTGCAATGGTTCCCTCTACCCCAAAACATCCGGTGAATCCATTTCATTGCTGTTTCGGTGTACATCGACGATTCACTTCTATTCATTCGATAGATTTACGAGTTTGCCGCGCAATGGACCGCTCTACGCTATACATTAGCGTTATTTGTTAATATAGATTTTTATACATTTAAATCACAAAATAAATAGGTACCTACATGAAATGTGAATGGATGGAAACTACTTGATTAGTCTATAGGTGTGATGTCTAGATGGATGGTGACCGGGCTATTGCTAGAGACTCCGGCACCTGCTATTTCCGTCTCATGGTGAAGGTATAAGTATTATCACGTTTGTTTTGTACAATATAATCCTGTTTTGAATTTGAATCAAAGTATTACATCTTAAGTTGTAATTAGTTAGCGCCCTCTATATGGGACATTGTACCTACTGTTTATGTGGAACAACTCTTACTAGGAGACAACATGGAGGCCACATCGTATATGGTAAGTATAGCATCGTACTCGATATTTCCGTATTATAGTAGGGACTAGTTTTGGAATAGTTTGACGTAGATACTATGATGTTTATTGTTTATGATCGTGGTTGTTATGTAAGTTTGCCGTGTGAGGGTTGAAAGCGTTTCAACTATATTCGATATGGGACCCTATCTTATAGGGCTCTTACGAAACTTTTACGAACTGGGGTAAAATCATCTATTATTGAGGAAATAGTCACAACGCGGTAGATTCATTAGCTATGAGCTTTGTTATACGTATAATAAGTATATATACTTGAGAAAATGCAAGAAAATATGGGAGACAAAGATAAAAATTTCTCTATTTATAAGTAGGTATTACGTGCATTTTTAAAAACGTATTTGAATAAAAAGCGACTGTGAACAAATGACAAAAGCCTTTTAGAATTAAAACTTAAAGTATAAATCAGCGTCCAAACAAAGGCTTTATTTAGAATAGTTCGCCAGTCATCATAATTTCCATCCATAAGTCGCAGCCAACTGACGTTTCTTTATTCTTGTTCGACCTCTCGTGACTCGGGAATTTGAAGAGCATTTCGAACAGATGATTCGCTAGATTACAGTACATAATATCGGAGAACAAATTACAATTAATATAAAAACTATAAAATATATATATAAGTAACTTATTCGCTTGAAAAATTGTGGGTTCAAGTCCCGCTCGTGGGCAAAATTTAGCTACATATAATATTCATTTAATTTTAATTTTATTTTCAATGAAATGATTAATAATGTATGGACTATGGATGTAATAATAATAATAATTAATAATCCATTTAATTCGGTTGTTCACCATAATACAATTAAAATAAATCATGCATAATAAATTGATTAAAAGAAAAATTAAATAAAATTAAATTACAATGAATAAAATTTAGGCAAACTTATAAAAATTGAAATTTAAAAAAAAATATATAAATTATAGTCATATAAAATCATTTGTGGCAAAACCCTCATGTAGCCCCATCCAGTGACCCAAAAAAGGACAATCCCACCTGTCTGACAATATCTTCACGATGCTGTACGAACTTCCAAGAACTCTACCCGACCAATAACTCGACCCAACAGCACCCTGAAGGCATTATTATACTGGACTCGTAAGGCGCTGTATGCCCTCTGCGTGTAACTGGTCCAGAGGCTGCATGTGTAAAAAGACTGGCAATATGCTCTAAAGAGCATTACCTTCACTTGTTTTGTACACATTGCAAACCTCCGGGCCAGCATATGCGCGGACACACAGCTCCCTACGTTCCCTTTCCAGGTCTAGGTCATCCCTCAGGCTGTCGGCGACCCAGTGACCCAGATATTTAAAATTTGAGTAATATCTGAAAATAAAACTTCTTTTTTTATTTATTTTTCAATAAATTAATCACGAAACTTTTTGTAATTAATTAATTAATTAAAATTAATAATAATTAATTAATATTAATAATAATTAATTAATATTAATAATAATAATTAATTAAAATTAATTAATTAATTATTATTAATAATTAATTAATTAAAATTAATTAATTAATTATTATTAATAATTAATCAAAAAGAGGGTGTATCTACTATGGGACTGAATCCTGGGTACACCTCTGCCTACCCCTTCGGGAAAAAGGCGTGAATGTATGTTATGTTTTAATAATCAAAAATCTTTTTGTGATTAATTAATTTCTGGAATAAGAAATTATGGTCCTAATAATATTAGGTGAATGGTAATGGACCCCACCTGGCCCTATACTCGTAAAACCCTTATACTACTCCTCATGCTCTAAAGACAGACCTTCTGATCGGGAGGCGTGTATATTCGTTAAGCAATATCCAGCATACTTAAAAAAAGTTCTGAAGTATTGACAAGACAAACGAGACAAACAAATAGACTCTTTATGCCTCCATGTTGTCTAGGCGTAAACGCAATGCATAATTTCAAGCCATTGCAGTTTTCAATAAACTTCCAACAGAATTTAAAGAACAAAATTTGTCCATGTATACTTTTAAGAAAAAATTTAAATGGTGATTATTAGACAAATGTTTTTAAAGTGTCAAAGAATACATGGATAATAGAATTTTTGTTTTTCTATTGTCTAATGTACCTATTTATTGTATTATTATTGTAAGTTTTGATTTATATTTGAAATCAACATTAATCACTATTTTATTTAATTTAAATATTTCTTTTGATTTTTAATTAATTAATAGTTTTGGAAATTTTTGCACGCTTCAAATAGGCAAAATATATAGGCGCTATACTGTAAGTTGACATTAAGATCTATTGTACCAACATTCTAGCCAGTAAATGATTTATTTATTTATTCAGAAATCACTTTTATTTGATACTCATATCATGAGAGTGCACAATAAATGCAGCGTCATATAAATTAAAATGTTATGCATAATTTAATCTAAATCTGTTTAGGCAACCGGTTTCAAAGTCAAAATCAAAAACTCCGCTTAAATAAACCAAAAGTATGATAAACTCTCTAAATTTAGCACAATTTTATGTACTGTATTTAAATATATGGTACCGCAGCACCGAACATGGAAGCCTCAGAACATACAATTGAATCCGTCTGTTGGCCACCAGTCTTATTGAATCAAGTACCTTCAGTGAACATGCGAATTTGCACTCTGATTCCATTTGCATATGATTGAAATCACCGTGCGCGGAATAAGAAACTTTTATTTCAACGAGTTTTAGTTTTATTTATTCTCTTGCAACTTTTGTTTTCAGCTTTTACAATAAAAATGGCTAAGGATTGGTAAATATATGCGCCTTGCATTTAGTTTTATTTTTATAGCTAAGCATTTTAGTTTATATAAAACACCTTATTTCTCCAAAGGTTTAAGCAGAAGTATGCCCATTCCCAGTAAAGGTACCCACACTTTGCCAGTTTGTTTAAGTCCCATGTAATTGCAGGCGAGCCTACGGCTGTCGACCGGGCACAAATCTAAACTTCAGGCTATTGTTGCGAATATTTCTAACGGTAAAATACAATAATGCTTTGCCCGAGTTAGGAATAGAACCGAGGACTTCAAGCTAAGTACAAGGACTTGCGACTACTGGCCAGTCATTGTAGATTGCGACGAGCCAAGAAAAGACTGTCCGGTGGCTTAGTGGTTCACAAGAGGCGCCTCTGCCGATCTTGAAGTATCGGGTGCGATCCCCAGGTCAGGCGAAAAGTGTTATTTAATTTTTATATTAGGAATTTTCTCAGTGACAGGCTGGAGTCTGGAATGGTGCCCGGTAGAGAGAAATAGGCTCGTAAATACCCATATATACCATGTAATAATACTATGTAATAATATATATACTATGTAAATCTTAACAGGAAGTTAAGAGAAGAAGAAGAACAAATAAGCTCAATCCTTTACGCTACATCTCATAGTACCGCTAACAATTATTACTATACCAACATTTAATTTTAACAGGCACATAACATGAATGAATGTTTCCTGTTATCTTTATCGACTCATGACACTTGCATCTGTTGTGACACTTCTTGTTTGTATAGTTATATTACGGAGACTTCAGAAATTTGCGAAGTGACGGACTTCAGTCAGTCAGATGTAGTTCGTGTTGAAATAAAAAGATAAAGGGATTCGTCGAGACCAATTGTGAAGGTAAGCTTAAAGCGGGATAATATCTATAAATAATTTAACTTACCGTGTAAGCAGTAAACACCTTGCGTGTACCAGGTGTACCCAGGACTCAGTCCCATAGTAAAATAGGTACACCTTCGCCACTGAGGGAGGCACCGAGGAAACGTATGGGCTAAATTATAATTTATATTTTATACTGTTAGCGGATAACAATTTATTCTATGCCTAGATCTCATACCTACCCACATTAAGACTACCTTCATTATTTTTGTGAAAAGCTGTCATCGCGCGAGCGGATGGTCATTCGTGATAGAAACGTCGGGCCTGACGAATATTTTGCTTTGGAAATAATTAGTTTGTGAATATAAAATATACTTATTGAAATACAGCCACGGAGTATCATTTCCTGAGGTCAGTATAATAATCAGAAGTGGTCAAGAACGTTGGAAAAAACCTGGAGGTATGTAATTTTCTACTTACCATAATTAATTTAAATTGATCAATGTATTGGTAGTATGAGGTTGCTTCTTATACTTCAACGCCTGGTTTTTTTAAGATTCGTAAGTGTCGCGTAGGTACATATAATTTATCTACTTACTAAGCACGATGTGACACAGTTTATATGAACATTTTTGGCCTATGTACCTACTCGTTTTTTGTACTTAATAAAACTTCGATCCTGTGCTTCGAAAGAAGACAGCGCGGGCAGACGGACCAGTCATTGTAATACTTATTATAAGTCTGGATGTGTCACCTGAGTGAGGGTTTGGGTTCGACTCCCGCCTCATATAAGGGCAAAGGCGTACAATATATATTTTACTGAGTAGTAGCACAGTCATTGAATAGTTTTGTTTATAGTCTGTGAATAATCGTGTGGAATAGTACCATACAACTAAGTACCTACTAGTACAGTTACAGATGGTATAGCTAGGTACCTACCTATGTGCCTAAATATTGATAACCATAATCATGATGAATAGAGTTATAAAACATAACTAATATGTTATTCACTTTCTTAATATACTATTTGAGACACATACCTATACCGCCAACCAATACTTATACCACATATTGTCTAGATATACATAAAAACAAACAGATGTTTAGTTTTTAAAATGAATTAAAGTGAAAAAAAATATTTATCACGATATTAGTGATGAAGTTATTTTGCTATATTTGTAGTCAGATTAAGATTTTAGTAATTTGTACCTGGTAGCTATTAAGGTACCACGGTTTTTTTTGTGATCTGCGCTTAAATGGTAAAGTTCCTTCAACAAGTTTACAGGTACAATCACCATCATAAATGTAGGTCGTTTATGAAGGTACCTGTACCTACATCACTTGTTCAAGCCTTGTTGTCCAGAGTCTCTAGGTACCTGACTTTGTACTTAATTGTTCACTGGTTATGTTATGTCTAATCTTTATTATTTTCTCTTTCTTCCTACTTATCATCTCCGATATTATTACTAACTCAACCCCATCCTCAATATAATCTTTGTTTTGAAACAACCGCTTAATGAAATGAGTTAGGCTCCACAAGTAACCACACTGCTGTTGTTATAATGTCGTCTGGGGAAAGATCTAACTATACTCCTCCCGTTGAGAACATCAGATCAAAGTCCTCCCGGACCTCACGATGTCTAGATCGTAACCAGAAACCTAAACGAAGAAGGCGGTCGATTAGTAGACTGAATAGGAGGCAAAAGAGGCGTAATACTTATCGAAGTAGGTCGCGGCGACGTAGAGCTTCGTCGTCTAGTAGCAACAGCAGCACTTCTTCTATATGTAGTACGCCGTCACGCGACCGGGTAAATCTAAGGCAACGGGGCTCGAGACAACATCAAAAATCCGACATTGATATTACAAGCGATAGTGACTACAAACGAAACCGGAAACGCCGTCGACTCAGTTCTGGTTCGTCAACTAGTTCAACCACGGACACAGATGAATCCTATTATTCTAGAATTCGTCAGTCCAAACGAAGACGGTCTGTCTCCAAGTCTAGGGTACCTAAGGAGAAGGCCTTCATGAAAAATCTAGCGAAGTTATTTCAAAATAAGGGGAATCACTTCGAGGGTGCGCACAAAGTGATACCGGAGTTCGATCCCGACGCTCATTCGCAGACTGCGGTAGACTGGATTCGCAAAGTGAATGAGACGGCAAGGATTTATGGATGGAGTGAGAGACAGATAATCTACTATGCCATACCGAAACTTGCGGGACACGCCCAGAAATGGTATCAGGGAAGGAGCACGGTTGACTTGAGCTGGAGTCAATGGCAAAAGAAGATAATTAAAACTTTTCCGGATGATCGAAATTACGCGGATCGTTTGACAGAAATGTTGAGCAGAAGAAGTAGAAGGGAGGAATCTCTGGAAGAATATTTCCACGAGAAAGCCCGATTGGTCAAAATGTGTGGTATCACCGGAAGAAATGCTGTCGATTGTATAGTTAGTGGCATTTTTGATAGCGGCGTAAGGTTGAATGCCCAAGGGGGCAGTTTGAAGAGACCATCCCAATTGCTAAAATACTTACGTCGCATATCTAAAAGAAATAATATGGCAGTCCGAAAGGAAACCTCATTTTTCAAGAATGACTCGCAAAACACCCGGACTACGGACTCAAACCGCAGTAATCAGTTCAATAAACCGTCTTCAAATACGCGAGAAAGAACAAGATTTACACTACAGTGCTATAATTGCGCTGCAATCGGACATACGGCTCGACGATGTCTGAAACCATTGAATAGATGTGAGAAATGCTCACGTCTTGGACATAGTTCGGAGAACTGTGACGCGGCAACCAAGTTCCTTCCAAAGATTCAACAGCCTCATGAAAGCTCTTATGGAAAGTCCAATCCCTCGCAGAGCGTGTTAAAAATAACCTCTACTGATCAGCCAAATAGTAAGTATTTTAAAACTATCACACTAAATGGCAGAGAGTGTTCTGCTTATGTAGATTTCGGTAGTCAGTGTACACTAGTACAAGAATCACTCGCTAAGTCGCTGAATCTTATACCGAATAATATAGGGCTCCCGGTCATTAAAGGTTTCGCATTTGGAAGCATCTCACCTATAGGTAAAGTAATCATCGCAGTTGAAGTGGATGCGGTGAAGGCCAACATACTAGCATATGTTGTTTCTGACGATTTACTCAATACCGAAGTTCTCATCGGACAATCTTTAACTGAGTTGCCAACTGTAGTCGCTCACAAGACTAGCGATAAATTAATGTTATATTGCGATAGCTCCGAAGTTGAAAGAGTAGGCGTTAGAAATACTGATGAAGTTACGGTTTTAGGAATGAAGGATGTAGAGGTGCATACTGAAAATGATTATACAGGAATGTTGTTTATTCCCGGCAACGTTAGTATGCAGCCCAATAGTGAGTATGTGTTATTGCAAGGCTTATATCAATTTGACAAGGGTAAGGGGCGATGCTTAATTCTAGGTTTATCCAAAGGGGGAGCTACTTTAATGAAAACGAAATTATTGGGGCGCGCAATAATAATAAACAAATCGGAATTGATAGGCTCAACGATTGAACGTTTAGATGTAAATGTTATAGAGACTGCCATGCGAGATATAACTCATAATGATACCAGAGAACTTATCACGTTAGATATGCTTAACATCGGCCCTAAAGTAACAAATGAGGAGAAGGTACGGTTGCTCGAACTATTAACAAGATTTAGGGACTGTTTCGCGTTTAATACTCAGGAATTAGGCCTAACACACATCACCGAAATGACGCTCCGACTTAATGATAACACACCTGTGACTTATAGGCCCTACCGTCTTCCATTTAGCGAACGAGCTAAAGTTAGGGAAATGATAGGTGACCTGTTGGCTAATGGTATTATCCGCGAATCTCAATCAGCATACGCTAGCCCAATAGTTTTAGTACGTAAAAAGAATAACGAGTTGAGACTTTGTGTCGATTACCGAGCCCTAAATAAGAAAACCGTCAAGGACAGTTACCCGATGCCTGTGATAGATGATCAACTCGATCGTCTCAGTGGTAAAACTTACTTCACTAGCCTAGATCTCGCATCGGGTTACCACCAGATACCGGTGTCGGAGGGGTCACGACATGTCACAGCTTTCGTGACCCCTGATGGTCATTATGAGTACACAAGGATGCCCTTTGGCCTTGTGAATGCTCCAGCAGTCTTCCAGAGTATGATCAACAAAGCACTTGGTGCAAAACGTTTTGATTTAGCCATACCTTACTTGGATGACCTGCTATCGACGGGCAGTTCATTTGAAGAAGCTTTTGATAAACTGGAGGCTATTTTGGAACTACTACGTGAAGCCAACCTCACGCTGAATTTGAAGAAATGTTTCTTCTTTCAATCTGAAGTTGACTACTTGGGCTACGAGATATCAGAGTCCGGACTCAAGCCTGGTAGCAAAAAGATACAAGCTGTTTCAGAATTTCCGAAACCGGAAAATGTGCATCAAATTCGGCAATTCGTTGGTCTTGCTAGTTTTTTCCGGCGCTTTATTTATAACTTTGCAACAATTATAAGACCACTAACGCGTCTTACTAAGGCTGAAGTTACGTGGCAATGGGGCGATGAGCAAGAAAACGCCTTTCAAGATATAAAGGCCAAATTAGTTGCTCGCCCTATCCTAGCATTGTATAACCCAGATTATATCACAGAAGTTCACTGTGATGCTAGTAAACTGGGTTTAGGTGGTATTTTACTACAAAAACCTACTGATGATGCACATTTTCGCCCAGTTGCTTACTTTAGCCGGCAAACAACTTCAGAAGAAGCATTCTGGCATTCTTATGAACTAGAGACCATTGCAGTAGTGCTATCTCTAAAAAAATTCAGAGTATATTTGATTGGCCTTGAGTTTAAAGTTATCACGGACTGTAATGCTTTGCGGTCGACACTTACAAAACGAGACTTGATTCCGAAGATTGCCAGGTGGTGGCTGATGCTCCAAGAGTATAAATTTACTATAGAATACAGGCCAGGGCACAGCATGCAACATGTTGATGCTCTGAGCCGTAATCCGGTCTCACCACCTGACCTTCACGAAGAACTTGAAGTCCTGAGCATTACTACTAACGACTGGCTTCACACAGTTCAAATGACAGATCCTCGCTTAAAACATGTTAAAACTGTCTTGGAAACCAGTGAATCAGATATCAAGGACATAACTAACAATTACATACTACGTGATAATAAGATTTACCGGCGTGTGGGTTCTAAAATGAAATGGGTAGTACCCAGTTCAGCTCGCTGGAGAATTTGTCAGCTTAACCATGATGAAGCAGGTCACTTTTCAACCGAAAAGACCTTAGAGAAGATCAAAGCTGACTACTGGTTTCCTAAGATGAACCGCTTTGTTAAGAAGTACGTCGACGCTTGTATTAATTGTGCTTACAATAAAGAACTATCCGGAAAGAAATCAGGTTACCTGCATCCGATTCCGAAGGTGAATGCGATATTCCATACGATACACATGGACCATTTAGGTCCATTTGTCAAAAGTAAGAAGGGAAATACGTATATTCTGGGAATCATAGATGGATTTAGCAAGTTCATATTCGTAAGAGCGGTCAAAAATACAAGGACTAAAACTACCATAAAGGTACTTGAAGACATCTTTGCAACATTTGGCAGCCCAAAAGTCATCATATCAGATCAGGGTACCAGTTTTACCTCAAATGAGTTTAAGAACTTTATTAGTTCGATTGGAGCAAAGCATGTACTGAATGCCGTGGCTACGCCTCGGGCTAACGGACAAATCGAGCGCTACAATCGGACTATACTTAACTCTCTGTCTGCCATGAATCATGGTCTGGATGAAAGAGATTGGGACTTAAAGGTTGCTAAGCTACAGTGGAGCCTTAATAATACGATGAATAAAACTACCGGAAAATCACCTGCTGAAATTGTATTTGGCCAAAGAACGTCAAGCCAAGAAGAAGGTATACTAAGAGGAGCCTTGGAAACGGAAGAACAGATGTCAGAGCCTGAAAGAGAAGAAACTCGGAAATTAGTACAAGAAAGAATTGAAGACATGCAAAGTAAAATGAAAGAAAGTTTCGATAAAGGGAGGGCGCCGACAAAGATATTTAAAGAGGGTGATCTAGTGATGATACCCAACCATAACCCGGAAAAAGGTAAAAGTAAAAAGTTGGCTCCTAAGTTTCGGGGTCCATTTAGAGTCAGTGCAGTATTAGACAAAGATAGATATGAAGTAGCCAATATTCGGGGTCATTCTAAAAGACAGTATAAGAATATATTTCCGGCGGACCAACTGAAGCCTTGGATTTCGATAAGCGTCTCCCCAGACTCGCCTGTAGGTAGTGGCGAAAGCGGGACGGACGATGACAGTCAGTAAAGATGATAATTGTACGGTTGTTATAATATGTGTCAAGTTGTGTTGTTAACTGAGTTATATAGTTGTTGTATGGTTACTGTATGGTCGTTGACGGAATCACGGCACATATAACTTAACTCCTCCCGTAACCTTTTCAGACTAGGTACTCGATACAGATTGGCCCGGGTGGGTTGATCGGGAAAACCCCAGGCCGTCTTAGTAACAAACGAGTGATCGCTGGGAGCGCCGTGACTTACGGGTAGTCAAACGGCAGCTGACAGCAGAGTAAGGCCAGGAAACCGTGGCTCTCGGGTGGCTAGACGGAAGCTGGTAATAATTACTGTCAAGTTACTTCACACGGTGCCGTGGCTTTCGGATGGCTAAACGGCAGATGATGCGATATCTATGGCTCTCGGGTGGCCTTGAAACTAATCTGTTGATCCCAAGGCGTGTTTCCGGAAGTAAGCGTCGATGTCATGATTGTGATTAGAGTTTTAGTGTATTAAGAGTAAATATGAGTGTTAAAATAACTGAGAACTTACCTACTAAGTAAATTAATTATTATAGTGTATTTTATAGTGTATTTCTCTATGTAGACACTTACATTATATAGGTAAACTTATGATCAAACAGTTTGATTTAAATATTTATGTAGACCATTAGAAGAAATAGTGTCGATCAAAACTAAATAAGTACTTAAAATATTATGTCAATTGTTTATTTCTATTTTGATTTTGTTATAATACTCTTGATGAATACTAAATGTTGCAAGTTTTTTTTTTTTTTAATATTATGTATTTACAATAATAATTGTTAGTATAACTATACCTACTACGTCTATATGTACTTAGCTGAGTTTGGTATGGGGTCCATACCCTTTAAAGAATGGCCGAGCGGGTTATTCGGAATAGGGACATTCCTATTGCAGAATGGCCGTCGAGCATCATCTCAGCCGCAGGATGGCCACTGCTCATAGGCCTCCCCCATAGATTTCCATCAAATCCGGTTGTAACCGGCTTGCATCCAGCGTGGTCCTGTTGTCTTTATTAGATCGTCTATCCACCCTGTGGGGGCGTCCTACGCTTCATTTGCTGGTCCGTGGTCTCCATTCAAACATTATATAGTATTTAACAGTGTAGTCGTACTGCGTACTGGAGAATCAAAACATTTACGTAAGTATAAGTGTTATTCCCAATAGCATAAGTTTCCAAACAAGTTATGTCCATGTTCAATATCAGTTCAAGTAGTAATATGAGCCGGGTGCAAGTTACGGCCGAACTCGTCCCGTCCTGTCACGCTTCCTAACACTCCGTCTCAGCTTGTCCCGGCTCAAGTGGACCGCATTAATGAGACACTGATACAACGGGGATGGTTTCTAAATTAATACATTGTAAAAATTTTTTTTTTTTTTTTTATGATAGTGAGTGACAAGACGAGCAAATCAGGTGCCTGATGGTAAGCATCATGATTGCCCATATCAGACACAGTGCTACCCAGTGTTTTAAAATTCAAAATTCTGCGCGGCACTGCACTGCGCCTGTCACCCTGAGATATGAGTTGTTGAATCTCATCATGCCCAGTAATTTCGCTGGTAACATTGCCCTTCATACCGGAACACAGTAATGTTTGCACATGGTTGCTGCTTGGCGGATGAATAACTGGCAAAGGTGTGGTACTTCCCCAGGCGGCCCCCTGCAAAAGAGGCCTACCACTATTCCTTTGAAATTCCCATAATAGGTTCCGTTAAATTCCCGTGAAAGTTTCGATGGCATGTTGATGTACATGTTTGTTACCTCTTCACACTAAAACTAATGAAGCGATTGAGCAAAAAATTGTTTTAATTTAATTATTTTTAATGTAAATTTGTCCTAAGAAGTAACATTTTGCAAGTTAATGATACTAATAAGTACTATAATATGAACGTAAAGTGCCTTTGGGAAGTTATCTGACACCTCGATGGGAACCCACCCTGACCTGTAGCTACAGGAAAACTCATAACAAACTTGTATGGTGTAATGTAATAGTAGTCATCATCATCATTTCAGCCACTGGGGCTCCACTGCTTGACATGGGCGGAAACCTGGGAGAGCCCAAAGGAGGGCTTTTGCCAATACTCGCCAAGCTCGGTAGGCAGATTGCCGAGCGCAGTTCGATAGTTAGCAGAGACCGCTGCTGTCCGCCCTCTGGAGCTCTACTATTGGTGTTATAATATTTGTTTTGGTTACATTTGCTGGTTTGTAAGGTGCCGCGTGGTGGCTATGTTTCGTTATCGTTATCGTTTTTAACAAAACCTGAATTCAGATAAAAAAAGCATTGAATAAATCGATACAAATTCAATAACAGATAGAAAATGAAAGACAATTGTAATCCAATTCGCGCTGCACCCGCGCCCGGTGCGGTGCGGTGAGCTTCAAACAAAACACTGCTAGCATAGGAAAAAAGAAAAATACAGGTTTGCACAGAGTTCCAAACTTTTTACAATAAAAAAGTTTTTGCGTGATTAGAATTGTTTTCTGGTTTTTCAATTCAGTCAAGTCGAAAAAATTACAGGTAATCTATAAAGAAGTATAATATTATAGTTATTTATCCAGTAAACAATATAAATGTATTCATAAATATAATTTTATAACGTAAAATAGTAGTTAAACTTTTAATATATAGACAAAATACATATTCGACTAAAATTGGATTTGTTCTAGAACCATCAATTACCAATATTTGTATTACCATTAATTTTTTTGTTGGCATCAATAACAAGTGAAGTTAATAACAACTTTTAAAACGGTAACCAAGTAAACTTTAAGTACTGTGAATAAAAAAGCTTTCATTTGAATTAAGTCTAAACTAATCCCAAAATAATAAGTGTACTACGTCAATACGACATAAAACATGATAAAGGTTGTGTAAAGCTCTTGTAAAAGCTTCCCCACGTCGTTCAAATAAGTTCACAATATAAGATCGAGATAGTTATCGGTGCGACGGAACCGCGTCATAATTTCTGCCTTCCAAGAGATCCGACCGAGCGTGCGATATATCGACATAAATCAACTGTTTTATGAAGGGTTGCTTACAAATGTTACACAAGGTTTTATAGTGGTTGTGTAGTGGCTATAACAAATTACTTTAAGGTCATTTTAACCTCTATTTTTGCTGAGTTACTGATAGTTGAAAAAAGGGTTTATATATTATTATGTTTTGTATGTGGTATAATTTACTTTTGAGTCCTATTTCCTTTGATAAAATATTTATACCGAAGCCTATTTTGATGTTGTTCCTTTCGAATATTATACATGTTTTAGTTTATAAGTAACAAGAATATGCAGCAGCAACTCTACTCTCACTGTAAAGACTAGTATGGTCCTGAATGACACAATTTAGTTGTCAACGCGTGACTGATATGATGGAAGGGAGTCATCAGTGGGATAACTACGGCTAATGATAATAATTGTAGCTGCAGGGCAGCTTATTGTAGGTGCAGGGCAGCTTATTGTAGGTGCAGGGCAGCTTATTGCGACCTAATGGCGGCGTATAGTCCGTGTTTTCGAGTCACATAATATAAATACAAGGCTGTGTCAAAATTTCAACACTTAAATAAACCTTAATTTTTTCTAATATAAATTCTAATGATATATTTCTAATATAGTAACATTTCAACAAATATAGGTGCATAAAAATATGTAAAACAGTTTTGTACACATTCGCGTATTATAATTTTAATGATCTTGTACAATTTTTATGTTAAGTTCCACTTGCTCTGCCATAAAAGTTCACAAAATTCCTTCTAACTATATAATACCTATATATTACCATTGTTAAAGAATGTTGAATGACGTCAGCTGTTTCTAAGTGCTCCAACCCATTACCGAGGCCTGACATTTTGGGTTCGCTGCCAACTATAGTTACTATAGCAACTGTAGTAGTTGCTGATGGTTGTAGGTATTACTTAGTAATATAATAATAATATTAATAATATGTAGGTTACACACTCATGGGTACGTTGAATAAACGGAGGTATTCCGGGTCAATATCGCGGGGATAACAGCAACTTAACATATTTTTTTACACACAGTTATAATCATAAAACATAACCGTTTTCTTAAGCCTTTCAAAGCCTATTTCCATGAATTATTTTGATATGATCTTTGTACTCTTGTACAATAGAAAGAAATCTCCATAAAAGTTTTGACCTAAATTTTGAGCTGAAACAATTCTACAGATCTTAAGATAGGACAAAAGTTATTGAGCATCATTCAGTTTGTAAACGAAAACAAAAACAATTAGGTACTGAATGTTTTGAATCTTTGGGGATGTTTGCATTGTTGAGCTATTGAAAGATTTGGGTGTTTGTTGTCTTATACGTTTTTTTTAAATGTGATAATTCTTGTGTTATTTTAGATAAAATAATTTAAATATAATTTTTATATCTATCCGTTAAAAAGTTGTTGTTCCCATACTACATCGAAATGGGTTTATTTTGGTATTATAATGTAACCACCGATGTTACGGTTTCAGAATTATTGTTCCTTTAATTATTGTGCTATAAAAGCTAGCCTAGCCAAATTTCATGTTTCTAGGTAACAGAAAGCACTTTAAAGGTTATTATCCCCTGCACAATGTATGGTACATGAGGTAAAATACCGTATCTGCTGATTGCATTCAGATAGACATTAGATTGTTTTACAGTAGCAGACCTTTGTATTTTATATTAGTTTTAATTTGCATTTCCGAGAAAAGGTTCTTGACAACGGAGTGTCCCGCTACTATGTCACAAACGAAATCCTCAATTACGAATCTGTACACAATGCAGGTCTAAAAACACAAAATTGAACGTCCAACAAAGCGGCCCTTGAAACTGTTTACAGCTGAGGACGACACAAAAGGCTTTTCATGTGAACTTCCTTTAAAAGAACCCTTTTTTAATTATAAAGAATAAAATAAATTGTTCGCATTCCATCACGAGCGGCGCGAGACGTGGCTAAATTGGAAAATAAAGCTATGCTCCAAGCAAAGCTGTATAACGGCTGTGTATTCGCTCTATAACGGTAATTTATACGATGCAACGTTTTGACGATGAATCTTCGTTTCTTTTAAATAGAAATGCAGTAAAACGATACAGATTTAAACTTAGATAATTTAATTTATGGATAAGAACGTGAAAATCTCTTTTATTTTATTTTATATTTAAAAACTGATATTTAAGTGACATTGTTTTATAATAAATGAAGGGAAATTATAATTATAAATTACTGACGATTCTCACAAAGATCCAGTGACAAATACATAATGATTATAAGTTTATCGGAAAAAAAGCAAAACGGCAATGTACTGTGTACCGCACAGCAAGCATTTTAGTAAATTCATTTCAATACATGACACAACAGATTAGTTCGCGTTCACACACGGCCACAGCACCGCGCGTACTCTCTCGCTCCAATAAATCTCGTCTTTCAATAAATCAGTGTTTTCATCTTCATAGCATTTTATCATTTTCTATCATCATATCAATCACCAAATATGTGGGACTCACACATATTTTTGGTCCTTCGAGCCGGATATAAACCAAGCTATAGACCTATGGCAAAATACAACCAAATTCATTACCCAGTTACTTAAAGTATCCAAACGCCAAACATCTTCAAACACGTAAACAAAATTACCAAACTGGATCTGTGTCGCGCCCGGCGCCCGTCTCCAATCAAATAGATTTGATTCTCGCCACGTACAAAAGACAAAAGTTAGACATCGATACTACAAACTGGAACGGAATTGTATCGCATATCTGAATACAGGTTCCTACTTTGAAGTGACATATCGACAGCAGCTGTATTGTAGCGATATATAGGTGGAAGCGATATTATCGTGATAGCAACAAAGGATAGCAGATGCTAGGCTTTGTATCTGTGATATGATTGGAATGGCATCTTTTTTGTTTAATTATATAATCTATAGATAATAATGTTATGTTGGAAACTAAACTGTTAGTAATTTACACAAATTAAGCATGGTTTTATATATAAATGTTATGAAACAGTGCCTAGTCATACTCGAATTCCATAAAACACAGGAATATCATTACAATCAATTGTTATGGCATACGTGTGTATGCATAGAGTGTACAGTTCAATACTGTACACTAAATAAATAAATAAATACATTTATTATCTTTTATTATCTTAATTGTAATACTGCTTTATATAACGTTACTTGTGAAAATTATTCATAATTGATATTGTTCATTTGGGAAGAAGGCCCCCAAGATACAGGTTACACCTAGTTTGGGGACCATTGTTTTGTGTGATAAAATTCATGTTAAATATCAATAAAACGTTATCTTATCTTATCTTATCTTATACTAGATACCAAGAACATGCAGTGCCATCTATTAGTTCCAAAAAACGCAAAATGCGCAAAGTGTGGAAATATGCAGTAAACTTTTTTTTTTTTAATTTTTTTAAAAAGTATCTTGACAGACGGATGGACAGACAGACAGACAGACAGGTAGACAGACAGACAACGAAGTGATCCTCTAAGGGTTCCTTTTTTTACTTTTGAGGTACGGAACCCTAAAAATTAAATAATTAGGAAGATTATTAACTATTAGCAACCTTCTCGCTCATAGCTCGCTCTCTTCTTGACAACCATGCAGGGACCGGAAATAATACAGATGACTTGAAAGACGGCGGTTTGAAGCACATCTCTTAAGGAATATTATAAACTGCACTAGAGGTTCGAGTTACTACGCCTAGAGCTTAGAGTTTGAACATAAACATAACATACATTCACGCCTTTTTCCCGAAGGGGTAGGCAGAGGTGAACCCAGGACTCAGTCCCATAGTAGATACACCGACATTTCGCCAGTATGTTATTGGTCCCATGTAATAGGGGGCGAGCCTATTGCCATCTACCGGGCACAGTTCCAGACTCCAGGCAGTTACTCGTATTGAGATAATTTCTAATGGGAACATCCAATATTTAACACTATGCCTGACCTGGGGATCGAACCCGGGACCTCTTGATAGGCAGTCGAGCATGTGCCCACTACGCCACCGAGGCAGTCCGAGTCCGAGGCGAGGTGGTTGTACTCGAACTAAATTCTAATAGCAATAATAACTAATCTCATGTCTTGTATTTTGGTTTCCCGTAACTTTAGAGGTTGATATGCACATCACCTTTATAGATGTCACATTATCAATGGCTGAGTTTTTGTGACTTAAAACTTGTATTAGCCTCTTCTGAGTGTTTTCAAAATGTTGGTGTACTTTAAATCAACAATTTACCCAAGAAAGCTATAAATATACAATATTTATAAGCTGATTTATTTCGGATTTATTTAGGAATTATCTCAATAGCTGCCTGGAGTCTGGAACTGTGCCCGGTATATGGCAATAGGCTCGCCCCCTATTACATATAACATACTGGCGAAATGTGGGTGTATCTACTATGGGACTGAGTCCTGGGTACACCTCTGCCTACCCCTTCGGGAAAAAGGCGTGAATGTATGTTATGATTTATTACGCCCGGTCAATTTATCAAAAGCTTATCAGTTAATAGCTAATATTACGGCTACAAATCAAATCTCTCCCTGTAATGTTGTCTGGAATAGATCTTAGTAATAAGATCACCGATTGTTATATTATGTGTTTAGTTTCAACGTTCCATATTTATGGTGTATACGTGAACATAATAAAGAGTTCGCCGTGGAGTCACCGGCTTTAGAATAGTGCTCCACCTTCGCTACCCGTGGTTGCCGTGGCGGCCGGATAAGAGTTAACAAATCTAGAGGACGGGCACGGGAAAAAACCATCGAACTGCGCTCGACAACCCGCCGACAAACTTGGCAAGCTTTTTGAGTATTGGCAAAACCCCCCTTATGGGGGAGGCCTATGTTCAGTAGTGGATTACCAACGGCTCTGATGATGATGATGATGAAGGAGTTTATCTATCTACTTTACTATTTAAGTCAGTAATCAGTGATAAAGTTTCCCGTAAACTCAGCTGCAAACGCTAATTAAATAAGCAACTTGAACTATCACAAGCAAGTTCCATCCTCCTAATACATACTATAAGGTAAAGGTAAAGACAAGAGTTCCCGAACTCCCTCGTGGTTGAGATCCTGTGTGTTCTTGAATTGTTGACGACAAGTTCTGGAGGTAACGTCAACATGCGGTTTACTGTGTCGATTGATGGTGCTCATAAACTAAATGTACAATAATTATAATTCTACTATCCAACTAATATTATAAATCTCAAATTTCAGCACAATTTAAAAAGCTTACGTTTTTAACAGGTGAACAAAACGTTTGCGAGTTCTAACTTACCTCCAGCGCCATCTAGCGCGGATTTGGTTAGATTGCTGGATGGATGTTTGTTACTCTGTCACACCAAAACTACTGAACCGATTGGACTGAAATTTGGTATGTAGGTAGCTTAGACCGTGGAATAACACATGGGGTACTTTTTCCCCGATATTCCCACGGGAACGATGTCTACGAGCGGGCGACACCGCGGGCCATAGCTAGTATTTAATGAAATTCAAATTGCTTTAGTGAAATTGTGTGATATCACGTATAGATTGTATAAATATGTAGGGTTCATACGTGCGCGTACAGAATGAGACAATACTTAGTCTGCACAATATTGGAACATATTGAAAAGCAAAGGGCAAAGGGTCAGAGGTCGAAATCTACCTACAGAATGTGACCTATCAGATTTACCCTTAGTGAACGCCTTTTGGGATTCATCTTCTAATTGGTATTTCGTTGGCGTTAGGCGTGAATACTAATATGTTTATCCCAAAAAAACAATTTGTTAATTTAATAAAATATTTACACATTTCCTTCGCACATTGCAATCTATGTTATGATTTGTATGTGAGTAAACGCCTTATTTCCATGGGGGTTAGACTGTACCTATTCCACGGCAGGTAGACCCACAAATCCAGACCTCAGGTTGTATTGACATTGAAAATATGGCTCCTTCCTAATAGAAGAATTCCAACAATCGATGAATGCCTGATCTGGGAATTGAGCCCAGGACATGTTCTGCAGTACCGTTTGCAACCTCAATAGCAACAAGGCAGTAGAATACTGGTTAAATCAAAAGTATTGTGCTAAGTAGGTACCTACCTACTGACTTTATTTTTGGAATGTATCATGCCTTTTTTGTATAATTGTGGTACCAATAAAGTGTTATCATTCATTCATTCATTCATTCAAACTAAACCACCTTTATATAGCTACACGACATTTACTACCACCACTAGAAAACAATTTTCAATCAATGCTACCATAGTTCGTTGGGTATCGAATATTCAACTTAGACGTTAGACAAGGCAGCTTGATTCAATGCTCGATCGAAGCTACAATGGTCAAAGAGCTGCCGACATGATATTGAGAAATGTTAAGCTCTTTGATGAGAGCTTTGAGAGTAAGAAATAAAATTTTAAGGAAGTTCTAAACAGTTTTTTTATGAAAACTAAAATTAACTAAAATAACTTTAATATGCACAGAATGCACACAAGTAAATAGTTTTATATCTAGGAATCGATGGAATAAATTTTAGATTATTAAAACATCCCTGCCCTGTTCAAATCCCTGAATTGAGATAGCGTAGACCCTAGAAATACTTTTCTATATACGAATAGAAAGATACTAGAAATGGAAATCATTAATTTTAGAAATTTAAACAATCCTACTGAAATCCCTGTTTGGTGTGTGAGTAGACCCTGAAATGAACCTTAAATATGGACAATTCCCACACTGCCCTGCAACTGCATGCGGACGCGTAATTGTTCTTTGTAATACCATGCGTCCGCATGCGTGTGACTCACCATAGGGTTACGTTTTAGCCGATAAAAAATGCACAGCTGGCATTCCTTATGGTGCACTAATGTAATATTAACACATAAGCTACCCGTAGTCCGGCTGCCACCCAGTACCCAGTACGCAGTATCCATTCAGCATGCACAAAGGGGCACTAACTCGATCTAACTCCGCCGTCACTTCGGATTAGTTATGTCCATTCAAGGCGAGATCCACTTGTGTAGTCACCAGTCATTACTCATACGGAACCTATGTGTGCGGAACGAACCTGCCTTTTTTATGATAGTGAGTAACAAAACGAGCAAATCAGGTGCCTGATGGTAAGCATCATGATTGCCTATATCAGACATAGTGCCACCCGCCACCCAGTGTTATAAAATTCAAAATTCTGCGCGGCACTGCACTGCGCCTGTCACCCTGTGATATGAGTTGTTGAATCTCGTGATGCCCAGTAATTTCACTGGTAACATTGCCCTTTATACCGGAGCACAGTAATGTTTGCACATTACTGCTTGGCGGATGAATAGGTAACTGGCAAATGTGTGGTACTTCCCCAGGCGGCCCCCTACAAAAGAGTCTTAACATACATTCACGCCTTTTTCCCGAAGGGGTAGGCAGAGGTGTACCCAGGACTCAGTCCCATAGTAGATACACCCACATTTCGCCAGTATGTTATTGGTCCCATGTAATAGGGGGCGAGCCTATTGCCATCTACCGGGCACAGTTCCAGACTCCAGGCAGTTATTGAGATAATTCCTAATGGAAAAATCCAATATTTAACACTTTGCCTGACCTGGGGATCGAACCCGGGACCTCTTGATTGGCAGTCGAGCATACGCCCTCTACGCCACGGAGGCAGTCAGATCAAAAGAGTCTTACAACTTATTTTTGGAAAATGATAACATCCATTATTTTACCTGTAATATTGGAGTATCTCGATGGTAGTGGCCGCAATCCCTTCTGCCGAGCATGACCCTGCTGCAGGGTTTGATTCCCAGGTCAGGCAAAAGTATTATTTACTTTCCATTAGAAATTTTCTCAGTAACAGCCTGGAGCCTGGATTTGCGCCCGATTGATGGCAATAGGCTCGCCCCCTATTACCCTTAAGGACCTTAAAAATATTGTATATATAACTTGCGATGTCTGTGTGTATTTACCTATGGTGAGAACATCTTTGCTTAACCCAATCGGCGAAAAAGGCGTGACGTTACTTTATGTTATGTAATATAGCACGATCCAGGTTCTAGGTTAGGTCAGCCACAGAGTGTTCAGATGATCTATTATAAGCCTATAACTTATAACAGTGAGCATCAGTGCGGGGCTAATCGTCCGCAACTCCGCACTACGCGAGCTACATTCAGGTCGATTTCATGCTATTAATGACTCGTATTGCAATGGTTCTTGATATATTACTGAATAGGTTCATTATCTACTGGTTACAGTTTTAACTCTCACTTTTGATATATCAGTGGCTCGTAAAAAACAAAAACCTTATACGACTACTATACTGACTGATATGTCTTATAATATGTACGAACTAAAAATTTAACATAGTTCTAACAATAATATTATAATATTTTCTATTATACTTGTATTTCACAAGGATCGACTCCGATTGATCTAATTTACAAATTATCATTGAACACAAATACAAACATTTGGAAATTTGTCCGACTCGACTCTAAGCTGGCTAATGGTTACGAGAGACAATATTCTACAGTCCCACCACGTTATCTATTTAGCTAGCAACGGGTCTAGTGGAGAATTTGTATTTTAAATGTCGGCTGACAGACTATAGTTCTAATTTCGCCCACCTGAACTGCTAAGTTGGTTGCACACTATTTACATTTTATATGATTTTTTAAAATTAATTTCACGTCCTTAAAATAACCATTTGCGAGCACTACTCCTAGTTCAGCTAACAAAGAATCCCCCAATTAATCAATCTCCGTCAAAGTGAAAAATAACCGCGACAAGATCCGATAAGAAACTTTAGAAGCATTTTTTATCCTAAATCCGGTCACCCGTCCATTGTCTTACCAAGTTGCTTTCTTCTCCGGCTTACTGACAAGATGCTGAGATAAGGCATTTTATGTCTTGTTTTTTAGCACATAATGGATATTTTTCATTTAAGCTGGTTTCTAGATGCCAATGCTGCAAGTTTTATAATAATATTATCATGTTCTCTATTTTTATAACTAAGTTTTTTATGACAAAGCGGTCTATTCGTTTGAAATAATATATGAATATGGGAAGAATAATTTCATCTACGAGCGGGACTTGAACCCGTATTTTCCGCACCAATCTGTGTGGTGCGGAAAATCTTGGTGTTGGTCTTGGTTAAATCTTGGTGTAAAAAATAAGCAAGAATATGTTTAGTTTTGCAAACGTTGTGGATCTCCAAGCTCAAAGTTAAAGTTAAAGTATCTGACATAGAAAGAGTTTTTATTTGGCGGTGCCATCTGCAACCATTGTCTGGCCTTAATTCCTTCTATTGTAGCTGAAGACAGACTCTTGAATTGCTCTTTTTAAACCTTTATAAATGAAAGAAATCTGTTGTGAAGTTATATAAAGTATTATTTATTTAAGATGTACGATACCAAACGTGGCTTTATAGATAAAGTGATAAAAGAGGCTTAATCAAATAATGGATTTTATTTCAATGATTACTAAATAATAACTGATGAAATATAGGTGTATAAGCTGGGTCCTGGGTACACTGGGTGGTTGGCCTCTTTAGCAGGGCGCCGCCTGGGGAAGTACCACACCTTTGCCAGTTATTCATCTGCCAAGCAGTAATGTGCAAACATTACTGTGTTCCGGTCTGAAGGGCAATTTTACCAGCGAAATTACTGGGCATGATGAGATTCAACAACTAATATCTTAGGGTGACATGCGCAGTGCAGTGCCGCGCAGAATTTTGAATTTTAAAACACTGGGTGGCACTGCGTTTGATATGGGCAATCATGATGCTTACCATCAGGCACCTGATTTGCTCGTCTTGTCATTCATTAACATAAAAAAAAAACACTTTTGGTTACCCTTTCAGTGTTAAGGCGTAATTATTATATTGTAAAGTCAATTTTGTATGAAGCTATTTTTTCTACGATCCATTCTTATTCTCTTATTTGCATATAATTAATTATTCAAATTTATTTATTCATCAATTCGGTGACAATATGATGTAGCGAAAGCTCTGACCCGACTCGAATATCGGCAGGTGTGCCAATTATCTAACAATGTTCACGAGCCAAATGATTATAAGAATCCCAACAAACCCCGGTAAAGCGATAAATTGTGGCTCGCTCCGGGCCGTAGCTGGTACTGTCGTCAACACAATGCCTGGAGGCTGGACCTCGACTATTGTTTGTATGTTTAATTACCCTCTGTTAGATTTACTTGGAGATATATTTCCATAAAGGTACTTACTTCTTTGTTTTGTTTTATTAAGAAAATAATTGTGTGAAATGCTTTCTCACTTATTTTATAAATGAAAAAGTTTGCGAAAGTTGACATAATATTTATTATGTGAATTGTTTTTTCGTAGTTCTCACGTGAAATCGTGAGAACTACGACAGTATAATCATGTTATAACAAAACTGTGGAGCAAAGCTAGTCTAATATCAAAGCGTACATAATATTAAGTAACTAATAACTAATAGAGGGTTCAATTTTAGTAACCTAACATAAACTATTCGAATCGTCTGAACAAACTTTCAATCAAAATGAAGCAACAAAACGCGGTTGATATATTTTGTTTTTGTTTGTTCACAGTTGATCACCAAATTTTGGTCAATTATAATCAAACCATGTGAACCCTCTTTCATTAGTAACTGATTATACACGAGTATCAAACAAAAAATTAACAAAAACCTGGTATGAATTTAAAGTAAAAACAATTAATATGACATTATTTTCAATCTATACTATTATATAAAGAGAGAAAGTGATTCACTGACTGACTGACTCATCAACCCAGAGCCAAAACTACTGGACCGATGATGATGAAATTTTGACAATAGATTATTTTTACAGTCTAGACAAGTAATAAGAAAGGATTTTTCAAAATTTTACCCCTAAGTGTATTAAATAGGGGTTGAAAGTTTGTATGGAGTAGACTTCATTTTTCAGCCGATTAATTTCAAATTTTGTAGAAACATTCTAAAATGAAAATAATTAATCACGTGTTTCAGCGTTTTCAAAAATTTCAGCCCTTTTGTGGAAAAATACAGTTTTAAAGTTTCTTATGAATATTTTAGTTCCAACAATGCTTACTAGATGGCGCTACAGAAAAATTTCAATATTTTCTTGCAAGACATAACTACCCTAAAGCAACATTTTTAGGTAATTTAGATCCAACATTGCATAATAGATGGCGTTCTGTAAATAATTAATACGCGCTTATGACTTAAAAAAAAAAATAACAAAAACATACATTCACGCCCTTTTTCCCGAAGGGGTAGGCAGAGGTGTACCCAGGACTCAGTCCCACAGTAGATACACCCACATTTCGCCAGTATGTTATTGGTCCCATGTAATAGGGGACGAGCCTATTGCCATCTACCGGGCACAGTTCCAGACTCCAGGCAGTTATTGAGATAATTCCTAATGGAAAAATTCAATATTTATCACTTTGCCTGACCTGGGTTTCGAACCCGGGACCTCTTGATAGGCAATCGAGCTTGCGCCCTCTACACCATAGAGGCAGTCGCTTATGATTTCGCTTCTCTTTATCATAGCTCTATTAAACTGGGTTGCAACAACATCGAATTATGAATGCTCTTCTTACTGTTTTCACTGTTTCCGTAATCCGTATATGTCTCCAAATTATTCAATCTATTACCAATACCAATATCTTATTATAAAGTTAGAAACATTGTTTTTTATTTGCAACGAATAGGTTGCGAAACTACTGGACCCATTTAAAAAATCTTTTACTTATGGAGAGCTTAATTCAGTGTGAGTGACATAGGCTATATTACGAGGTTTTGAAAAATATTAGGGATCCGCAAGAAATCTGCAATATTGTGAACTAAGGTGTATATTGCCAAATATATTCATTAACTTGCGTGCACTGTGAAATCTATTAATGGTAGAATAATATAATGTACTAGGGGTTTGTAGTACTTACTAATATTTACAAAATAGTCCACGGACATTATATCCATCTATTTTGGTATAGTCACAATAATGGAAACAGTCATTTTATGCATGCGCTGTGAAAAGTATTGGTGGTAGAATAAAGTAATGTACTAGGGGTTTGCAGTACTTACCAATATGTACAAAATAGTGAACGGACATTATATCCATCTATTTTGGTTTAGTCACAATAATCGAAGCAGTCATTATTTTTCATGCAGTGTGAAAACTATTGGTGGTAGATTAAAGTAATGTACTAGGGGTTTGTAGTAATTATCACTATCTACAAAAAATAGTCCACGGACATTATATCAGTTTTGGTTTAGTCACAATAATCAAAGAAGTCATTATTTTTATGCGGTATGAAAATTAATGGTGGTAGAAATAATGTACTAGGGGTTTGTAGTACTTATATATCATCAAAATAGGCCTCAGAAATTGTTTCCATCTGTTAAGGTTTGGCCACTGTAACAGAAATAGTCATTAATTTGCGTGCGCTGCGTAAACCATTAGGGTTATACCTATAAAAATACAATGTATCACGAATTTACTCCTGTTAAAACGTTCACTTCTACTTCTCCCGTGCGAAGCCGGGGCGGGCCACTAGTATAATATAAAATACTAAATGACTCACAGACTAACATGCCACGCAGAGCCCAAACCACTGATCCTAGAGACTTTAAATTTGGAATGTAAGTTGTTTTCGTTATTTACACGTTTGCTATGAAAGCATTTTTGAAAATTCACATTCTAAGGAGTCCTAAAAAGGCGTCAAAGTTTTGGTATAAAACTCTCATATTTCATCATTGCGAGCGAGCGAAGCCGCAGGGCTTACACTAGTTTTTAATACATTGTTTTTTAACGAGAAATTTTCTTTACTAATGAGTTTCAAAGATTTTTTAGTCCAAAAATTGTTAAAAATTATAATTTGTGAGATCAGGAAGCCGACAAACTTCGAATAGGCCATCTCTAATAGGCATGGTGACAGATTTTGAAATCCCGTTTCTTAATGTAGGTACACGTCTAATATTACCGAAAAAAACATTTTTTCAGAATAAAATTACATTTTACCGCAAATTAATGCATTTTTAACTTTCTAATTTAAAATGAGCGCGAAGACGCTCATATGTGTCATGGCGTCGGGTCCTGACGTCACGCAAAGTAAATATTTTATTTTTGCCTTAATAAAACCTTGTTCCATCTTCGATGATTCCTGGATTGCCACGAATATATAACAAATTAAGTGACTGATCACAACACAACTTAATGCGATATGGTAAATATTTACTTCAATGTTTATACTCTCAGTAACAGTATTTACTGAGGCGTGACGTCATTCGCTCTGCTTGGCGTTTCAGTTAAGATGGCCGATTGCAATTTTTTGTACTTTTATTTTATTAAAAATATTATTAATCTCAATGTTTTCAATAATACTGGGTCGTTTTTTAGAATCCTTTCGATATATATTTTTTACTAAAACCATTTATTTTTTTAATCTGTTATAGTGTCATCATGCCTATTATGATACTTTGTGTATCTGACGCGGCGTGAAATGTCCGAGGCGCTGTCGGTGTCTGACATTTGTATCTCGTGACCACAACAGAGACATCCTGTTTGGAATTTAAAATTTTGATAATATTTTTATTATTGTATTGTATACATTAAGACCCCGCTCCGGCTTCACGAGGCGTGGGGAGTAATATAACATAATAACATTAATCTTTATATGAGGAATCATTCCGCATATAACTCTCGCAGCGCACGTCATTTTATATCCCAGTTAGCATGATTTTTGCTGAAAAATCATTACAGCTATTATTTTGTGTATGAAATGAAAGAAAGAAAACAACAAACTTCGTTACTTATTATTGTTTAGTGCCAAAATAAAGTGTTTTTATGAGTAATTATAATTGTCAGGATTAATTTCAAAGCCATGTTAATTTTACACAAAAAATCTCCGTTAATTTGAAACAAGTCGTTAAGATACGACGTGATTATAATTTACTAGCGACCCGCCCCGGCTTCGCACGGGTAGCAGAAGTAGGTATAGTGGACGTTTATCAGGAGTAAATTCGTGATACATTGTATTTTAATAAATATAACCCTAATGGTTTACGCAGCGCACGCAAATTAATGACTATTTCTGTTACAATGACCAAACCTTAACACATGTTATAATTTATCGTGGGCTATTTTGAAGATATTGATGAGTACTACAAACCCCTAGTACATTACTTTATTCTACCACCAATACTTTTCACACCACATGAAAAATAATCACTTTTTCGATTATTGTGACTAAACCAAAAAAGATGGATATAATCTATGTATACTGTTTTGTAGGTATTAATAAGTACTACAAACCCCTAGTACATTACTTTACTCTACCACCAATAGTTTTCACACCGCATGAAAAATAATCACTTTTTCGATTATTGTGACTAAACCAAAAAAGATGGATAGAATCTATGTATACTCTTTTGTAGGTATTGATAAGTACTACAAACCCTTAGTACATTACTTTACTCTACCACCAATAGTTTTCACACCGCATGAAAAATAATCACTTTTTCGATTATTGTGACTAAACCAAAAAAGATGGATATAATCTATGTATACTGTTTTGTAGGTATTGATAAGTACTACAAACCCCTAGTACATTACTTTACTCTACCACCAATATTTTTCACACCGCATGAAAAATAATCACTTTTTCGATTATTGTGACTAAACCAAAAAAGATGGATATAATCTATGTATACTGTTTTGTAGGTATTGATAATTAATATAATCCCCTAGTACATTACTTTAATCTACCACCGATAGTTTTCACACCGCATGAAAAATAATCACTGCTTCGATTATTGTGACTAAACCAAAAAAGATGGATATAATCTATGTATACTGTTTTGTAGGTATTGATAAGTACTACAAACCCCTAGTACATTACTTTACTCTACCACCAATATTTTTCACACCGCATGAAAAATAATCACTTTTTTGATTATTGTGACTAAACCAAAAAAGATGGATATAATCTATGTATACTGTTTTGTAGGTATTGATAAGTACTACAAACCCCTAGTACATTACTTTACTCTACCACCAATAGTTTTCACACCGCATGAAAAATAATCACTTTTTCGATTATTGTGACTAAACCAAAAAAGATGGATATAATCTATGTATACTGTTTTGTAGGTATTGATAATTAATACAATCCCCTAGTACATTACTTTAATCTACCACCGATAGTTTTCACACCGCATGAAAAATAATCACTGCTTCGATTATTGTGACTAAACCAAAAAAGATGGATATAATCTATGTATACTGTTTTGTAGGTATTAATAAGTACTACAAACCCCTAGTACATTATTTTACTCTACCACCAATAGTTTTCACACCGCATGAAAAATAATCACTTTTTCGATTATTGTGACTAAACCAAAAAAGATGGATATAATCTATGTATACTGTTTTGTAGGTATTGATAAGTACTACAAACCCCTAGTACATTACTTTACTCTACCACCAATAGTTTTCACACCGCATGAAAAATAATCACTTTTTCGATTATTGTGACTAAACCAAAAAAGATGGATATAATCTATGTATACTGTTTTGTAGGTATTGATAAGTACTACAAACCCCTAGTACATTACTTTACTCTACCACCAATAGTTTTCACACCGCATGAAAATAATCACTTTTTCGATTTTTGTGACTAAACCAAAAAAGATGGATATAATCTATGTATACTGTTTTGTAGGTATTGATAAGTACTACAAACCCCTAGTACATTATATTATTCTACCATCAATGCATTTCACAGCGCACGCAAATTTATGAATATGGTAATTATATTATGTAACACCTTGGTTCACAATATTGCAGTTTTCTTACGGATCCCCATTTTTTTTCAAAATCTCATATAGCCTATGGCACTCACACTGAATTAAGCTATCCATAAGTGAAAGAATTTTTAAAATCGGTCCAGTAGTTTCGGAGCCTATTCGTTACAAACAAAAAAACAAAAAAACAAAAAAACAAAAAAACAAAAAAACAAAAAAACAAAAAAACAAAGTTTCTCTCTTTATAATATTAGTATAGATTGTTAAAAACAAAAAGTAATGGAGGTTACGGTGCCGTACTACATAATTTGATTAATGAATGTATTAGATTATCTCATTAATGCTGAGTGTTGGCGGTGTTTAGGATCCTAATGAATAAGCCATCTGTGTTTTAGCTGTGTTATGTTACTTGTGAGTAATACTTGAGATATATTGAAATGATAACATCGTCTTGCGGTTGGGTTGTTCCACCCTGCCCCATCTAACCGCCTCACTGGTGGGGCAAAGTGGAGTGCCACAAATTTTGCAGGAGATAATGCCCCACTAAATTGACTCAGTAGGGCGGATTCAATATTCTAAACATATAACCATGCTTTTTTCCTAAAGGGTAGGCAGAGGTGTTCCCAGGACTCGGTCCGAAAGTAGGTTACACCCACATATCGTCAGTATGTTATTGGTCTTATGTCATAGAGGGTGGTGAACCTATTGCCATGACTTGGGGATCAAAACCGGGATCTCATGATTGGCAGAAAAGCTAGAGCTACCACTACGCCACCGAGTTGAGCGTAATAAATTAATTGAATTATCTAATTATTATAATATGGTAATGTAGTTGATAACCTCCTGATGGATGATCCGCAGTAATCACTAGCATTATTAGTTATAGTGTAATGACGTATATTGTGAGTCAGTGAGTCGGAACAATGAACACTGATTGAATTACTGGGCACGGTTTAATTGTGTTAGATTGACGAGAACTTCATAATAACAATATAGCGTCCGTGGCCCAGTGTAATATGTTCGGTTTCAATCCGGAGTCCTGGGTTCACATCTCATTGACATGTGGACTATAAATAAAAAAAATATTATTATTTCAGGTAATTGCACCCATACATACCTAGGACGATTTAACCACTGGACGCGAATTGTACATAATGAAGTATGAAAACACGTTCAACCGATTTTTGCGGGGGGAGGAGGATTTCACACATTGCTGACTTTTACGAAGATATACACACACTACCGTAATATTCGTATCCATAATTGCGCGCACACAAAGATTTACCTTTGTGTATTATATTGTTGCACTATTCTCGCATGTAGCATTGTCACTGTCTAAGAGCAAAACAACTGACAATTGCGATTAAAATGACAGAGAGAAAAATTGGGTACTTCCCACTTGATCCCCATCTCCTTGCCCACCACTAGTGACAACTGCAATTTTTATTTCAGAATAATTATAAGTAATTTACGCTAGCCATAGAAAAGAATACTAGACGGGGCCTGCTGGTGCATCCATTCATTCTGATTACGATATTATAATAATAGGTAGTATGTGTAATGTACATAATATTACGGTAGATGTGATTAATTGAAAATTATCAATAATTATCGATCAATAATTATTTTCAATAAAACACATTTACCGTAGCATATAATATATACGTATATATACATATATATACGTACTTGACAAAATATTATAATGATGCAATTAATGACGTTATAATAATATTATGAATTTATAACGTATAATATTATGTGATTTATGAAACATATTCTAAAAATATTTTTTTATTTTGTCCTACTTGCCACCATTAGTGACCTAGAAAAAAGTCCCAGTGTTGACCAAAAAGGTGTGGACAGCGAGAAGTACCCGTAAAATTATGTCACCTACACTAGTGCTTGACATAGTCGATAAATTGCTATCGAGGACGAATGAAAGAACAACGAGTTTATGATAGTCTGACAATAAATATTCAAATACGATTTTGATACGATCCCATATTATTATTATTATTATATTATTAAAATACGGTTTTTTTTTATATGGGTTGGCCGAGCTGTTGATGAAACCAGATGATAGCTTGTCAGACGCGGATACTATTACTATTTAGTGCTACTATTAAGTTGCTGATAAGCTTATCCCCGCCATTCAGTAGGCTTGATTTTGCCTTTTAGTTAATATTAGGTCCTTACATAGGAAATTGGCATTTTGTACGGGAGGAATATATTATAGTAATTTTTTTTTTTGTAAATTATATTTAATTAATCAAAGTATGCACCGTTGTTATCTATGCATTTTGGCCATCTCATGGGTAGTTCATGAATCCCTTTAGTAAAAAAACCATGGGGGCGAGTATCAATAAACTCTTTGAAGGCGGTTTGGACTGCCACATCGGAGTTGAATTGTTTTCCTTGTAAGAAGTTGTACAAATACCGGAAAAAATGGTAATCTGTTGTAGCGAGGTCCGGAGAGTACGGTGGATGTCGCAGACATTCCAATTGTAGCTCATCTAACTTAGTGGTTGTTTGTTGTGCAGTGTGTGGTCTTGCGTTGTCGTGAAGCAGCAGTGGCCTAGAGCGTTTGACTAATCTCGGTTGTTTAGCAGCTAGTTCTTCCTTCATGGTTTGCAGTTGCTGATAATAGATATCTGCCGTAATCGTTTGGCCAGATTTTAGAAAGCTGTAGTGAACGACCAAACACGCACAAGTATCTTTTTCTGAGTCAATTTTCGTTTAGGGGAAGATTCGGCTGGGACTCCAGGGTTCAGCCATTGCGACAAGCGCTTCTGATTATCGTACAGTATCCACTTTTTATCACAAGTAATGATTCGATTTAAAATCCCTTCATTATTGTGTCGGTTGAGCTCAATTTATGCTCAATTTATGAGGTACACATCGTTAATTTTTTTTTACTTTCCCGATTTGCTTCAAGTGTATTAATACAGTTTTATCGATATATGTCATTTATTTTTATCGATATTATTATACCTACTTAAAACATTGTCAAGCCCTAGTAAATTTGACTTTGACGTAAATAATCCAGGTAATTTAGATAGGTGTTTTTTGTTCGTGGTGTATAATATTCATGACCGTTTATTAAATATAGTCGGATTAAGTTGGATATATTTTTTCAATTAATATTAATTTTTGGTATAAATAGCTGTATTAATAAAGAAAAATTAAACTTACAAGTGAAAAGAAACATTAGTTGCTCGACCACTATAACTTTTACACCATTTAACTGCACGTTTCGTCATTTTTTTAAATATGTTTTTCTCCCGATGGTGTACGAACGACTGTGACAGTAAAACTACAACGATGTCCGATGTTTCATGGTATTAACCTGCGGGGTATTAGGCGAGAACGGAATGAAGGCGCGTCCAGTGGTTAATTCGTTCAAGATACATACATTACATAAATCCATCAGTAGGTAAATCTCGTAATCGCGTTTTTTTGACGAGAAGTGTCAGTCATGTCAGAGGAAATAATTGACCAGAACACTGACATAATTGCTTCCAAAATCTAAACTAGTTAATATTATAGTAGTTTCTTCTTCATAATATGTCGGAATACAATAACAATGGATTTTATTTTGAGTGATTTAAGGAATATTCTCATATTTTGTAAATCTTAAAATAATTTAAATTATTTTGATATAAGATATAATATATTGCACGACCGTTTCACTACTTATAGTTGATAGTTTTGTCAAAATTTCGGGGAGACCGACCACAGATAAAGTTACATTCTCGTATGTAATATCTACGAGTACAGGCAAAGCAATCAAAAAGTGTACAGCTACACTTACTGCAGGAACTGCGGAGTGTAAAGTCTGATATGGAACATTTCAAATTGTGCACAAATTGCAGTGAACTCAACTGTACTGGGAGTGGTACAAAGTCAAATAAAAAGCTCGCTGGGGTTGGTGGTTTAATGTATGAGAGATAGCGGTTTATAATTTTATTTAACTGAACTATAATAATATTACGTTAATATTTTTATTTATTTTGTGATATAACAACCGGCTCTATGACAAGATTAATAAATATTTGCAAACTGAGTACGAGTGTTGAAAACATGACTATTATATAAATTATATAAATTTTACTACGACTAACGTTGAGTTATATAAATGAATCGTAAATAAATAATATCATAGAGTACATAGTAATATATAATTGTGTAAAATATTACTATTTTTGTAAATGTCCTTTGCCGTTGGCCTCAGATGACCTCTATAGCTTCACCTAACAGTGTCGAGCGCAGGAGACGTTCGGCAGAGTGACTGTTGCGTATATTGGTAGGATTGGGTGCGCTTTCTCTTTCAACTTGTACCACAAGACACGACTGAAAAAACCCTAGTAAAGTTTTGCATAGGTATTCGCAGAAGGATGGAGACTGCGAAGTATGTTAATTGAACGAGAGCAGTACGGCGGGGAATCCCCGGAATGTATCGATGGACCATTTCACTGTTTCATTGCGCAAAGTCTACTTTTACTCGGAAATGAGTTTTGTTTTAATTGTTTTATTACTGAGGGGTGAAACATTTTTCTAATTAAAAGGCTAATTTTAATCGAGGTAATGATTGTTCTCTAAAGTCACCTCTATAATATAATGAACTATTTAATTCCACTATATAGAGCCAAAAGTACTAAACTGATTTCTATGAGTGTGGTGTCCATTGATAAATTATTATTATAAATTAGATAAGTTTTGGCGGTTTGTGTTACATATTATGCTACGTCTTGTGGTTGTGTTTAAATGGCCCGTTCAAAATCATGTATTACAGTCGGTTTCGGAAAGTGAACCAATAGAGTTAAAATACTAAAAAAATAAACACGAGATAGTAAATATCAATTCTTTAATTAAATACTCACGTATCAAGATATAATGACAGTCTCAAACTTTACATAATTAACGGATTTACCTGTGACAATAAGAAAATATCGTTTACTGAACAAAAAAAAAACCTTTCAAACTCAAACTCAAAAAGATTTATTAAAAAAGGTCACAAGTCACAATGTGACACTTCTGCACGTCAATGAATATAAACAGTAACGAGTCTACCGTGCGTTCGGAAAGATACCTCTACAAGAAGAACGCACGAGAAACTTGTAGGGCTTAATTTTTCCAACCGATAGCACAGAATACTAATAAATAGGTTTACAATATTTGGTTTGCTACCACTCGATTATTTGGAAGGTGCCGCGTGGTGGCTATCTAGAAGTTTCCGAAGTTAAGACTGGAAACTTCTGCACTTGGAACTTTCTGTTTAAAGTGCCAAGTTTAAAAAGATATTTTATAATATCTATACTATAGATTCTATAGTAAGTACGGCAGGTAGATTGCTCTATATTTTTAGACTAAGCGGTCTACTCGCTTGAAATACAATACTAATATGGAAAGAAAAATTTCACCCACGGGCGGGATTCGAACCACGCATCCTCCGCACCATTCCGCGTGGTGGGTACACTACCACTTGAGCTACCGTGGAGGTAGTCGACGGCGAATTTTTTCTATCCCAAATCAATCATATTCATCATACATACATACATAACATACATTCACGCCTTTTTCCCGAAGGGGTAGGCAGAGATGTACCCAGGACTCAGTCCCATAGTTGATACACCCACATTTCGCCAGTATGCTATTGGTCCCATGTAATAGAGAGCGAGCCTATTGCCATCTACCGGGCACAGTTCCAGACTCCAGGCAGTTATTGAGATAATTCCTAATGGAAAAATCCAATATTTAACACTATGCCTGACCTGGGGATCGAACCCGGGACCTCTTGATTGGCAGTCGAGCATGCGCCCTCTACGCCGAGGCAGTCTATATTCATCATATTGAATCATATTCGTAATGCATTATAACCACATTGAATATATACAAGTAACTATTTTTGCTATAAACAGCTATCAGCAGCAGCTATATAGCAGCTATACGTCCGGCACGAAACAGCTATAAAATGAAACAGTCCTAAAGCTGTTGACACACGGTTGCGTATAATCTATGATTTACGACGTTACTTCCACGTTAGTTATAAATTTGAGCTATAAAATATTACCGCTGTAGCTATGTAAAGATAAAAGCAAATACAATTTTATGCAAACCACTTTTTTGAAAAAATAGAATAAATTCATAAAAATGACCAAGACGAGAATTTCGTGAATTCAATGACACTGTTCTAGCTATTATACTAACAAAAATAATCTGAAAGAATGATAAAGCGACCAAAATAAACCTATTTTACGCTATTTTCGCGGCACGTATTCTTTGGATACATTCCCTTAGAGTTTAATTGATGTTTCACATGCAACTTGAGGATGTGACGTCATCGGTGGGTCTCGTGGAATATTGTGAAAATAGTAATCAGTCGGTTTTCTTTGTAAAAAATGTGATAACATAAGAAATAGTTGTGACGTATTTAAATTTGAAACTTGCAACATTACGCAACGAAATTATGATTAGTTTTAAGCATTAATTATTAACGCTAAAAACTAAAATGTTTGATACATAAGCTAAATACTAGCTTTTTAACTAACTGAACTGACTGCCTGGAGTCTGGAACTGTGCCCGGTAGATGGCAATAAGCTCGCCTCCTATTACATGGGACCAATAACATACTGGCAAAATCTGGGTGTATCTACTATGGTACTGAGTCCTGGGTACACCTCTGCCTACCCCTTCGGGAAAAAGGCATGATTGTATGGAATAACCATACAATGACCCCTTTTTACTGAAAAACTGAACAAATTGAAAATATCCTATTTATATAAAATCAGAATCTTATGATGATGCATATATGCATATAAGTAGTGGTAGGCCTCTTTTGCAGGAGGCCGCCTGGGGAAGTACCACACCTTTGCCAGTTATTCATCCGCCAAGTAGTAATGTGCAAACATTACTGTATTCCGGTATGAAGGGCAATGTTACCAGCGTAATTACTGGACATGATGAGATTCAACAACTCATATCTCAGGGTGACAGGCGCAGTGCAGTGCCGCGCAAAATTTTGAATATTAAAACACTGGGTGGCACTGTGTCTGATATGGGCAATCATGATGCTTACCATCAGGCACCTGATTAGCTCGTCTTGTCACTCACTATCATAAAAAAAAAGTCTTTTTTATGCCATATTACGAAACATAAAACTGCATGTTTACTGATTCTCTTATGATGACATTGTTCTACTAAGCGTGCGATATCAACAATGAACAATAAAATGTCTGTTAGAGTAATTAAAACTATTTTCATCGAGTCTATAGAGCTGCTAGTTATAAAGTAGCAATTAGGGTAGCAGGTCGAGTGCACGCCACTGCTGCTGCAATTAAACCAGAGTGCGTTAGAGGTGCAGACTTCTGAAGAGGGCCTTTGAGTTCGCGACAAATGAGTTTAATGTACCTTTTGAAAGGACGGAAACAAGCAACCAAGTTACATAGTTAATATTAAAGTAATACTAAGTAAAGGCCAGATCAAGAGTACATACAATCGATAAGAGTGTATGAAGTATGTGATAAAAGTAAAAAATGTCAGGATGTCGGATGTCAGAAGTGAAGACATAATAAAAATTGATCTTAATATTGTCAAAACTATAGTGTACTTTTGAGCATGCTTGATTGGTCTTCACAAGTGCTCCGATTCCATTTGGTTGTGTTAATTTAAGGGTCCCTTTTAAAAAATGTTATGCTTTAACTATTATTATGCTGGTTTTATTTAAAAATATCTCGATGGAAAAAAACAGCATAAGTGAAGATGTCAGTTCAAAAGATGTAACATTTCATGGGTTTATGTTGATGCATCCAGTGACTTTTACAAGTTTTCTAAGATGTTAAACCGGAGTGGCACTCTACTGGGTCGGTGGCGAGCTTGCATGCACTTACCCTAATGCATTATACATATTTAATGAACTATAATATAATGTGCATTACTTGATAAAACCGAGTTTACGATATTTTCACCCAGATCTTGAAGCAACCATCCAAGGTCAACCCGCTATTTAAATGAGGAGGTAAATAATACAAGATGGTCATTATATCTTATTACATAAATACCTTATCGCAGTTTACGCGTATGGGAATTTATGGAAACAAATTAAATAACTCCCCATCGTTTCACTCAGTGGGGACTTTCGAAATAAACTAAAGTCGCTTATTACGTTTACTATCCGTACTCCAATTATTGTCCGTACTGATCCTACGTGTAATAATAAAAAGGTTTTATTTTCCGCGACAACGCACAACATAAACTGCTTGAAAAAAGACTTGGAAGAAAGGGGTGTTATTTCGACTAACTTAGGCTAATGTACTTAGAAAGGAATTCAATATAATATATCCAAGAATGTATTTAATCCTCTTGATTAAAAAAATATTTTTCTTAAACATGCACGGAAATATTGTCATTATTTTCGAAAAAAGAACACGCGAGGTATCGAATTTACGGACAAAGAAAATCAAATCCATTGCTGGAGCGTTTTTTGAATTTGGAACATTACAACGCTCCAGCAATGTTGTATGAAACGGCGTGCTGGAGTTATTAAATACTCTTTGATTGGATCTCTTTTATCAATCTTGGCATACCAAAGTAAGTCTCTTTGCTTAGTACAAATTGCGTGGCTGTAGAGCCATAAATGCGTTTGTCTTTCGGCACAGATGATAAATAGATAGAATTGGCGGCAAATCTGATAATTCATATTGTTATTTACATATGTACTTATTTTATATAAATTTAACAATTAAAATGAGTTCCGACGGTTTAGAGAGTGAAATGGAGATTGATTGTACTCTACCAAATTTAAGATTAGAAGCAAAATTGGCTATGGAAAACCTGCTTCCAGCGAAGTCAAAAGAAGGTATGTTTTATTTCCCTTCATTCTTTTGAGAAAAGCACTATATATGCCTCAGCGGAAATGGCAATTGCAGGTCGAGGTATACGAGGACTTCGCTTATACGAGACAGGCTATTTCGCGGCCTTTGCAATAATGTTCTATTATGCATTAAGACGTTGTTGTATCAAACAGGCGAATGAAAAAATTACATTCATATAACGAAACGTGTAACGCCTTCTTACCGAAGGGGTAAGGCAGAGGTGTACCCGGGGCTCAGTGCCATAGTAGGTACACCTACACTTCGCCAATTATGTAATAGAGGGCGAGCCTATTGCCATCTACCGGGCACAGTTCCAGACTCCAGGCTGTCAGAAAATTCCCAATGTGAAAATCCGGTAACACTGTATGCACCTTTAGATACCTTTACATCGAACCCAGAACCTCATGTCTGGCAATAGAACTCGGGAACCACTATGCCGAAATAATCCATATAATGAAGATTTATTATCCTATAATATTGTAACGCAATAAAGATGTCCGTTGTCAGGTCCGAGCGGACAGTAATAACACGTCGCGAACATGACGCCGACATAATGCCGGATACGAGTAGTAGACCACTGGACGTGTGGACCGCGGACGATAAATACGACTATCCCGAATGAACATCTTTGCAAGACTCACACAAATAATAATAATAATAATTGTGCTAAATTCATGCATTTTACGTATCTACTTGTTTCAGCTAAAACTCCTGTAGAGGAAATAATACCTAAATAGAGAAAATAAAGACAACGTTAACCATTTCATTTAATTAACAGCAATGCTAGTTTTTTAATAATGTGATAAAATAGACTCGTAGGAGCGACAATCCCACTTTATGTTTATCCATTAAACTGGCAAAGTGGATTTGAATTTTAATCAAAATGATTGATTACTCAACAAAGCTGGATCCGATTTGACAAACAGACCAAAACACGAATAAATTGGACTCATCACTTTAGCTTCGAAATCGATTTGACTAAATCTTGTAGTCCCGGGTTTCGGCACCAATATAAATCTTACTGTTTTGTGCCAAGGCCACACTCATGGTGCCCTTGAGATTGTGATAACGAATAATTCAAGGACATTTTACTTGTATATATAGCTTAATACGTTGGCAAGGTTTATTTTAAACATAAACATAACAAAGGTGTGGTACTTCCCCAGGCGGCCTCCTGCAAAAGAGGCCTACCACTACTTATATGCATATATGCATCATCATCATCATAAGATTCTGATTTTATATTAATAGGATATTTTCAGTTTGTTCAGTTTTTCAGTAAAAAAACCATACAATGACCATTGTATGGTTATTCCATACATTCACACCTTTTTCCCGAAGGGGCAGGCAGAGGTGTACCCAGGACTTAGTCCCACAGTAGATACACCCACATTTCGCCAGTATGTTATTGGTCCCATGTAATAGGGGGCGAGCCTATTGCCATCTACCGGGCACAGTTCCAGACTCCAGGCAGTTATTGTAATAAGTCCTAATGGAAAAATCCAATATTTATTTTATTTCCCATAATAGTTCTCTATTTATATCGCTTACAAAGCACGCACTCAATGATGATGTATATCTGAGTGATTAGATTTCGATTAGATGATTACATTTCAAATTGTGTCATCCTCCATAATAACATCATAACATAACATACACTAACGCCTTTTTGTCAAAGGGGTAGTCAGCGGTGTTCCTAGGACTCAGTCCCATAGTAGGTACCTACATTTCGCCAGTATTCTATTGGCCAGTATTTTGCGTTAAACTGTAGGTCCCGGCTGTGTCCTATAAGATATGTAGGGAGCAGTCGTTAGGTCATGTCGGAGGCCTCGCAGGAATCTTGGCGACCTGAAACTCTGACAATATGGGTTTGTCCACATAACTCATATGAATTGACTCGAGCAGTGTAATTGGGGTAAACCCGTTCTGTTAGAGTATAAATTCAAATTATTATTATTATTATTTGCCATCTACCGGGCACAGTTCCAGACTAAAGCTTTAATTAAGATTATTCCTAACGGAAAAATCCAATAACACTTTGCCTGACCTGAGGATCGAACCCGGGACCTCATGATCGGCAGTCGAGCTTGCACCCGCTATAATATAATAATAAGTCCTTTATTTGAGGCATAAGAATCCGATACGGTTTTACAAAAGCAAATTAAACTATAATCATTATATAATATTATAAAATCCTAAATGACTCACTGACTGAAATGACTCACTGACTGAAATGCGATGCAGAGCCAAAACCACTGATCCTAGAGACTTGAAACTTGGAATGTAAGTTGTTTTCTTTGTCTGGACGTGTGCTTAGAAAGGATTTTTGAAAATTCACATGCTAAGGGGTCCAAAAAGGGCGTCGAAGTTTTGGTATAAAGCTCCCATATTTCATAATTGCGAGCGGGCAAAGCCGCTGTTCATGCACTAGTATTAAATAATACTAACAATTAAATAATAACATATTTGTTACTTGGTCGCCTTATTGCTATTTCCTTTAAGGTGAACAGCTCTCCAATGTTTAAATAAAGGACTTTGAACGTCCGATGCCAAAAAGTTGCGATCCGCGTCCTCACAATGACATAGAAATCAGGAACCCTCGCCTCTGCGAACATTGTTGACGCGACCGAGGCGGTCCATAAGCTCAGTGGGTATATAATGTAATAATCCATGGCGTATTATATCGGTCAGTAGGTGTAATGAGTCGATCGCGTGCTGTAACTCGATCATGGATCTACTCGGACAACCAATTATGAATAATCGAATGATATATCGCCCGCTGAGAAGGAGGGCGGCACTATGCGGAGAGTGCTTACCAATACAGAGAGAAATTACACATACATACAACTATGTCGAGGTAGTATGTTGAGGAATCTATTAAAATAATACCGCTTCTGGAGGCATAAATGCTAAAATTAGTTAGAACTTTATTATTCATCAATCTTTGGACAAATAGAAAATATGTTAAAGTATAAATTTAGGTGGTGCTTACATTTTTGTACGCAAAAATTTACCGTCTGCATGCGAATGTGAGGCTTTATAGGACACACCAAAACTATTCCCTATTTATACTCATCGCAATATAGAAAATAATAAAAACCAGAAAGCGTGTAACGAAGAAGGGTGTGTAACCAAACACGGTCGAAAGCTTGAATTATTACGCAAGAAATACTGCATAATTAGTGGTTTTTGTAGTAGTCAGCTTAGGTTTTTGTAACTTGGCTATGTTATATAATATTATATAGGTAGTAATTAATTAATATTATTATGTATAGTCGAGTTGTATTCACATGGCGGAGCTTGTTAATGAACCACATAATTACGACTAAACTGTTAACTATACTAAATTGATACTGCAAATCTATCTTAAATATCAAAAGATTTTTCTCTCCCTGTGCGGTTGCCTGGAAGAGAACACTCTCAGCAATAAGACTGCTAATTGTTACACTAGATATGTATTGTTAGTTTGTCTATGTACGTAAAAGAAATTAGTATGCTCCGAAATTCACACAAATTGAAAATTAAAATTTACCAAGGATCACTCAAAATACTATTATTGTTGGTGCAGTGTTCCGACAAGTCAGGGACAACAAACTAAAGGTACATAGTAGTGATGGAAGACCAGAAACAATGATCGATTTATAATCGAATGACGACAGACATCGAGCGACCCGTTGTGTTGCGGACCGGCAGTTGTCACCGCTCCTCTGCTCCGTCGGGCCCACTGTGGGATTATTAGATTTAGTTCATGGAAAATGGAAAATTGATTTGGCAGTCTCTAACACCCAGCGAAAAATTAGAGGTGTTGTAAGTTTGAAGTGTGTGTGTGTGTTTGATTTGCTAATGTGTGGGTCACATAATTCAAAATTCAAAAAAAATTCAAAAATTCTTTATTTGTTCAAGTACTAGGTGTTACAATGATTTGTGGCAGCCCTAACCCTTTGCTGTAGTTTACATAACTGTGTTGCAAAGGGTTAGTGTCTTCCCCATGTAGATAATATAATGTATTATATCGTATTCAGCATAGTGTTTTGAACTAGGAGTCTAGTTTGGGTCTTTATGGCCGTGTGTGGAAGTTGTGTACTAATATTATTGGGTATATTATAATTATATATCTTCCAATGTTGTTTCACAATGAAGTTTTCCAATAATTCAAAATGACAAAACTATACAAAATCCCATAATAACCACCCTCTAAAGAGCAACACTATCGTCTGATCCTTACACTAATGAAACGACTCCAGTATTCCATACAAGGCTCAACCAATTACGATATAATTGCTGCGTTTCATATATAATGTAAGCTATTATTACCTTTCAAGGACGCGATTACTCGTAGGCCTCAATCATGTTATTATATTGCTTGACAAAATACCGATAATACTACGTTATTTAGCTTCTATCTATATTAATGAGGATTGTTAATATAATTTATTACATTGTTATTGGCTTAAATTAAACCGGCGCGGTGGTCGATATATACTATGTATCAATATATAAGTCATCGTCACTGTTGTATTTAGGCCTCAATTAAAGATTTACGGTTGTAGGCAAACTGTATAAGCAAACTGCTTCGTATTCAATTTTGCATTTCAGGCATACTGCTTCATCGTCATATTTTGCGTTTAAGGTAACTCGATCATAAACGGTTGTAAGCGGCTTGCATCTAGCTGGTTCCTGTTGTCTTTACTAGGTCATCTGTTCATCTTGTGGGTGTGAGTCCTACACTGCTGTTGTCAGACCGTGGTCTCCATGCGAACACCGTACAGCCCCATCAGCCAACAGTTCTACGTGCTATGTGCCCTGCTCATTGCCACTTCAACATGCTAATTCGCTGAGCTACTCGTATGTCGATAATTTATTTAATATACCTATAGATTTTAAAGAATTTTAAATGATTTTTTGTACAGGGATAGATTAAAGAAAGAGACTTTTCTTTCCGATATTCCCGCGGGAAAGAAGCGAAAATATAAATCATAATAAATATAGAAGAAAATGAAAGATGATTCTAAGTTTTAACCTATCCATAACCCACCCAGTCTTACTACATCTTCTAAATCGCCTATAAATCCCTCCCTGACGTCACAATGTCATAATATGCATAATATATTATAATAATGGATCGGTTACAAGTTGTTCGCCGTTATCGGCTCCACAGTTAATTACGATAAGCTCTTAATTACAGGATGACAATATTACATTAGGTTTATGATTTATGACAATAATGACGTTGTTTTACGCTCGTAGTCTTCGTTCCTGTGAGAATATAGAGATAAAAATTATTCTAAGTGTTATTTCAGGGTCTAAACTATCTGCAAATCAAATATCAGCCCAAATGGTTCTGTAGTTTCGGCGTGAGAGAGTAACAAACATCCATCCATCAATCCATCCTCGCAAATTTTCGCAATCACGAAAAATGATAGCAGGCTAATTTATATAGGTATCATTAAGTTTTATTTTTGATTTCTAATTTAAATTAAGCCTTCTAAGAGCCTATTCAGATGGATTACAACCAAACAACAGCGTTAAAAAGTGGTTGGGAGTGAATTGTGTTACTGCAGTTGCTTTCAACCACATCCCAACGTACAGCCTCGAATTGTAAACCTTCTCCTTCTTCATGAAGTCGGTTAGAAATTGACATAATATACATTAATTCAGGATGATAATAATATAGACCGTATAAAGTCGTATACTAACAAGTCTGTAGGGTACGACTTCATTAATCCTCACACGACCTTCTAATTCAACTTGTCGAAAGATTAGAATGATCCCGATGTACCTGCCGTTTATTGGACTTAGGGTCAACCTATATTAGAATTACTTAATTATGTTAATAGTATATACATATTATCAGAATGACAGTATCATCGTAACCTGAGAATATTAAAAAGTTATTGTAACTTAACAGACATAAACCTTGTAGCGAAACGACTTATAATAAAGTCTTATTTTAGAATACTCATAAATCAAAAATCCTACATTTGAAATTAATAAAATGCCTGGAAATAAAAATACCGTAAATACTTAATAGCCATGAAAGCCCTACGCGTTATTAAAGAGTTTATAATAGAAAAATTTGGAAATTTTCCAAATAAATACCGAACAGCTGATGCTGATTATAGCTGTGTGCCCAATAGAGGGCAATTAGATTCGCCCTATAGTAGGGAACTTGAGATGACATAAGACTTCAATTGGGAAAAAGAAAACTCAAATACAAAAAGAAGAACGCAAAAGAAACTTGTAGGGCTTAATTTGTTCAACAGATAGTTTCACAATATTTGGTTTGGTAACATTCGTTTTCTTTGAAGGTGCCGCGATGCGGCTATGCATAAATAATTTTATGTTGTAAAATTAGAGATTTTTACATTAACTTACTAATGTTTATACATTACACTAAGAGAAATCCCAAATTGCCCTCTATTGGGCACACATGCAGACTCTTATTGCGAAAGTTTCAACATGCCGCCTAGCCCCAGGACGCCATGGTCCTGACAGCAGTACACCATCGAGTCAGGCCCCGGGAAAACCTCTAATTTACTGACAATAATTTCAATACATACCCACATTAAGTCGCTCGAAAACACGGGTTATATTCTACCTACCTGGTGTTTTAATAGGCGTACACGGAGACCATTTTTTTAAGTCTAACGTGAAGAGACCCCATTCAGCTTTTAATCTAAAGGTAATGGTAGCACCTATCGGGGTCTATCTCTGAAACCATGTACAGAAGATAAGCTCAGAGACAGCCCCCGCTAAGTGTAAGGACTATTGTGAATGGATGGAAACTACTTGATTTGACTATAGGTGTGATTTCTAGATGGATGGTGACCGGGCTATTGTTAGAGACTCCGGCACCTGCCGCTTCCGTCCCATACTAATATTATTATTACGACTAATAAGAGTGTATTCTTCATAAAAAAAACCTAAAAACATCAATACAAAACTGCACGTCTTCCATTCTTAAATCCCGCTCCATCTTACAAAGAATATTAAAATATTCAGTCCATTGAAGCGTCACAGAAACGTCAGTATTCAGTAGAGTAACTCTAAAGAAATTCATCCAAGGAGTAAATACAAGAAGTTATTAATGTTACCGTACGGTTTCCGGCTTTTCAACTTGCTACTGTCACAGTGCATAGAACGTAGGGAGGGAACTAATGGAAATAGTTACAACACGCTCACCTGTCAGGAGTGAATTAAACTTTGTTAATTGTTGAGTATAGACATAATTATAAACATAAGTCTTCGGTATAATATCCAAGAGCAAAAATCAACTATGATTTCATTTTGGCGGGAAACGAAAGTTATGAGAACAGCACATTACTTTCGGTTCCCGCCATTTTTTTAATGTCGTCTATAATAACACCTGGATAAGAACTGACATATTATGAGAAACATATTATGGAAGATATTAAAAGAAAAAGAAAACCGTCGGCTAGCAATGGGCTTCTTCCCGGCGTTCGTTCCCGTAAGAATTTCAAAAATTCTGTTCTTATTTGTTGTCTACGTAATAACGAAAATCTATTTGCGAATTTTTAGCTCTCTAGGTCTTAGGATTGCGTCGAGCGAATAATAATAGTAATGTTGAATCTAGTTTAAATCACTTTTTGTTTTGGATAACTTGTCCTTCTGCCACATTAATACAGTGTCCCATACATAACGAATGCAGCCTCGCCTCGTCCGTACAAAGCGTTGAATGGTCCCGACCTCACCGGCGCTTTCAAACCGGGATGGCTGATTAGAGAGGCTATTTACATACCGCCAGTGCATACACTGTGACCATTTTGGTTTTATTTACGATTAAACGAGGAAGCATGAATTTACAGGTATTTTTACAAGCCTTCGTAATTATGTACCAGAAAATATGTCACAAGCGAAAGTACCCCATCGAAATAATTTGGTGGAATTACCTTAATTAATAAAGTGCTCGTAACTGATACGGAAGACGTAATATCATATTTTATGTATGTATCTCCATACTGACAATGCAATAAGTATACGCTATGATATTTGAAAGGATAATTTATCATAAAATTCCCTTTAAAAATATATACGAGTATATAAAAATATTATAAATATGATTTTGTAGACTATTTCGACGAACGAGAACGAAAAGTTACCGACATAGCCCAGCGGCTGAGCGAGTTGAAGTGGCAATGGGAAGGGCTCATTGCACGTCAAACTTATGGCCAAAATGGCTGTACGAGGAATAATTTCTAGAATGGAGACCACGGACTGGCAAGCGCAGCGTAGGACTCACGCGCACAAGATCACCTAGCAAATCGCAGGAACGCGCAAGATGCAAGTCGCCTACAATCGGATGGAAATCTATAGAGGTCTTTAAATTCAACGGCAAATAATGATGAAAGATATTTCAGCTTTTTTTAATCTGATTTAGTTTGGGATAACTGTGCTATTGTAACCATTGAACATTTTCCGCGCTTCTATTAAGGTCTGAACATTCTTCCCTGTTTGTATGGTACACCTTAATATATTCATCGAAACAGTGTTATCTGCCATCTCATAACACTCCACGTTAACCCCCACACAGCCAATAGCCTCCGAAATGCGCCCTTACCCTGAACTAAGCCTATAAAGCTGAATTTAATTTACGCTTAAAGTGTTTACGCGTTTCTTTCTCTCGTAAAAACTCACAATAATGAAGACCGCCGGTTGTTTCAGGTTTATGCTGTGATGACTGCTGTAATGATTGTATAGGTAGTAAAGGGTTATGAGCAGACGTTGTATGAGGTTTGTATAATATGTATATTGTTACATAATCTCTAAAAGAAGGAATATTTTTACAATATAGGCACGGCCTCGTTGTTGTAGTGGCTCGCCCTTTTTCATGTGACTTAAAACACATAACTGACGACGTGTGGGTGTACCTACTATGGGTACATCTCTGAAAAGTGTAATTTTGTGTTATGTTAGATACGCCCGTTTAAAAAGCGCGACGTATTAAGTAACCTGCTGTTCCAATTTCCACCAAGCTGATGACGAGTTTTTGAAGTGGTATGTATGATCTTGGTGAACTCAGGTGAGAACGAGACAGCAGATGTGCATTATGTGGGCACAAAAAAGGCGAAAAAATCAGAGGGCGGATAAAGTTAAATAATAATATACCTATAACAATATGTACACAGTCTTACCATCTTAACTGTTCACTTAAAAGCTAGTGGAGGATTTGGTAACAATGTTCCTCAAAATGGCAAGTGACAGTTCTGTAATTCTAATTTTGTCCACCAGAACAGCTAAGTTGGTGGCGCTGTATGCATAACATAGAGTAATATAATATAGTAACAATATTATATTACCCACTTGTCTCATAACCACAGAATACAAACTGAACTCAAATCTCTAGAGGTTGTTTGCATAAAAAATGCATACTTTTCACTCGCTCCAGTTATTATCAAGTATAACCAACTGGTTATTGTGATGAGATCTTATTTATTCTCGCAGACATAACGCGAGTAGTTTCATATTTTGTAGAGGACGGATTATGTGAGCGTCTTTTGTTATGTTCAGTGTTGAGTAAGCTTCATATTCTCTTGATGTTATATCTGATGTCGAGTTTAGCTTGCCTTACTCTTAATAGTATATTCATCTAAAGGATTATTTATAGCAAAGGAACCTGTTGTTATAAAAACTCTTTCAATATTCGCAGATCTTTTTTTAAATATAATATTATACTAAATTTGTTTCTACATTTATTTAGTTAAGGCGCGGTGCTAAGCAAATTCACCCTCTCGCTCACACGTACCTATATTTTTGTAGATATTATAAAAAATATGACATGTAATTTTACATAAAATAAAGACAACTAGGATCTAGAAAATAACTAAACAAAGATCCAGTAAAAATTCCAATATAATCCAAACAATAAGTAATAAATTATTACTTACATAACTTTTTTCATTTCTGCAAAAATGTATATATGTCAAAAAAGCAATGGAGTTGGCAAGTGAAGGCTGCTCTCAAATGGCGTTACCACTGTTAGAACCATTGTCATGGAGGAAAATATAAAATTAGCTATCTCCGCAATTAGCCAGGAAAACATATTCATAGAGTAGTGAATGGACAGAGACATTCAGTTAGCAATTATCACCACAGAGCAGGTAGAACCGCAGAGACAGCAAAACTTGTAACACATTAACATAAAGCACTCGCTCGTATTACCATAATTATATGCCTCTTAGAGCATGAAATGTGACATACACTTGTCATCTCAGTACATTAACTCTAGCGTTACACCAGTTTCTGCTGTGATACTCATTTTAAAAAGCGCCAATTAATTGGCAATAGTAAGACAGACAAGTCATTAAATTCGCATCGCTTTTAATTAAAATAAAATTATTATATGTTAACTCTAAATTGTTTTTTGTTTTTTTTTGTTTTGTTATTTTGTTACTTGACGTCAAACTACACATGTAGTGGTAGGCCTCTTTTGCAGGAGGCCGCCTGGGGAAGTACCACACCATTGCCAGTTATTCATCCGCCAAGCAGTAATATGCAAACATTACTGTGTTCCGGGATGAAGGGCAGTGTTGCCAGCGAAATTACTGGGCATGACGAGTTTCAACAACTAATATATCAGGGTGACAGGCGCAGTGCAGTGTCGCGCAGAATTTTGAATTTTAAAAACACTGGGTGGTACCGGGATATACTCGTATATATTATTATATATAATATGTTTTTATTTGTATACAATATCCAAGCTGTGTATCTTAAACTATTAAGAATGTATGAACAACATTCTTATGTTGGGCAGGTAATGTTATAGAAACCTTGTAAAAGCTAGTCGTTTTTATGCATCTGATATTAATCTGCACAAAAGAGTTTATAGCACTTTCAGAATAGCCAAATGAGAAAATTGATTGAATTTAACATTTATCGGATCTTGGAATCTATATTACTGCCGTGTACGGTCCATATAAAGGAAATTCAAAAGCAATACGATTCAAAGCGAGATGATATTACGCCATTAAGAGATGTAATTCCCCTCACTGGGGGAATGCCAACCGTCATGGGGAAATAATCCTGTTTTATTCCCCCCGGGGACAATTATACACAGATAACACATTACTTATCTATGAGGTGGCAAATACAACGCGGTTGTCGCTCTTGTACTTAATTGATCTCTCCGGGTGAAGGGGTTAATACATACATATAGATGCAAGTTAATTTGTATGTTTTGATCTATATTTGTTTGATGATAACGTGAGAATTGTTTTGAATGAATGCATGATAACTGTTTATTGGTACCACAATAACACAGAAAATAACAAAAAGGAAACTTAAAACTAGAAAGAGAAACAACTGGCGGCCTTATCGCTCAAAGCGATCTCTTTCAGACAACCGTTGCTATTCTTTTATGAAATTTAACTAGTCAAACTCAAAACTCAAACTCAAACAGATTTATTCAAATAGGTCATAATCTGACACTTTTGCACGTCAATAAAGATAAACAGTACTGAGTCTACCGTGCGTTCGGAAAGATACCTCTACAAGAAGAACGCACAAGAAACTTGTAGGGCTTAATTTTTTCAACAGATAGTTTTACAATATTTGGTTTGGTTACATTCGTTTTCTTTAAAGGTGCCGCGAGGCGGCTATGCAGAAGTTTCCAGGCATCTTTGTCCTCTATGTACTGGTTGACTTTATAATAAGCCTTCTTTAGTAAAGTAGATTTTATATAGGTTTTGAATTTACCCTCTGAGAGCCCAGTTATCTCTTTTGGGATTTTATTATAGAAACGTACACTAGCATTATTATAGTAGCATTAATGGTTCAAATAAATAAATAATTTAAACGGATTACACATTATAACAAGCTTATTAATATCCCATCCCTACTCATCCCATAATGCCCTATATATTATAACAAATATAACTGTCACGTTATTATGTTTATTTTATGATGTGTTTGTTTTTTTCTAAATGCTAACTCAGCACTAAGCGAGTTCTAGCGTTGTGAAAACTTCTTCATGTCCATAACCTGATACATTATGGGCACACAATAAAAAACAATATTTGAGTATCTTTCATTTGATTGTGAAATGTAACAGGATGAAATATTAATAGCTGTCATACGAATGATATGAATAAAAATTATATATTAATAATTTTAAAATTGCTTGTTCATTCTTATTCTATAGTAATAATAATAATTTGATTGTGCTTTAACAAAACGGGTTACCCCAATTACACTGCTCGAGACAATTCATATGGGTTATGTGGACAACCCATATTATTGTCAGTAATGATAAAAGGAGCTAGATATTTTGGTACGAACCAGTGATTTCAATGCTATGCTACATATATCATAGCATCATAAATCAGAATATTTAGTGTAGTAAATAGTACATTATGTAAAAACATTACGACATGACAAAAGCTGTAGTTTTCCTAGCAAGCAAACCTGTACGTGTGATATACAAGTACCTATGTATAGAAAACAGAGTAAATAGAGTTAATAGTGACAAGGGAAGGGTCGTACGTCGCGTGTTCTATTGACAGAGGTTCCTTTAGGTTAGACCTACTTACACAAACAAACACACGCACACATCTCCGTGAGGACGCAAACTAATGTATGTATGTCTGGGAATACAAAGAAAAATGTTAGCGAGAAGATAGTCCGGAGAGGCAACCCTGAAGTGAAATTTTAATGAAGATTGCTAAGGTTGTTTGTTTAGCTTTCAAAGTTATTTTTTACAAGTTTCTATTTCAAATAATGTTTTTTACTTATAAGTTTTGTTGCCCTGTTCAAAGTACTTAAAATATTAACATTTGTAAAATAACTAACGCAGAAACTTTCAGATAAATCATAAAAGCAATAACAATTAAGCAATACTAGCGTTTATATCCATTAAAGACATAAAATGAAAAATTTTATGGTTAAAATCTCTCTAAATACTGAATAATGAATGCTATCTGGAAGCCCAGCATTGACTTCTGATTTCCCTATACGCCACTTATCGATTCACATTTATATTTCACATTCTATTTTCGCGCTCGCGCCAGCCCTGGCGCTAAAATATTAACGCGGCCGTTAGGGCCGCCTCTATTTATAATCGCTGATATAGATTGTGGTATAACCGCTGACATTTGAAATTTTAAAGACCTTTAAGAAACTGAATTTTTAATGAAAATATGAATAAGTTTTTAACAAAGAGGTTTTTGTATTTCAATGCTTTATTTTAGCGAATTAAAACTTGCTTAAGATTAAAATCCAAAAAGCAGCTGTTTTATTTATAATTAGTAGAGTTTTCACTAAGCTTTTGTTAGCTTAACAATAATTATTGTAGAATACTGTGTTTGATTTCTTTACAAAATTGAAATAGTTTTTAAAAGTTTAAATAATTATTATTAGCAAAAATGGCCTCGCTTGTTTCCAACTCTATTCGTCTTTTTGTAATTCCGGTTGGGCAACCCTACCAGAATATGAAAGTGAGCTAGGGCTGTCTCTATTTATAGTGTATCGATTGTGCAGCGGCGGTCGTACGTTAACTTTATGTGATGAGCCTGAAAGGGTTCGAGAGGTTGTCAACTTCGGCACGAGGGAGAAGAGTGACAACTTTCTATAGAAACACTGTCATGAGAAGATGAATGTAGCGGGAATATCCCCGGTTACGAATCCGGAGTCCCTGGGTTTCAATTTCATTGTTTGTGGACTTTTAGCCTGGGCGCTACCATGTTAATATGGCACTTTAAACTGTAGGTCCCGGTTGTGTCCTTTGAGATAAAATATGTAGGGGGCAGTCGTTAGGACATGTCGGAGACCTCTTAATCTTAGCGACCTAAAACTCCGTCATTTGGTCCATGGGTAGACCACTCTTACAGTGGTTTGACTCGAGATGTGTAATTTGGGAAACTTGCGATGTGACATTATAGAGTACACTACTTATTCATTACATCATACTCTCTATTTAAATATATAACACAACGCAATATTGCTGTTTTGGTAAAACCTAGCTTTATGTTAACTCTGATTTATTGCTACCCGTGCGAAGCCGGGCGGGTTGCTAGTGAAGTGATATAATAACACCAAAAGGTGAATGTTAATCCATTCATATTGGAACCCGTCGTCCGTGTTGAGGCGATAATTGAATTGATTTATTTTCTTTCGGCAGATGTCGAGCGTCGAATGTGTGATAACATTGTTATGTGATGGTTTTATTAACTTTATTTATTTTATTGTTGATTTTTTGACGTTATTTCATTTAAAAGAGTATGTAATTAAAATGGTACGTTTACACAAAATAATGGGTTTTATACCTAACCCTTTAGGATCACTTCGTTGTCCGTCGGTCTGTGTCTGTGTGTCTTTGCGTTTGTCAAGAGACGTTTTCTCGGGAACACGATAAGTTGAAACCGATATATACTCGTTTCTGCGGTCCCTTGCCGCTGTAAAAATTCAAACTTCTACGTTAACGAAATCCATATATTTTATACGGCATCATTGTGCTAAATATTCGTATTTAATTATTAATAATTATACTATGTTTTTCGATTTGGAATAATTTGTGATTAAATGGTTATGTTAATTGTTCAACTGATTTTTCATACCTAGATTCCTCGGCTTGATTTTCTGAAGTGAAATGAAGTATATTATAGTTATTTATTAAATAGGTATTGCTTTATCTTGTAAAAAAATATTTCAGAGTAACATTATCTTTTAACTAGTATATAAATCTACATAATATATGTATTTTAATACTACCCTTTACGACATAAAACTAGTATAAAAATGTATGTGCGTTCTGAGTATAATATACTATCCAGTGCAATAGTTCCATACTTTTTCTCTTTCCAGTTTTCTTTATGTAATAGTTTAGCCAAAAAGCTTTTCTTAATAAAATATCTTGATCGTCCTCAGACTGGCTGCGTGAGTGTTACCGACATTTCAATTTTTATTGCGGACCCTTCCTTTGTTAGCCAATGTAAGGAATGGGGACTGAGCCTCCACTTCACTCACACATTTCTAAAGAGAACGCTACACAAACTATTGTTATAGAGTATTATAGTCGTAAAGTGCCAAAATTGGTCAGTTGACATTTTGGCCGAGGATTTTACTTCCTACCTAAAATCGTTCCGTACTTAAAGTTACAATTTTGACTGATATTATTGCGAAATGATGGATGGATGGTGAGTGTTTGTTACCTTTTCTTCAAAACTACTGAAGCTTTTAGTGGGAATAATGGCGAGGTGAAGGTAATCAGTAAATTAATTGAATTTAACAAGTTATAACGGATTTAATCGCATCAACAGCATCATCTCAGCCGTTGGTAATCCACTACTGAACATAGGCCTCCCCTATAGGGGGGTTTGCCAATACTCGCCACGCTTGGCAGGCGGGTTGGCGAGCGCATTTCGATGGTTTAACGCAGAGGACGCTGCTGCCCGTCCTCTGGATCCGACAATCCCTTAGCCCGTAACCCTCTTAATTTTATAATTTAACATTTTTACACGAGTGGACATTATTATACTTAGTCATTTTTCATTTTAGACCAAAGTCGTCAAACTCCTTATGGCAACCACGGGTAAAGAGGGTGGGGTACTATTCTAATTCCACAACGGCATTTAACCACGTATTTCTTATTTTGGACGTTTCAAACGCTTTGCAGTTCGTGGTCAAAAAAGGTAAGATGACAATTAATAACTCGTGTAACAATCGTGAATCCTAATAAATGAATGTGCAAAACACAATAAAGTCGGCAGTTTTGTAGTGGTAGGCCTCTTTTGTAGGGCGCTGCCTGGGGAAGTACCACACCTTTGCCAGTTATTCATCCGTCAAGCAGTAATGTGCAAACATTACTGTGTTCCGGTCTGAAGGACAATGTTACCAGCGAAATTACTGGGCATGACGAGTTTCAACAACTAATAACTCAGGGTGACAGACGCAGTGCAGTGCCGCGTAGAATTTTGAATTATAAAACACTGGGTGGCACTGTGTCTGATATGGGCAATCATGATGCTTACCATCAGGCACCTAATTTGCTAATTCGATCGTGAGTAACAAACTCACGATCAAAAAAATAAGAAATATTAGACCATAACTTGTTCATGTTAAGTGTTGTTCCCGCTAATTTGTTCCATTAAAACTGTTCCCATTAATAACAACATTGTTGGAATAAACTGGAATTCGTTCGTTCGATTCTTTGGACTCGATCATTTCAATTGATCTAGATAATATTCTTTTTATTGAATAAACTCGCGAGTTCGTTAAATAATTGATTTGTTTCGGAGGAAAGTTAAAGAAACTTTGTTCATTTGAAGTTGATTGTGAATTGTGAAGGAATTCAGAAGGATCCCGCCGTCGATACTGTTATTAACATTTTCTTTTGTATTTGTTCATTTATTCAAAAACTTCTGCTATTGAGTTGCAAATGGCGACACGGAATTCGAGTAATTTATATATGGATAGCTTATTATCTTACATATTCACAAAACTATCTTTCTTATATTATAAAGTGAAAGTGGTTATAATTTAACTATTATTTTTTTATTATATTACCCTTGATTGCCCCTCTGCTGGACAAAGGTCTCCCCCCACTCCACTCAGCACGTTTCTATGCTAGGTCTTGCCAATTGACCCAGTTCAATTACTTAATGGCGGGACGAACTGGGTAACACGAGGCAGGACCAGGAAGTCCTGGGCCTGCCACGTTGCCGACGCTCTGTGTTTGGCCTATCAAACTACGTTTGGAGTTTTCTTACTCCACAAATAGTCTGGCATCCGGCAAACGTGGCTTATTATGTTTTTAGTTACATTGAAATTGTATTTTTTTTGTTAGCCTATTGTGTCCCACTGCTGGGCAAAGGCCTTGGTAGTCAGAATCGTCACGCCATCTCTTTCTGGGTTGGCCTCGGCGGCGACGTCCATCTTCGGGTATCCACTCTGTTGTGACCTTTGTCCAGCGGCCGGGGTGCATACAAATGACATGAACCGCCCATCCCCTCTTCAGCCTAGCAGCCGTCAAGCCTACGTCAGTTATGCCCGTTTTTGAGCGCAGCGTTGTGTTACGCACTCTGTACTTTTTATGCCCAAGATACACAGACAGCCTAGATATCTAGAACTGTATCCGGTAGATGACAAAACCTGAACAGGCGTAGTGTGGGTGAACATTCTATGGAACTGGGACCTGGGTCCTCTGCCTACCCCTTCAGGAAAAAAGCGTGATGTTATGTTACGTGTACTTGATCACAATAATATTTTATTTATCGTTTAAAATTCAATAATAATGACAGATGGATGGATGGGCTCGATATGTTCAATATTGCGCCGCACCGCCGCGCCGCATCTCTCGATGGAAATTGTTGAAAACCGCCGCCATTTACCGTTCTTTATGTTTATTTATTGGTGCCGATGTTTTTGCTTTGTTTATTGTTTAAAACCAATGAGTAATATATATATTTCATTTCAGTCGAAGCTATTTGAGCGGAAATAATATCACAATTATACTATGAGTTTTTATTCGGCAACTGCTAGATAGAGTATCCATAGGTTTTTCAATAAATTTTATTTTCTAAGTCAAGTTTCATAGAAAATAATAATAGTCTTATGACCTCTTTTCAAGTATTTATGTCAAGCATTTGAGGCTGTATTATTGTTCGTTGAACTCAGTTATTTAGGAGAAAGACTTTATTATTTCTTAGAGGTATTCCACTCTGAGCACCCGGCTCGAGAGCACCTGCGCGCTGAGCATTTGAGTTATTCCACTTTGAGCACCTGTCAATATTTTTGGCAGGTGCTCAGAGTGGAACTAATATTTTTATTTAATTTTATTCCATTTAGTTAACACATTAAAATAAACAATGTTTGTGCAAATAATACATTTATTTTATAATAAAAGTTGGCAGCGTTTCTTAACTTAATAAGGCCAGGAGTCCCCGGAGTAACGTCAGTGCAATTGCGCTTTCAAAGTCTTTACATATTTATTTTCATCATAATTAAACTTTAATTCCTTCGAGAAATTGTGTAAAAAAACATATTTATTATTTTATACTTTGAAAGGCATTTTAAACAAGTTGTAATTACTAAACCGTCTGGGAACAATGTACTTGTAAGGAAAATTTAAAAAAAAAACAGCGGTGAAAGAAAAATATGTATACATCGTTTCGTTAAAGAGTTGCTGTTACAATACAAGTTGTTTAATACAAGTAATGAGTATAAATACTGTATACTACATGGGGAAGACACTATCCCTTTGCAACATGGTTTTGTAAACTACAGCAAAGGGGTAGGGCTGACACCATTCTTGTAATTAATCACTTGAGAAATAATTTTTTTTTTTTAATCTTTGAACCTGCTCTGTTATGTAATTATTAAGGCGCCTATAGCAGCCAAACCTTCCATCTCGCTTGCGCAATTTATATTATTAAAGATAAAGAGATAACTGAGAACCCAGTTATCTCTTTTGGGATATTATTATAGAAACGTACACTATTTCCTAAAAAAGTATTAAAATTATGAAAGACACTATTTAATTTTAATTTTTATGTAAATTTTTACGCACATACATGATGTTCTTATAAATGTATATAAGGATGGTAGGGTCAGTTATGTTTATTTCTTTAAATAATTCCCTCACGAATTGCACGTTTTTGTAGTATAAAGATAGTTTCTATATCTGCGGCTGACCCCCACAACAGAATCCCATAAGACATCAAGCTATGGAAATATGCAAAGTACACTAATCTCGCCGTGGCTATATCTGTTAGTTGCCTAATTTTATAAACCGCGTAAGCTGCAGAGCTTAGTTTCCCTGAGAGCTCGGTGATATGAGTGCTCCATTGCAGTTTAGAGTCTATATTTATGCCAAGGAACAAAGTTGCATTGTCAATATTGAGTCTTTCACCGTCAAGAACTATGATTGGTTCTATACTTCTGACGTTAGGCAACGAAAATTTCAAACACTTAGTCTTTTTCGCATTCAATAACAGATTGTTTGCTGTGAACCATCTGGATATACTTGCTAAAGTATTATTAACATGTACTAGTGAAGTATCCTTCCTATCAACTTTAAAATTCAATGACGTATCATCGGCAAATAGAACTATATCTGCTAGACCGTGGACCATGTAAGGCAAATCGTTAATATATGCCAAAAACAGGAAAGGACCCAAAATTGATCCCTGTGGGACTCCCATCTTGACAGGAGAACTAGCAGATGTGATACCATTGACGCTAACCTTCTGCTGCTAGACAAGTATGATTCCACCAGAAAAGAGACTAAAGACACGTCGAAAAGACCTAAATACAACCTCATGCTGGAGGCTAAACGTAGCTAAGCATGCGTCGAGGTACCAAGCGGTCAAACTTTTTAATGTTTTGCCAACGGATATGAAAGTCATAGATAATCCTCACATGTTTATATGTAGGCTATCGGGAATGTTGTTGAAGGGGTGTTTTTATTCAGTTGAGGAATACATAAAATGTAATTTAAAGAGTTATGATTTTAATTATTTGCTTATGGACATTTGGTTGATTTTATTTTTGACATTGATTTATTTTTAGTATTATTTAACCTTTTCTTTTTTTGACATGTTGTTTTTTTTTTAATTCCATGTTTGATTAATGTGATTATTTTATGGATTGATTTTATTGTAACTTTATTTTTTTTTAATTTTATGCTTGACTAGTAGGTTTAAGTGTATTTTTTAATTTCAAACACAATGGTACTGATTGTTATTAAATAAATAAATGAGATAAATGAGGTTCAGGGCATTCCCATGAATTCCATATACTTCTAACTTGCGTAGTAACGTGCAGTGTTCTACACAATAGGTAAGACAATAGGTAATATTATATAAATAGTGACCTAGCCGACCTTTTTAAAGACGAGTCGATACGAACTTACCTTAACTCGGATAAACTCCGAACTAATTACTCGAGAGATAAAACTCTCGCTTACTCCGCTCCCTCCTTACCTGGAATTAGAAAAAGTTCTAAATTAGTCTTAACTTATTTGTTCTCGATTTGCTCACTAAATAGATAGATAGATTAGATAAGTATAGTGCCACAAGTATAGTTAGATAAGAAACTAATTCCAACATGTTATAATTGTGAACATTCATTTTGTGCACAGTGGCGCACTGGCACGCCAAGTTACACTTGCGCCACTATGACGTTTTATTAATATAAAAATAATATAAAACATTTAAAATTATAAAAAATATAGAACGATAATAGAAAGCTTAAGTAACAAATGGCGGCCTATCGCTCTGATCGATGTACTTCAGAATATAATAAAATTAGACCTTTTTTCTTATTTTTTATGACTATCTCGGTGGCGTCGAGATTTCATGCTCTACTATAACTATATACTACACAGCATATAACTATATATAGCTCTACTATACATGCCTATGGAGGTGAAGTGTTGGATTTGTCCATTAAGAATCGTCTCAATGAAAGCCCGGAGTCGGGAACTGCTATACCTATCTATGGGACTGGGTTTTGGATACACCTTTTCCTACCCTTTCGGGACAAAGGTGTAAAGTTATGTTTCATTTCCAATTTTACAGATGTGGGCATTTACATAAAACAATTTTCCTAGACGTCGTGAATAATATCGAATCTGAAAATATAAATTCTTCTTAGCAATTCGCATAGCAAGCTATAATTGTATTTAGAGAGCTGGTTTTATTAGAGCAAAGCTCAGAAGAAGGCGGGTTCGCATAAAACTCCACTTTTATTATTATGACAGTCGCTGCTAAACCGGAACGGAACCAATCGATACATACACACTACCACTACATTGTCTATTGTCTATTTATATTATTATAGCTGACACGAAGACGTTCTAGTGTCTTTTATTACTCGTACTAGCGACTTGATAGAACGAAACTTCGGGTTTTCGCTTTTATTATTTTTTGTTCCGTACCTCAAAAGGAAAAAAGGAACCTTATAGGATCACTTCGTTGTCTGTCTGTCTGTCAAGAGCATTTTCCTCGGGAACGCGTTGAGGTAGTTGAAACTCATATCAACAACTCAGGTCCACGGTCCCTTGCTGCTGTATAAATCCAAACTTGTAAGTTAATGCAATCAAAAGATACGGCCATTTATACCGCACGTTTCCTTACTTTGTACAATGTGCTAAAAGTATGTGCTAAAAGTTGTGATAACTAATATGTTTGCGATATAGGTAGGCCCTGCGCCCTACACTATATATATTTACTAATAAAGTATGCCTTAACATTTTTTTCCATTGTAAAATAAGATCACGCCTTTTCCCTCGAAAGGTTTGGCAGATATGTATAATATTAAGTCTCTACTAAGTCTAATTGCCATTAACCGCGCACAAATCTAGACTCCACGCTGTTATTGAGAAATATCCTATAACACTTTTTCCTGACCTGGGGTCGATTCCGAGACGTCATGCTCGGTAGTAGCGCTTGCGGACACTACACCAACGAGACTTTTATTTCTCCGAATCCGAGAATAATGTACTTAGTGCCTAGATTACGTATGTCATACAGTTTAGATACTTATCAATTCATGCGAAAGCGTCCACCAAAGTATTAACATTTCATGTTAGTTAATAAACATAAAACATCTGCGAAACGAATTAAACTCCAAAACTAGTATAAAGTACTAAAATAATTGAGTAAGTCATAAATCGACACAAAATACGCGACCGCGACGGACGCGAGCCGAGTTGAATTTCAATTACTTTAGGGTACCGCAACTAGATTGGAAAGCAGAAACCTCGAGGGTGGTATAATGATGAGAAGTGGCGCTCGCGGCACATTTTCCAACTTATTAAATAAATCTCGAATGCGTTTGTTAAGTCGAGATATTAAAAGTTTTCTCATAATTTTGTAAGTTATTGCGTAGAATTGCAAAACTTAATGATGTATTTTGAAAATTTATTCAAGTATTTAAAAAGAACTTAATAATAGTTGACTAAACCATTAGTTATCATAATATCACATCAAAACAACTCAACAATAACGACTCAGACTCACAGTTTCACCTCATACTGTGAGTTAAATCCTGAAATATAACATGCTAGTAGTTTTAAGCGGTTCAAATACCGCAGTTGGCAAATACTAGCATTATCTCTTCCTAATGATATTTATAAATAAGAAAGTTTAAAAAAACAAAATATTAAACGTTTTGTACGGAACCAAACTAACATCTACTAAAGAGATGATATATTCTACAGCTCTACAAAAGACTTTACAAATTCGATTGTTCCTTACTTATTTAATAGATTAAATACAAAAGGTACTTATTACTTATAGATGAACCTCCAGCGTTCAAGTGAAGGTACATTTAGTAAGGAACCGAGGCCGACGCTGACATTCAGCTCCATTCAACTAATTGAATTGTTAATGAAGGGACGATGGGATCGTTTCACCTTCAAACTGGATTTTTTGGCTCACTTGCGTTATACCATAACCCCTGGGTTCATCTGCATATTATTTGGACTAGATATTTTTATAGTCTCCTAATCTTGGTCGTGATCATCGAGAGTGAGTTTTGAAAAGCAACTAATTAAACGACTTGTATTCATCTTATGATATCGTTATCATCATCTCAGGAGTGGGAAGTCCACTGCTGGACATAGACCTCAATAGGTTTTCTTCTAGTCCTGTTTTAAGCGGCTTGCATTCAGCGTGTTTCTGCTGTCTTTATTAGATCGTCTGTGCAACGTGTGGGTGGACGACCCTACCACAAATATGATATTGGTTGTTATATATCAACATTTCAATAATTACGCTAAAAACACAGCTTATTTGTATAAACACACAAACCCAAACATTTGACCTGACCATCACTAACGGGAACAATCTATCACAGTGAAGCACGCAGTTGTGAGGTTAGGTTCTTGCACGTTACTTTGGTACAATATTCTGCAATATAAAGGTTACTTCTTCAGTTGAAACCTTCTCGAGTTCATTTTCCGCTCGACAAAGAAGCGAGAAGAATTAATTTAATGACACGTTTGACGACAATATGTCGGAACATTTGTATAATGAAAACATTCTAATTGTTCGAGTTATAGTCGAATTCTTGAAAACAAATTAAATGACGGTTAATGGAAAGTGTCTGCTGACGAAATGTTTGTTACACCCATGTTTGTTTGTTACACCCATGTTTGTTTGTTACACCTGTGCTGGCTTACATAAACATTATAAATATTGTGGTTACAGATTAATAATATATAATAATTTATTTATTTTAAGACAAACTTATGATATTACATAGTATCATTCATTAAAGCATATTACATTGATTACACAGATTATTATAATTTTATAAACATTAATTCATAACAATTTATTTTATTGTATTAAATTATTTTACATACAATACATATATTTATATAATACTAGCTGTGACCCGCGGTTTCACCCGCGTAGTCTTCGTTCCCGTGGGAATATCGGGATAAAAAGTACCCTATGTGTTATTCCAGGGTCTAAGCTACTTACGTACCAAATTTCAGCCCAATCGGTTCAGTAGTTTTGGCGTGAAAGAGTAACAAACATCCATACATACATCCATACTTACAAACTTTCGCCTTTATAATAGTATAATTAGGATTAGGATACATAACATTACATACAATCGCGCCTTTTCCCGAAGGGGTAGGCAGAGGTATACCCAGGACTCAGTTCCATAGTAGACACACCCAGATTTCGCCAGTATGTTATTGGTTCCATGAAATAGGGGGCGAGCCTATCGCCATAATATATCAAACGCATTAAAATTACTCATTTCTAAACATAAGCCATATTTATATACGGCTAAGAGATTGAAAGAAACAATTTGCAGTGTAATACCTACTGTCTTGAAATGGTGGGGTGGAATCCACTTCTTTCAAAAGTCGGGTGGATGCTGGATGCGTGGATATATTCCATATTAACAATCTTTTCACTAATTTGTTTGAGCTAAGAAAACCAATCGAACAAAACAATCACAGCTAATAAAACAGTTACGAACAGACTGTACGCGACGCAATCACATTGTATTATAATAATATGTTTTCATTCCTTCTATACGAAAAGTGTCGCTTTGTTCCCTCTATAAGTGGGAGCAAAATAGCTCTTTTCCGATAGGAACTTTTTAGCGGGCGGAAATGAGATTTGAATTTGGAACATATAACATCATTCATAGAAATCGATTACTGGTTGGTACGTGTTGGCTGCACGCGCTAACTGAAAAAAACAAAAGCGCGCAAATACTGTCTCCGTTCTTATGGTTTCCAGGACATATCATATTGTATTTTGCAAAAATAATTAGTTCTACGTCGATTTATGAAAGTAACAATGCATTAACCCCTGAAACAATAACTATAGAAGCTAACAACGTCATACAAAACTTATTTGCTTATACTTTATATGACAGCCTCGTTGGCCCAGATGGTAGTAACTCTGCTTTCTGTGCCGCAGGGCCCGGGTTCGATCCCCGGCCAGGTCAAACATTTGTGTGCATGAAGCGTATATCACTGATATACGCTTATAACACCCAGACACGAAAACACAGAAACACAGAACACAGAAAAGATATTTTCCTGATGTATATAGTCAATTAGGTCTTGATATCCTATTAATATTATTTAGAAAATATCTTTTTCGATTTATATATTTTTTTTGCATATCCATGGTTTAAGCAATTATATAACACCAAACTAAAATAAATAATATTATTATGTATAATAACAATAGGTAAATAAAATTTCATTTCAAATAAACTAAATCACTAATATTACAGTGCAATAAGACGTGCGTGAGACAGTGCAATAAGACTTGGAAGTCTCACTATTTATATAATTTTTATGTATAAACCTGCCACCACCTCTGTTATACATACAAAAACACTTTGACATCGAAGTGGAAAGGCAACTAATGACGCGCGAATTGTAAAAAGCGAGCGAAAAAGAGCGAGAACCGAATCGAGCGGATCAAATGAATTATTTCCAGTTTGTCGCTCGCGAGGATGCTCATGTCGGGATATTGAATTTCGATCTGCAGTTCAGTTCAGTCAGTCAGTCATTAGCCGTTGTATTGTGACTCGCCACCGACTGATGCGGTTATAAATTGTTCCTATGATTTACTATCGCATTTGAAGAGATCGCTCTGAGCGATGACGCTGCCAATTGGTATACACTTTATAGTTATGAATTTTGTGTAGTATATCCTATCAATCTATTCTTTTGGAACACACACATAAAAAGAAGAAATAAAAAGAACAAAAAGAATCCTACCCACGATTTTATAGAAAATTATCAATCCATACCAAAATAGTACTCTATATTTTTTGAGATAATATTGGTTGAATATTTATATTTAACTACGTTCAATAAAGTAAACAAGATAAGTACGATGTTCGGCTGATAATGCTCATCACAGTCTCTATGCCACCTGAGACTTCGAAGCGAAGTCCTGCGCAACACTGCACTGTGTTATTTACCTTTTTCTTTTTCTTTTGTAAGGTGGGAAATGCCTTCACACTTCCCTTCTGAAACGGGTGTGTCAGAAGGGGGAGTGTGGGACTTGCACCCACTAAAACCCCCCTGGGAACAGTCTTCCGCCGAGAGGTGGGGCGATATGGGGTCGCGGTTGCATTCACCATATCGCCCCAGCGGTAGGCCCAGAATGATAACTGGGCCTCAGCGCCTGTGGGTAGGATGAACTTTCATATCAGGTTAATCCCCTAGGCTTGTGGGGTCATCGTGTAAACCGGCAAGTCCCCCGACTTTACCGGTGATCCCACTACGAAGCCAGAAGGAGGGCAAACCTCCTCCTCCTTGTCCCTGTACGTCTGCGCCGGATCGGGTCAGCCAGAACATTTTCTTCCCTGACCCGCTCCGCGGCCTCTTTCTGCGCCATGACGTTTTCGCAGAAACTGCGTTATTTACCCTGAGCCATAAGTTATTATGCCTCGTATGTCCCCTGGAAGCGATATTCAAAATTACTCTATACAAATATAGGTTTCATTTCTAACCAGATTTAAATTGTAAATTCCAAACATACACAGAACTCAAATGGCACTAATTAAATATTAACATAAATTTAAGAACGTTCCTAGAATTGCAAAACAGAAAAACTCGTAAAATACGATATGAAAAATAATTTGGCATTGAAGTCGAAAAGTAAAGCAATTAGGGTACGCTTCGAAATATCAAGTTTGTAGAAAGGAAAGTACTCCAAATATGCCCCATTTTATCTTAAAACCATATAACGGGAGTGGAAAATGAAGATATTCAACGGAATTAATATATTTTGAAGTCACTTGTGATTTAGGTCGGACACGTTCATTGACTTACATAATATATATAACGATGTCAATTATGTATTTCAGCTTCGTTCTAACACTATGTTATATTGCTTAATTGTTAACTTCAGCGTAACGATACAAATCACTACAAAATACCTCTAATTTCACATACTTGAACAGCAATAAGTATGCCTAGCTTAGATAATTTTAATGATTGATAAGTGATTAATTATTAACTTTTTATTAACTTTTAATTATTACTCTTTTCGCTCACTATATCTAAAAACAACAGCTTTGAAAAGCGGCACTTTTAAATATTGCAGTGTGCGTATGAAACAGTTTGCAAGAAGTTTTACGGACTCTAGTCCTTAAAACTTTCGTTGGTCAGGCTCGGGTACGCTGATATCGGCGTAGTAAAAACTGCCGCATATTATGACAAGCATGACAGCGGTCGGAGCGTGTGCGGAGACCTGTCAATTATCTATGACAAGGTGAATGACAGCCTCGTTGGCTCAGATGGTAGTAACTCTGCCTTCTATGCCGCAGGCCCCGGGTTCGATCCCCGGCTAGTTCAAACATTTGTGTGCAAACAGACATGTTCATGTATGTTTGATCTGCATCTGGGTGTTATAAGCTTATATAAGTATGTATATCAGTCATCTGGTTACCATAGTACAGGCTTCTAGCCTAGTTTGGGACCAGATGACCGTGTGAGGAAGTTGTCCCATATTATTATTATTTAGTCGCTCGAAAATACGGGATATACTGGGTCTTTTTTAGGCGTACACGGAGACCATTTTATTTTAGGTCCAACATGCAGCACCTATCGGCGTCCATCTCTGAAACCATCTACATTTTTTTTAAGATGAGTTCAAAGACAGCCCCCGCTAGGTACAAGGACTATTGTAAATCGATGGAAACTACTTGTTATATATTATTATTATTAACTTCAACCTCGACAAGAAGATACATAATATATGTGTAACTCATTTATTATTGTATAATTTATATATTAGAATGTCTACTAGCCTACATTACGTTGGGCGTTACACATTTTCAGACAACATAACATTGAATAATATTCTGGAGGTACCTAAATAAAATGTCACATCGCATCGTTTGGTATCTCAAAATGTAAGGGCCGGGTCATATTAACCAGTGACGAAGGCTCGAATTACACCCTTTAAGGCTGGTATTACACTGCTGGAGATACGCAACTAGCGATGGATTCTTTCTCACAAGAAATATAATAAAAATAGTAATAAATAAATTCATTTATTTCAGGCAATAGTGCGTATAATAAATTGTACGCACCAGAGGCCCATATTAATAAATACCTTACAGACATCATAAATACAGACATACATAAATATATAAAACACTTAATTATTATGGCTTAGGGATAGTATGGTTCGGTTTCGCCTCCCTGAAGCGACGGAAAACGATGCCTTCAGGCAAAAATTGTGGATCCAGGAACGTCTCCTTGTATTTCGCCGGAAACCGGAGCACGTATGACTTGAAAGTCTGCGTCCGCGTAGCCTCCAGCCTCGACAGCGAAATCTTGGAGAGAAATCCTTCCCCGGAGCTCGTTCTGTGCGCTTTTCGTCGATGTATGTATAGGTAGGCAGGTAATGCTTTAAAATCTAATCTTACACGAGAAAACAAATATTTTGAACATATATTTTCTAGCCTGGAATTCTTTTAAGCTCCGCAGAAATCTTTATGAGACCTGGATATGTCAGCCGGCACCGAGAATGTTTGGATTAAAATAATAAGCGGTAGATTCAATAACTTTTCAAATTTTGTTTAAGAATTTTGTTCGCATCTACTAATATTTATTGATCTTACCAGATATCTATATACGAATAATTTTGTAACCACTTAATAAAATAGAAATTTTCAAACGTTATTAAAGTCATAATTTTACAAAAATATTTTTTGCTTTGCCATGGTAGGGATATTGAACAAAGTATCAAAACTACGTTTATTACTTTCCCGAGCGTTAAATGAGAAGTTAGAAGAGAAAAGTGTTCCAAACGTCAGGTATTAATATTATTAATAAAAAAAAATTAATGTAAAATGTTCTTTAATAATCTTTCAATAGAAATGTAACTATCGCTGCCGTGTTTGACTGTTTATGACTATCTCTTTTTTTTTTTTATAATAATAATAAATTCATTTATTTCAGGCAATAGTGCGTATAATAAATTAAACGCACCAGAGGCCCATATTAATAAATACCTTACAGACTAACATACATAATAATATTATATTAACTATATCTATGCTTTAGGGATGATATGTTTCGGTCTCGCCTCCCTAAAGCGCCGGAACACTATGCCTTCCGGCCAAAATTCTGGCGCCATTCTTTTACTCATTCTTTTACTCACATAACATCGGCTTAATATTTTGCGTATTTTGAGCAAATGAATAGTTCATCGCTGATTCGCCGGTGATGGAACAACAGCCTTAACAGTATACTATAAAATGTGTACGAACCTATATATGCCTAAGTATATAGACTCCATGATTAAATAAACATTACCGCGCCGGAGCGAACGAATCAAATTTTATATTCGCGGAGATACCTCAAATATTCAACGAGAGGCCTAATTTAAGGCTCCGAGTGCGCTCTGCTCGTGTACCGCGACCTTCACGTTTATTACCAACTTGGATTGCTTTCGAGAACATTTTATAATGTGAAGGGTCAATGAACCCGAACAGAATGTGAGCTACGTCCTTTGAAAGGATTCCTGGGAGCTTTGAACCGAGTCAAATATTTAGTATTAAAACGGATATCCTTTTGCATCCGCTTGATACAAAAGTTATAGTTGCGTGAGCCCAGTCAGACAAACTTGACCTGTAAGTATTGTGGGTAAAGTCATGCTACATTATGCTTTCGCCAATAATTTAGTAATGCAGTGAGACTCCATTACTATGCATCCGGCCCATCAAATTTTGTTTTCGCCAATCGCCAATAATACGTGTCGCACATTAAAGTTCATGAAAGCGGGGTGAGGGGGGTTTTCATATTATTTTATTTTGAAAAATGCGTTTATTTATTTAACAACTTTAGGCTCCCTAAGTAGGTAAATGTAGAGAATTTTCTGTGCCGAGTTTCACCATTTCTGAGTCCCCCTCTCGCCCCGAAGAGAGCGCATTTTAATTTATTACCTTTCCTTTATTGACTTCGGGTAATGTTACAACTGAATACTTCTTTTAACGCTGGAGTCGGTTAATTGGAAAAGTTTAGGATTTAAATGTAGGCTGTAAAGATAAAGTTTACGAGGCTCCTGATGAATGATGAATGTTCATCACAAATTATACACGAATTGGTACATTTTGTGTAGGAATATTAAAAGATACGGAAGAAGTTTTTATTGCTGTTTTTTAAACGAAAATGCAAATTTTATCCATCTCATTTTCTACACTGTTTGTATATAAATTTTATTTGTTTGTAAATTTATATTATAATCATTTCCTTACACATTTTTAATAATTATTTGCATCATAAAAGTTTGACGACTTGCTTGTCGACTCTTTCCAAATATAAGAATTTTTGCAATTCAATAGTTATTACTAAATATAGTATTACTATAGATAATATGTAGGTATTCCTACTATGGGACTGAGTCCTACGTTACACCTCTGCCTATCCATTCCTATCCCTTCGGGAAAAAGCGTGATGGTATGATATAAACATTACATAACATACATTCACGCCTTTTTCCCGAAGGGGTAGGCAGAGGTGTACCCAGGACTCAGTCCCATAGTAGATACACCCACATTTCGCCAGGTTGTTATTGGTCCCATGTAATAGGGGGCGACCCTATTGCCATCTACCGGACACAGTTCCAGACTCCAGGCAGCTATTGAGATAATTTCTAATGGAAAAATCCAATTTTTAACACTTGCCTGTCCTGGGGATCGAACCCGGGACCTCTTGATTGGCAGTCGAGCATGCGCCCACTACACCACCGAGGCAGTCACCGAGGTATCATATGTTATGGGTTAATCTATCTACATGCCAAATTTCAGCCTAATCAGTCCAGTAGTTTTGGCATGGCATGGCATTCATTCATTAATCAATAATTATTTTCATTGTAGTATTTTTTTTTTAAATATTCCACTGACATAATTTTCAATTTATTTATTTTTCTTATTAATTATTTTTACTATTGGTTCATGAATAAATAATAATAATATTATACTATGACATATTAGTAATTAATTCAATCAATCAATGGACTTTTTTAAATGTTTGTATGCCAGAGAGCTGGTCAAACATGCAGTACCTACTTATGAATGTTATATCTAATCTTTACCATGTCTGCTGCAAATAAATAATTTCATTTCATTTCATTTCATTTCATTTCATGAAGCATACTATTAAACTTAAACTGACTTATAATCAATGGGGATAAAGAATAAAAATCCCCACCGAGGTGAATTTTCGTTATAAGACAATGCCAATATTATTAATCGTCTTATTTTAAATCTCCAAACTCTTCAACAACTCGAGTATAAGATAAAAATCCAATATAAATAATCTTCCTTAAAAAGCAGAACATTAACTTCAAAGCGTTGACCTCTATTAGAATACCTCTAGCAGTGTTGTCGGATAAGGAGGGTTGTACATTCTACACCCTCTACATTTAAAAGTCAAATTGTTCGATAAATCTGTGAGATAATGAGAATTTATGTCCAAATACGTTGCTATAGGATAGAGATCAAATGACTGAAAGACGGTCGGTTACAGTGCCTAAGTTTGATACTTACACGATTTTCTTAAAAAAACGCCAATATATTTATCGAAAATATTTTTTAATGACTATGTATGATTTATTCCTAATTATTAAATATTATATTTCCTATTACCTATCTCACCATCAATTATGAGTTTTGACACAGTCAGTAGAGACGAAAAACTTAAGTACCTACTTATAATTTTATATCAGGAACATTCAGAAAAAAATATTAAAGTAATTCAGAAAATTCTGGAAAAAAAAAAATAATTGCGAAGAAGTTATTCAAAATCAAATCAAAATTTATTTATTCATATTGTATTTCAAGCAAATAGACCACTCAGTCTATAAAAATAAAAAATATTGAAGTAATTGTTAATCACTTTTTATAGAAATTTTACATACCTTGGTCTTACTTACGGTTGGAATTAATGTACTGCATATAACATCTAGTGTGTCAGTACAGAGAGACTACGTGGCTTCTAATTGCGTATTCAAAAGGCGTTCGTGTAAAATCAGCTTTTTTGTCGTGTTTTCGTGCGGAGAGGGAGGGAGGTGAGGGGGGAACAAGAGCGGGGGATGTTTTGGTTTGCGGGAACAACACGTTTATGTGGGCTCGTTAAAGTCTCACGTTAACATAATAATGTACGTTGCAGTTTTTGCACGGAGAATTTTTCGACCTTATTTACATTTTTCTAAACACTTATTATTTGGGTACCTGACTTGTTTCTACAGACCACTGATTTGTCTCAATAGTGGCAATTAACGTTAAATAAATTATATCGTAAATAGAATTTGTTAAAAGTGCTACGGCGGACCACTCGTAGCATTTCGTAGTTGGTAAATATTTCGGTATAACATTCATTTATTTTCGTAGTAAATATTTCGTAGCTCGACAGTTAGTCCGTAGCAAATTGCAATCAACCCGACCTAGGTATTTTAATAAACATTCTCTATTCACTAAAAAAAACAAATAAAAAACTCAATAACAAAATTCTCCATTTTTGAAATCAGACATGAATATTACCTAAAAACAGAAATCAGAATATTTAAAAATCTAGGAAAAGTGTAACAAATTCGAGCTTTAATGAAATTGAACTTTCACAATAAAAATTACCTTAAATACTAGCTCTAGACTGCACAGGTTGGCAGTAGTTGGCGTGTAATAGTAGTACACTATACTACATATTATTACACACAATGTTGAACAGTTCAACTCTTCAATTGTACAACTTTCATGTAAACACTGTTTTATTACGATTGTTCTCAATCTATATTATTTATTTAAAAAAAGTTTAATCAAGTCAAAGTAGAGGAATCAAATATAACATTTTTTATGAAGATAATACTTCCTTTTTCTCATATTGATTTTGTCTTTGACTGCAATAAATTCCTATTAAATGACATAGGACCCCTTTCAGCCCGACTACTAAAAACATTTATTTATTTATTTATACTTCGACAGAACGGTTGCCCAATAATACTACCGAAGTTACAATAATTTCGAAGAAAGCTTAAAAATATCTTATAGATAGGTAACAAAAGTGAATAAATATTATTATACTTGCATAAATATATCATCATTCAAAAACTTTCACACATTCTTCTGACGTCTACTAAGAAGGAGAATAACGTTTCGAGAGTATCTTATTGTATGTACTTTCTTTAAAAAACTGTGATTTCGTAAAAATACATTATGTAAACACTAAAATATCAACAAGTCTTTGAATTTATGTCTCTTTATAGCAATGTACTTGTATATTCTACACTTTTACAAAGAACTGGCGATATAATGTTATGAAGTCATAAAACTAGTTTACATAAGATAACTACAATTCATAAACATGCGCATTTCTTGAGATATTTGACTTCAAATAATACTTCACGTCTTCATAAAATACTTTTTGTTAAAAAAGATGAGCATAATATTTTAAAACATCCAACAAAATGAAAAATTTATTGTTTGAAGCACAAGAATTAGCTTGTAATGAAAGTAGCGTCCAAAATAGTGATAATTTTACTAAACCTTTGTGAATAGTAAAGTGTATTGTGTGGAGATGAAGTCGTGTTAATTGGCATACGATTTCATTGAGGAAAGACTGAAAAGTAATGCCAACGTGTTACTAGGTGTTATAAAATTAAAATTACATATATATTGACAGGATTAAATAAATTACGCCAAATAGGGGTAACCCAAGCCTGTTTGACACAATCTGGTACTCCTTATGCGAACTGTTTTTCACACTAACAATGTTTTACGCACGCTGGAATTAGAAAATTGCCGCATTTTCGAATCTATTGTTTTTAGGTAGGGCGCCTTATCTAAGTATGATTGATAACACTTCCATACACGTTTAGTTTGGATTTTAGGTGAAAATTCGTGGCATTAGCTAAATGACATTCTATATCCAAGATGACGGACTAGTTATATATTGTCCACGCCCATTATATTATGGGTATAATCAAATGAAAAGGTTTGCAGAAAAAAATACGAAAGTTCTAATATTTTTTTAATTGATAATTTTATCTTAGAGATGCTCGTTTGTATGAATGAACTAATCCTACATCAATAATAATAAAATGAGTAATGTGTAATGTAATAATGAACTTCCACACACGATCATCTGGTCCCGAACTAGGCTAGAAGCCTGTACTATGGTAACCAGAGGACTGATATGCATACTTATATAATATGCTTATAACACACAGATACAGATCAAACAGACATGTTCATGCACACAAATGTATGACCTGGCCGGGGATCGAAGCCGGGGCCTGCACAGTAAGCAGAGTTACTACCATCTGAGCCAACGAGGCTGTCAATAACTACATAATCTCAACAAAATTAATATTACTTTGACTTCTATAGATATTACTATATTATTCGTAATTATATATTTAATGGAATACATAATAATACGATAAACAAAAAAATTAATAACCTTTTAAATATCTTTAACATTTCAAGTCTCTTTTAACCTTATTAGTGTCCCAATTACCAAGAAATATCTAGCGGAGCTTCAATGAACGATATTCTCATATTTAGAGATAGCATTGATGTTGTAGATACCACCTGAAGTAATAAACACGAAGCAAAAATATTTTTTGTAACCTGTAGGCCCTCTTTTACCATCCTTGAGTAAAATGCCGAGTAAGCTACTCGTCTATTCAAGTGACGAGTAAGACGCAGTGCTAATTTCATAATGTCCGAGTTATGCTAATCGCCACACAATCTGGCCTTTTTTGTGAAACTGTCAAAAGTTGCTTGGGGCTTCTGAAAATGAAAATGAAAATTATTTGAAAGAAAGCACCGTTACAAATTGTTTGAGTGCGGTCCTCACACTAGACGCGAGTCTGTGTCGTGAGGGACAAAGAATTTACAGAAAGTGCGCTTAGTACTAATTTAGAAACCATTAAATTCTACTTGTTGGTAGCACTATTCGGCGAGTAGTTAATCACCACTATACTAGAGAATAGTGAAAGACGCCCTTAGACGATCAAACGTTTTCTCCCTCATTAAAAATTCCAAAACAAGATTAAGATCAATTGAGTCGTATATCAACGGAAATAAATACTATTATCACAATACAAAAAAGGCTTGAAAAAAGGGCAATTAATAATGTGAGCTCCGCATATTGTACTTCACATTAACTACGCGCAGTTGTCATACACACAAAGCTAACAGAGCTATTTATTGGTAACTAACTGGAATGATATCTCTCTATAAATATCAGTACTCTTTGGGTATGATGAGCAGTAAATATTTATTGTATAAAATGTTCCAATATCCGTCAATACGTCAATACAGTCAATACAGTCCGTCAATAAAGACAGACATTACTTATCTGCTTAGAGGGAAAGCTAAAATGTCAATAATTGAGGTTGTTCTTGAAACAGACGACATTGTGATTATGTTCTCGATCGAGGACGTTTCGGACCACTCCGCCGTCTCTTCATTATTATGTTCTCGATCGAGGACGTTTCGGACCACTCCTCCGTCTCTTCATTATTATGTTCTCGATCGAGGACGTTTCGGACCACTCCGCCGTCTCTTCATTATTAAGTTTTCTTTTGTAAACATTATTTCATTGTATCTTTAGTAAATAATTTAAATTAATAAAATATTACTAGATAAGCTCCCTGGATAGCCCTTTGTGTTAATTCTACCTATAGATCGCACCTATCCACGCACCAAATATCAACTTTCTTCGTTCAGTAGTTTAGTAGTTGTGAAGACTAGACGTAACAAACGACAATCACACACGAACATTCCGTTTTTTATAATTTGAACTGAGTCAATTTGTTAAGAATATTAAACTCATTCTCCAGTTTAGGCCGAGTCAATCTGACCCGTGTCAGAGTGGCTCGATAGAAATAAAATAGTGATAGTTTATTAATGATAGTTTTACATTATCACTAGTAGAAAACATGCATATTATGTTGTTAGATGTTAGTATCTTTTGGTCACGTTTTCCGCAACATAGTACGCTAGTGTTCCATTTTTTTTTTTTTAGATTAGCTGTTTGCACATAGTTTTATGTTACAATCAAGAGTTAAATTTCTAGTTTTTATGTACTATTATACCTATGTATTTGGTTGTAATGCGTATTGTGCATTAAATAAATAATAAATAAAAAAAAATATTTAATACTAGCTCAGTCCCGTGGTTTTGCCTTTTGAAAAGGCAAACTTCAACTATTCACTAACTAATACTACTCACGAACTAATACTCGTAGGTGGCGCTGTATGTTCGTGGTATATAGGTATGGACCCTACACTATGCATACTTGAACTCATAGAAATCTAAACAACAAAGTACTAGAAGTCACAAACCCACGTGACCTTTTCATTTGTAAGAACTAATCACGGCGCAGGATTCTTTGTGTGGCGCTGTTTACTTCTGCATTGTAGGAAAGGACATGCATGACAGGACAGATGACAATACAATTGTTGTATAAAAAAGTGACTATGACATTTCTATTATCTTGTTATTTGTATTTCTATGGTTGACCTAGTTATAAAATGCTTACTTGAACCATTTTATTCTTAGCTCCGTAACTCCTAAACTGAGTGAAGGCAGTAAAAAGTTGCGTCGATCGTAAAACCAATATGGCGGTCAGTTTGAGTACAACGACATCTGTTGACGACAACGAGAAATGGAGTTTGAGTTATTACCTACTGTTGGACACTAGTTTATGAGTTATGGCACTGAGAAGTCTAGACAGAATGACTTCAAGTTCAAAATCTAGTATGAAACTGCTAATGGTCATTTCTGGCGTAGGACGTCTACCGCTTTACATAGATCTCGTCCGTAGATCTAAGCGGCTTGCATCCAGTGTGATCCTGCTCCTTTTATTAGATCGTGTGTCCACCTTGTGGATGGACGTCCTGCACTGCGCCTGTCGGTCTGTGGTCTCTATTAAACTGATCATGGCTCAAAAAGTTTAGATCATCCGAATCGAACCCACGACCGGCGCGAGCTGTTCAAAAGGTACTTACTGTACTGCTATTGCAAATCAATAAACATAATATATCATACACGCACAATAAGTATTATGTTAGTTATATTTTAATTTGCATGTAATAGGGGACGAGACAATTCCCATCTACCGAAAACAAATTTAGACTCCAGAATTGAGAAAGAGATTGAGAAAATTTCTAATAGAAAAATCAACCCTTTACCTGGCCTGAAAATAGAACCCAGGACCGTATGATCAGTGATAGATAGTGCGTGCGACCTCTCGACTAACGACGGAAATGCAAACCCAAACCATTTGGAACGGAGTATTTAAACGGCTTCGAAAACTTGGAAAACATTTATTGAAATTCCGACAGAAATTATTATTTTTAATTACAATCACACTAGCGAGATTCTGAGAGGCTTTGAGAGGATCTTATGTTTATAAAGTTTTCCATCTAAAGTGAGGGTAGAATGTAGTTCGATCCATGCACGACACACTACGTTTGCTATAAACTGACACATTAAATACAAAGTAGAACCTCTTTCGCGACACGAACGCCTCGAGTAAAGGAACGGATAAAACTCACACTTTACGACATTTTACAAAACTACCCTAATATTATTAAGAATTTCAGAGGAAAAGCTTTAAGTTCAATTTATTCAGTAAACATGCTTGTTATAAATCTAATACCAACTTTTTGTGAAGCAGGAGTAAAAGCAATGTTTTAAATTAAAACGATTCTTAGGGAAAACTTAAACACAAAAAGGACTTACTTGAATACTAAGAAACCTTTCTGAGGAAATATCAAGCATATATATAATCTTATCTGCAGCATTATAAACACAAATACATATTATTTGCAATTACGAGCACTGAAATGCAAGACGATACGATTTACACTTCGCTTCAAAATTATGAACGTATCTGATAGAAATACGTTAACGAGAGCCATCAAGTTTAACGATTAGATTATTTAGAGAACATTTTAAACCTTATGTTTTAGTTCTCGTGATTGTACCTGTCATCTATTTATTTATTCGTTCCACGGACCATGTAATAAGCATCCAAACATATTATTATTTCTAGATGTCTCCTCTATCTTGCAAGCTCTACGCTACTAGTGTGTCAATGATATTAGAAATGTCCAATAATTTCACATCAAAGGATGCATTCTCTGCACAGATATTGTAAAGAGATTCTATCTCAATGTGCTGTATATAGCTCTTTCTAAAGAACGCCGCACACTGGCATATGTTTGTCGTTGAATATGAGTCGAGGAGGAATTCTCACACGTCTCCTTTTTCTTTATCTTTTCTTTATACAAGTTTTATGTGATGTCCTCTAAATAGATGTGGAGGTTTCGATCGTTTTAGATACGCATCGCATCACTTTATCATACCCACAGATAACTCAACCGATAGACGACGATTTAGAGGAGGTATGGTTTTGCTAAGGTTATGCAGTGATCTGCAGGGACTGCATAACAGCCTCTTCCCATTTCTTTTCTCATTAGATTGAAAATTTTCGCATAACATGGAAAGATATAATATGACATTATGTTTGTGGTCTGAACGATTCAATAACAACCAGCCCCGACCTCTCGCTCCGGCTTGCAGTCGAATGTCATATACGAGTACTTATGTACATATCATAGCGCAAAACCGAGTGACAACCTCAACAACCAAGATTATGCGGGCATATCTATTATGTTATTTTAAAAACTCATCTAAACTTTTCTTGAGTCATGTTTCATAATAGCATTCAGTGAAATCACGAGTTTTTAAATTATTTTGTCTTAGAACAAATATAATATCAATTTATTTTTTAAAATGATGTATATGAGCCTGACTTCAATACACCAAGTTTCTTGAGTATATTTTGTAGATCCATTTAGATAATGTAAAGGTATAACAACTTATTCTATGAAAGTAAACTGGTTCATAATATTATTTTTGTATTTTACAAAGTTATATATAGACACCACAACTCTATGCCTATAATGATAGGACTGAAATTTTAAGTAATTAGGACACTTTAGTCCGCATATTTCCGCATTATTTGGTGAAATTATCCATCTATATTATTCACTAAAACTTATGTCAAAAATATATATTACATAACACGGCAAGCAATCATAACATTATTATTTTTACGGTCATTATACTAATCTCTGATACCGAAAGTACTTTGTCTTAATATTAATAATATAAAAAAATCCTCCCTTCAGCGAGTACAGAGAGGTTCAACATTAAGGCTGCCACGTCTCCGGTTTTAAGTCTCCCGCGGGACCACCCCTGCGCTAGTAGGTAGTAGGTACTCTCCGTTTTTCCTTCCTTATTTCATGAAGACTTCTGAATCGGATACTCGCGCGGTTTTGAATTCTCAATCTCTGGGGAGATGAGTTTTTACGTCGGATTACTTTCCTTTTGTTTAATTAAGTAAATATAGAAGTTAAAACGAATTTCTTGTGGACTTAAATACACTTATACACTTGGTGTCACTTTTACTTAGATCTTAGTGCTTCAGGGCGTTTACTATGGCACTTGAAGTCCTTCCTTTCAAAGCGGAATAAGAGAATTTGGAGCGACTACTGAGCATGAGTTGAGTTTGAGGGATCAGGTTCCCGTGTCAGGAAAACAAATTGTTGAATTTTTCCATCAGGAGTTTTCTCAGCGACAATTAAGAGTTTGGATTTGTGCTCGATACATAATACTCGTACATGGCAATAGGCTCCAGTTATTTTTTAGGCAATAGGCCGCGGGGATGGGTACACCTCAGCCTAACCCTCGGGGAAATAAGGTATGTGATCAGTAAAAGTTGCTGTTTGCTTATACATTTATTTTCTTAAGCAGACATAAGGTATAGGCATAGTCTTGACTCTTCAGGTAGATAAAGTCAGCATCTAAAGTCGATGGACACGTTCAGTTTATAAAATAGCATTAATAGCACATTAATGATGTTCATTCAAATTCAGTCCGTGCCTCAAGTCGAATGTCTTCGACCAGTGTCTGTTGTGATGAGTGATGACTTACGGATCTGAAATGAGATCTCTGACTGTGGGCCTTATCTGTGAGCTCAAAATAGCGCAACGAGCTATGGAGAGGGCTATGCTAAAAATTTCTCTGCGATATTGAATCAGAAATGAGGAGATCCGTAGACGAACGAAAATGTAAAGTTTTCGAATGGAGACCACGGACCGGCAAGCGTAGCCTAGGACGTCCACCCACAAGGTGGACAGACGATCTGAAAAGGACGACAGGAACACACTGGAGGTAAGCCGCTTACAACCGGACTCGATGAAAATTTATGAGGGAGGCCTATGTCCAGCAGTGGATTAATAGCACATAAATGCTTTTAATTAAAATTTAACTGAACTCTACATTCATTTATGCTCAGATATTTTGAAAAACTGAATGTGGTCATTGAGAAGCCTACGTATCTATACTATTTCAAATACAATTGTTTTATTTTTTATGAATATATGAAATGAAAAAATTAAATGAAAATGACAATTGATGCTGACTACAAACTTCACTTTAGGTTTCCAAATACTTGATAATATATCATAGTAAATATATTAATAGAGAACATACGAGAGACATTCACCAACATCATGAGGAAATAGGTTCCGTTATCAGCACACAGGGTGGCATCTCCTTCACACGCTCATACATTACGTTCACATGTAAAATGTATTACAAATCTAATATTATGGCATGTACATGTTGGTTACATGTTTACACCATTTCTTTTGCATTGTCAATATATTTGCTTGGAACTCGAAAAAATTCGACGCAACATTTATAACTGGGTTACCATTTTCTTTATAAACTTACAGAATGCAGAAAGATTACGGTGTTTGTAGCATTATACCTGAAATAAAGAAAAATTTTAGTTTTCGTAAAATTTTAATGTCATGATATATAATTTTACTAGATGTGCCCTGCGATATCACCCGCGTCCCCAGACATCGTCCCCGTGATAATATTGGGAAAAAACCCCAGGCGTTATTCCAGGTTCTAAGCTACCTTCATATATTAAATTTCAACCCAATTCATTCAGTGGTTTTTGCCCGAAAGAGTAACAAAGATCCACTATGGTTACTACCCCTAATTTATCCTTCTAAATTTTATCTTGGTTGCTTAGGTTATAATTCTTTACAAGTTAGAAGTTCATGTGACCAAATCACAACAATGTGCAAAATGTTACACCATAAATAGATGGTCCCTGTCTACTCCAGGAACTGTTACGTATCTCCGCCCCTAATAACAACCGGCGCAACAGAAAACACAGACTTTTTTCAGTTTTTCCTTCTCGAACAGTTGCACGAAACCGTGCTGTTAAAGTAAATAAATCCATTCATCCATCCATACAAACTTGAGCATTTATAATATGTGTGACGTGATTATGCTTCGCTGATAAACTCAAACCGAACAAGATATTTGCTTTTATATTGATATTTTACTTTTATGTATCATAATTGGACTAGTAGTTTAGGCACTACGATTTCCCAAATGGGATATATGGGATATATAGATCGCTCTTAGCGATAAGACCGCCAATTGTTACATTATTTGTTATAATTGTATATTTAAATTTAAGGTTTCATGTTTGTAGTGTAATATTATAGAGTTAATCTATCTAATCTATCTATCTATCCTTATAATTACTAAAATATTGTAAATACCCTCCTGTTTTCAGATTAGCTGTAATCGGGTATATAAAATCTTTTGTCTAACTAAATCTCTATGCTCAAATTATGTAAACTAATTCAAAAGTCATATTAGACAGAGATAAGGTATACAACGGCAGCACAATCCTTACAGATTATGTTATGAGGGTGGATACATAAAAGTAAATGTGTAAAGTTAGTGGAATATTCGTAGTTTGGTAGAGGTCAGTGCAATGGAGCTTACAGCAATTGGTTTAGTAGTCGCCGGTCGCTGGGAATGTAGGCGCGTCACGTTACTTTATGGGTGAGGAGATACGCTGCGGCTTGATTAGGGTGCTCACACTCGTGTTTTAAAAAATTTAATATTACCTAAGTATTTCGTATTAAAAATTCAGTAGTAGAAGCATATATATCTAAGTATCTAAATCTAAGATGACTAATTAACAGGAAAGGGGACCTCTTAGCACTTATTTGCACAACACAATCCTATGGAAAAATTACTAATTTGACGTTTTGATTTTCCTTATTTCCTCCAAATGTAGTAAACCTATTTAATAAGTAATTTAATATGTAAATCCTGATATTTTGAAGTGGAAGTAAACTATGTTTATCCATAACATTAAATTTTTGTTTATAATCTCTGAATATATTTGAAAAGTGATAGTTTCCGTTCAGTTTATTTATTCAATTTTAACAATGTAAATTATATTTGAAATAGCTATTATAATAAAATTAATAAATTAACTACATACTAAAACACAATAAAACCATTCACTAAATAATAACTGATAAAAATATGCACATAATATACTTCTTCGCTAATATTCTATTATTCATGTATTTTCTCTATTTGTTCTCTCTTCTACCGTTTCAAAGGCATAGAAATAATATATATTGAAAGATTGTCAAGCAAGACCAAAACATAAAGACCTGGGTCAGTTAAAATATCCAATTTAGATAGATAAAATAATAAGTGAACATCTAATCACACGAGAACTGCATCCAATCATTTAGAAAATATCCAAAGGGAATCTTTCAGTTAGTAGCCTAACTTAGCTATTCAAGTCTGCAGGTGGGCAACACTGGTACTATTTCCTGTCAACCACCGTTTCGAAAACTCCGTTGTCAAATTTCTCCACTAGCGCCGCTGTTACCTGAACAGATAAGATGATGGGACTATAGGTATTAATTATATCATCAAAGTGTCACAAGTCACCTTTAAAATGATTATCTCGTAAATTTATCGATGAAATTACATTATAATAAAGTTAAATAAAAAAAGTAACACTTCGGTCTTGAAGACATCTACTCTCCAACTATAAACACAATTCTTTCTATTCTACATATTACCAAATTGAGTGTAATTTGTTATGGAGTCGCCTACGAGTCACGTAGACTTTGTCCGAAGTTATCCAGACTTCAAATAATACCTAGATTTACATTCTACACTTACAATAATATTAAGTGAAGTGTACTCACAAAGTCAATAATAATGTTTAGATAACAGTATAAGTATGTACTTAAAGATCTTAGACACAATAATAACGTGTCTGTCTGTTTATTGAACTAGTTTAATCAAAAATATCTTCGAAAAAAGTTACCAAGTCAGATTTCAGAAGGTACTTGAAGGTCGAACATCAAAAGTATTATGAACAATCTTTTTCTTTTTATTGACAAAAAAACGTGAAGTGTGGAGTGAAGGGGTAGGTAAGGTTAGAGTTAGCGTTAGCGCTGTGTAGCTGTGTTTTACACAACGTGAAAAATAGCATAATTATGGCAATTTGCAGTCTTTAGAGGTTCGATAATGTTGAGGCAGTGTAGAACTTTTACCTGTGGTTATACTACTCGGACGGACTCAAGTGGCTGCCAATTCGCCGTCGCCGGAATACTCATATCTTGTCCCTTCTCTACAGTGTTCTGTTCAATCCATCAGCCCCGCGCTATCTTTAGTGTAGGAAATAAACATAGTGGACCCCCACAGTAATTCCTCAGTCAGTAAAAACTTTATAGCATGATTAAGTATCAATAAATTAAGGTATTGTATAAATATCCAAAAAAAAAAAAATTAAGAAGTTAGGTTTTTTTAATTAAAATCTTATTTCTATGATATCTTTTTTAGGAAAAATGCTCAGTTTGAACTTTCTTCACAGGACATATTCATGTAATCTATACAAACAATACACGAAATATCCAAAAAAAATTCCCAGCAGAATCGCCAAATTTTTTATAACATATGTTTCTTGGTGTAACTTGGACTGGAAAATTGCTCAGTCGAATTTTTTAACGGGAATGCTATTTTATCGAAGTCATATAACCACACAATAAAAATCCAAAAAATAAACCATGTAATTATATATTTTTTTAAAATTGTCTCTTTATTTGCAGTGGAAAATTTCTCAGTCTATTTTCTTTATTGTTTTAAGTACACCGTTAACTTTCTTTTCAACTAGCAAAATATCCAAAAAAAAATCAAGCGGATTAATAACTAAAAACATTTTAATAATAAACAGAATTGAATCTAGCTATCGGGAGCCGTGAGTAGGGAGCGGGGTGGAGGAGCGGGGCGCGGGAGCGGTACTGGCCGCCCGCGCGACATTATTATATAATACCTACTTACTATTCACGTATTTATATTTGATTAGCCGCTAATTTGTAATTTTGTACATATTCCTTGGGAATAGTTTGAAGTTTCATTACATCACTTTAATTTTTTAGTAAACGACACTTGCTTGGCGCAAAGGTGCTTTACAATACGTATGAAAATGCGTGTGTAAATTGCTCTTAACCACCGGTGGTCGGCAACCACCGGTGGTTGTGGTCGATGGTCCGTAACAATAATGTTAATATTAGAGATGAAACGGATATTCGGTAACTTTCCGGTATCCAGGCTATCCGGCAATTTAATATTCGGCCAGTTACCGAATAATGGACAAGTATCCGGCCAGATACCGGATTAAAAAAAAATTTAAGAAAATTATCATATATCAATTTTTAATTACAGAACAAAATTGATAGTCAAACTGCACTACAGGCAAATTATAATAAATAAATATAAAGGCTTCTGTCCTCTTTCTATGAGCCTTCGGCCACGAATGAACAAACTTGTGACGTATATGAATATTAATAATAAAATAAAATAACACTTATTTGCCGGTAATAATATATCAAAAAAGTAGTAACCGAAAACATTTCTTTTAATTAAATGTAAAACGACATTATTAGATTTACTATTTGAAAATATTCCGCCATTCCAACAAACTTCATTTCAACCAAAACGTTTTTATTCGCTTGTTAATTTTTAATTGAGTACTTTTATGATCAAACTTTTTTCATCAAACTCCTTAGGTGCTATTGAGAAATAATAATATAATAATAATAATATGGGACAACTTCCACACATGGTCATCTGGTCCCAAACTAGGCTAGAAGCCTGTACTATGGTAACCAGATGACTGATATACATACTTATATAAGCTTATAACACCCAGACACAGATCAAACAGACATGTTCATGCACACAAATGTTTGACCTGGCCGGGGATCGAACCCAGGGCCTGCGGCACAGAAAGCAGAGTTACTACCATCTGAGTCAACGAGGCTGTCGTGTCGTGGCGAGGGTGTGTGGCGAGGAAATAAAACTATCATGGTGGCTCATATTCATTATCATCATCTCAGCCGTTGGTAATCCACTACTGAACATAGGCTTCCCCCGTAAAGGGGGGTTTTGCCAATACTCGACACGCTTGGCAGGCGGGTTGTCGAGCGCAGATCGATGGTATTTTGCAGAGGACGCTGCTGCTCGTCCTCTGGATCTGTTAACCCTTAGCCGGCTCTTACGGCAACCACGGGTAGAGAGTAGAGAGGGTGGAGCACTGTTCTCAAGCTGGTAACTCCACGGCCAATACGGCTCATATTATCGTAGTCAAAAGCGGATATTGCTGAAAATACTTTTTATTTTATTATTTTTTTATCTTTTCCCCCGTAAAGCTGGCTACTTAATAGGTATTAAATGAATTATGCTGCAACAAACGGTTTCACTTATCTTCGTATACAAGGTCAGCTTCCGAAAAAAGTCTATCGCTGTATACACTGCTGCAGGGTGCAGCAGCACTAGGCAGAAGTTTAGGTATTGTACAGAATTAACTGACCACCATAAGGATCACGTTTCACGATCGCGACCAATGCGTACTGAATTGAGAAAAGAATCAATATCACGTGCAATCGCGTTTTATCCTCTTCAAAAGGTGCCATCATCATCATTGTCATCATCATATCAGCCATAGGACGTCCACTGCTGAACACAGGCCTTAGATTTCCATCCAGTTCGGTTGTAAGCGGCCTGCATCCAGCGTGCTCCTGCCGTACTTATCAGATCGTCTGTTCCACCATGTGGGAAGACGTCCTATGCTGCGCTTACCAGTCCGTGGTCTTTATTCGAGAACTTTACGGCCCATCGGCCATCAGTTCTACGTGCTGTGCCCTGCCCATTGCCAAGTGGATTAGCAAGTTGAAGTCAACTTTCTAATCCGCTGGGCTATGTCGGTAGCATCCGTTCGTCTACGGATCTTCTCATTTCTGACTCGATCTCGCAGAAAAATCCCGAGCATAGCAATCTCCATCATAGCTCGTTGCGCTATTTTGAGCTTACTGATAAGGCCCACAGTCAGGGACCACGTTCCAGATCCGTAAGTCATCACTGACAACACACATTGGTCGAATACTTTCGACTTGAGGCACTGAGGTATTTTGGACGAGAAGACACTACGTAGGTTTCCGAACGCTGCCCAGCCTAGTTGACCTCTTTCTCGAAGTTGGACCTACCAAGTTGGACTACTTGTCCTAGGTAGACGTAAGAGTCAACAACTTCTAGAATCGCGTTACTAACCGGTACTGGGGTCAGCGCAACGTGGGCATTAGACATCACCTTCGTCTTGTCCAAGTTCATTTTAAGGCCGACCCGTTGAGAAACTCGATTGAGGTCTTCGAGCATCATGCTAAGATCTTCCATCGATTCTGCCATGACTAAAATGTCGTCGGTAAACTGAAGGTGAGTGATGTATTCGCCATTAATATTGATGGCGTGCCTTTGCCATTCCAGAAGCTTGAAGGCGTCCTCCATTGCGGCAGTAAACAGTTTCGGAGATATGACGTCTTCCTGTCTTACCCCTCTATTCAACGTGATCGCCTTCGAACTCTGGTCCTGTACTCGAACCCACATAATGGCGTTCCTATCCAAGCACTTCAACACTTCGATATACCGATAGTCAATATGGCATCGCTGGAGAGACTCGAGCACCGCCCATGTCTTGATCAAATCAAAGGCCTTTTCATAGTCCACAAACGCTAAACATACATATATACATGCAGTCACGCCTTGTTCCCGGTGGGATAGGCAGAGATTATTTACCTCCACTTGCTACGATCCTGACATACGTCTTTCGCTTCGTTCACTTTCATGACATTTTTCATACATGCTCGTCGGTTGTAGGTACTTTTGATTTTGCTTTTCTTAAGAACAACGTCAACTTGTTCATGAAAAGTACGCCTAGGTTGACCGCTACCGACTTGACCATTCACACTAGCCTTATAAATCTCTTTTGTTAATCTCCTTTCATCCATCCTCTCCACATGTCCGAACCACCTCAGCATTCCTTTCTCTATCTTTGTCACTACATCTTCTACCACGCCACAGCGTTCCCTTATCGCACTATTCCTCATTTTGTCCATCAAAGTCACTCCAGTCATGCTTCACAGGCTTCTCATCTCCACAGAATTAATCTTACTTTCATGCTTCTTCTGCCAGACCCAACATTCACTACCATACGTAAGTGCAGGGATCAGTACCCTTCTATGGACAGCCAGCGGACGCTAAACATAATGGCAAATTATACTCTTCGGTCTTCTGTATAATTTGGCGTAGCTTGTGGATGTGGTCTATGGCGCTGTAGCCTTTTCGGAAACCTGCTTACTCAGACGGCTGGAAGTCATCGAACCTGCGACTGAGACGATTCGTAATGAACCTCGAAAACAACTTATAAACATGGCTCAGAAGCGAGATGTGTCTGTAATTCTTCAACAAGGTGTTATCACCTTTTTTTGAAGAAAAATGGAAGAGATTAAAGTTAATTTAGCGATACCGGACGTCTCAAATTGGAAGAGATACTCATCACTCACGAAGTTGATAAGAGTTAATAGTTTATCGTCGACGCTTTCTCGAACTGAAAAAGCCAGCTAATGAACGAAATCGTCAGGAGCATCTCACGCCAGCAGAATTATCACATGCGCTTCAGACTTGCATAAAACAATGTCAAGGTGAACATTTCAAGGCGGAGTTGGATCTTTTTAAAAGGAACGACCATTTCATTAAAATCAAGGGACGTCTGAAATCATTGAATCCTTATGTTGATGGTGAGGGTTTATTGCGAGTTGAAGGTCGATTGAATAACATCTCGGGCAATGAAGATGTTAGGTATCCTATACTGCTGCCGAAGAAATCTGCGCTTACTGATCTAATTTTCGCGGATGCACAGCACACACAAATTTTTTCATCGTTATAGATGGGCTTACCAGCAACCTGAACCGGGGATTGGGGATGTGGTTTTAATCAAGGAGGAGAATTTATCACCATGTAGATGCCTACTTAGACGGGTGGTTGCCAAACATACAGGGTCCGAGAAAGTTACTCGCGTCGTTACGTTGCGGACAAAAAACAATTGTGAAATAAGCGTCCTACTTCCAAACTCTGTATGTTACCGTTGCCGGTTTGATTGTGAAATGTAGGATTAGATATAAGCTAGATTTTTAATATTTAAGGATTGATTGTAAATACCTCACCAAGAACAATACTTGTGCTGTGCGTAGGACACTTGACCTACCTAGGTAAAGTCACGGTGGGCGGCGGCTAATATTAAAGGCCAAATTGCATTTGTCCTTGGTGGGCGGTATGTATGAGAAGTAACTTTAAGTTCGTCTCAATAGATGGCGCCTCCATACATTAAAACTCGCAAGCGTCTGTATCACCACTTAGCAATAATCGATAGCCAGAATAAACGGTATTACGTATCCAGGCCTATTCTTTATACCCACTTTGTACACACCCGATCGTTCGTACGGTTTGCTCGTGTAACAATTCGCCAATCGGCTATGTTCGGATGGATATTCGGCGGCCGGATATCTGTCCATCCGGCTTCTAGGTTTGCCGAATATTCGGTATCCGGTATCCGGCAAAACATCTATCCTTTTAATTTCTAGTTCAAATACGTGATTTGCTAATGTAAATAAATAAATCAACCAATATCATTTTATATATCTATAATATATACAGGGATAGCCTATTAATATTATAAACGAAAGTTTGGTTGTTTGTCACTCAATCACGCTTTAACTACTGGACGGATCGGAATGAAACTTTGCACACATCATGTAGATTAGGTTCTGGAATAGGACATAGGCTACTTAGCTCCATAGGACATAGCTCCACCCGCATGGATAACGCGCGATAACCAAAGTCCACGCAGACGGAGCCGCTGGCAACAGCTAGTGTTGATATGTAATTACGTACATAGATGCATTATAGTATAGTGTATATAACACAAAAAATAAATAATTCTGTATTAATGTCTTGAAAAGCGAGTCAAAAGTTTTACTATTAACGCGAGCACGCTAATCTGCACCCAACTGGTAAAGCAAGACGGCACATTATTGCGTGTAAACGCGGGATAGATTTATCTTCGCTTCCAAAATCTTGGTGTTCTGGATGGATTTTTTTTTGGATATTTCGGATTTGTGTGTTTGTGTGACTACTTATCATATTTAAAAAATAAAATAATGCTGAGAAATTTTCCATACAGTGTTATTTATAGTTTAACATATAACAATATTGGAATGCATTTTTTTTTGGATTTTCTTACTCGTAACGCTAAATAACATTCTAAGATCATATAAGAAAAAAAAAAGGACTGAGAAATTTTCCGATGAAAATGAGGGCCATAAAAAGGAATTGTATTAAAAAAGCAATATAATACTTGACAAAAGTTTTGGATTTTTATCAAGTATCACATACTGGTATAAATAACTCATTTGGTAAAATAAATTTGGACTGAAAAATTACTCGGTTCAATATATTAACAGATTTGTGTTTTTAGGTTAAATACCTAACTTCCGTGTGGTTTTTTTTTTGGATTTTTTAAAATAAGTCTTGGTTCATACTATTTTATAACCCTGCAAAGTTTCATCGACTGAGGAATTAATGCATGGGTCCCCATACAAAGAATCCGTTCATTTACTACACTACTTCGGGAACGTTTGAATTTCTTCATGCGTCTCATTCTTGTTCACTGAGATCATCGGAGAACCTGACGTTGAGGTTTCCAGTGCACGGCACTGATTTATACGGTGGATCTTTCACTGTCGAAGCAGTTCGTCTGTGGAACGATCTTCCCGTGGAAGTTAAATGTGCACCGTCACTGGCCTCTTTTAAACTACGTCTGAAAGACCACTACCATTCTTTATATAATAGATTGGCTCATATGAACTAAATTATATTATAGATTGGCTCACTTGTATGTATACCTGTATAAAATTGTTTATCTATATATTATATTTGTATAATTTTGTGCCTGAGTATCCAATCATTTTAAGAACCTGACGATTTGCTAAATAGATGTTCTGCTATACAGACTATTTGATAGTTGGACGTTTTGCTATATGGGCATTGTGCTAACTAGGCTTTCTGCTCATTAGACGTTTCGCGCTGTTGGACATTTTGCTACTTAGACCTTCTGATCAGGAGGGTATTATTATAGTGTTATGTATGTATTTATAATATAATCTAAGTATATTATGTATTGGTATATATTATAGTTTTACTACTTCGTATATATATTATTTAAGTATAATGTGTTTGAAACCACCGTCCCTTCAGTAATTTCTTTCCCTACATGGTTGCCTGGAAGAGATCACTGTGAGCGATAAGGTCACCAGTTGTTACTTCTTTCTAGTTTTAAGTTTTTCTTCTTTGTTTATTTTCTGTTATATTGTGGTAGCAATAAAGAGTTTTCATTCATTCATTCATTCAATGATAAACTAGTATTATTAGTTAACGTGCCAATAATTATTATGATACAAAGAAACTTCACATTTAAGTCATCATAATATTTTTTAATAAATTAAACAGATTTTGTCACTAATTACCAACCAAAAATAACGTCTATATAAAGTTCCAGGTTTAATTTAGTGATGTGCGGAATCGATTATCAATAATCGATTAATGAGAATAATCGGTTGCCAATCGATTATGATTCACATAATCGATCATGATCGATTGTGACAAAAAGCATTTATTTATTATTATTTATTACACTAGCAACTTTTACTATTTCTAAAATTTTTTTGTTCGTCATTTTGCTTTATGGTAACTCTGAATTTTGACTACTTTAGGACAGTTTCTTGAGCTACCACTCCTTGACAGAAAGAGCAACCCATTAGTATATTGGGAGAGCATGAAAACGAATAACCCAGGATTATATCATATCAAATACACTTAAAATATTCAAGTATACCAGCCACCTCAGTAACCCTCTGAAAGAATCTTTTCAAAAACTGGTATGGTGACTAATTTAAGAAGAAACCGGCTTCTCCCGAAACATCTTGATTTTATAATATTTTTGAATGTAAATTGGTCTTTGCTTGAAAATATAAAATAATATATGTGTCAACTTTCCTTTTTGTATGATTAATTGAATAAAAATTAATACTTTCATCTTTTTTTAATGTAATAAATATTATCACTAAGATTATGTTTTCTTTTTTTAGAAGAGTATACCCTAAGAAGTCATATTTTTTGTTAGGATATGTTTCAGACATGTTATCTAGATAGAGCCGATTACAAATTTCGGACGTTTTAAACGAGGTTTTCAATAATCGCTTGATAATCGATTATTGATCGATTACGATTATTAGCATAATCGATTAATCGATTATCAATATAATCGAATCGGCACATCACTAGTTTAATTCAGCCAATCACATGCTGTCCTCGTTACCCTCTATCCAATAGGAATGCCGCACGTCTGCCAACCTAACAACGCGAACAAAACGTTTCAATCTACGCGGAATTACCGCTGATCATATTAGTGCGTTCCGTTACACGCAGTCCGGTCACGCTTCAAACATAATCAATTGGTTATGGATAATGAAACTCTGGAAGACACTTGCTAAAGTAATATCAATATACCTATTTATTGAGGTTTATTTTTGGACTTATTGATGCAGAAGTCATTTTTAAGGTTATTGGAAACATATTATATTCATACATGTCTACATCTATACTAATATTATAAAGAGAGAATCTTTGTTTTTTTGTTTTTTTGTTTTTTTGTTTTTTTGTTTTTTTGTTTGTAACGAATAGGCTCCGAAACTACTGGACCGATTTTAAAAATTCTTTCACTTATGGATAGCTTAATTCAGTGTGAGTGACATAGGCTATATGAGATTTTGAAAAATATTAGGGATCCGTAAGAAAACTGCAATATTGTGAACCAAGGTGTAACATATATTTATTAATTTGCGTGCGCTGTGAAAACTATTGATGGTAGAATAAAATAATGTACTAGGGGTTTGTAGTACTTACTAATATCTACAAAATAGTCCACGGATATTTCATCCATCTATTTTGGTTTAGTCACAATAATCGAAACAGACATAATATGAATGCGCTGTAATAAGTATTGGAGGTAGAATAAAATAATGTACTAGGGGTTTGTAGTACTTATCAATACCTACAAAACAGTGTACATAGATTATATCCATCTTTTTTGGTTTAGTCACAATAATCGAAAAAGTGACTATTTTTCATGCGGTGTGAAAACTATTGGTGGTAGAGTAAAGTAATGTACTAGGGGTTTGTAGTACTTATCAATACCTACAAAACAGTATACATAGATTATATCCATCTTTTTTGGTTTAGTCACAATAATCGAAAAAGTGACTATTTTTCATGCGGTGTGAAAACTATTGGTGGTAGACTAAAGTAATGTACTAGGGGTTTGTAGTAATTATTAATACCTACAAAACAGTATACATAGATTATATCCATCTTTTTTGGTTTAGTCACAATAATCGAAAAAGTGACTATTTTTCATGCGGTGTGAAAACTATTGATGGTAGAGTAAAGTAATGTACTAGGGGTTTGTAGTACTTATCAATACCTACAAAACAGTATACATAGATTATATCCATCTTTTTTGGTTTAGTCACAATAATCGAAAAAGTGACTATTTTTCATGCGGTGTGAAAACTATTGGTGGTAGAGTAAAGTAATGTACTAGGGGTTTGTAGTTATTATTAATACCTACAAAACAGTGTACATAGATTATATCCATCTTTTTTGGTTTAGTCACAATAATCGAAACAGTGATTATTTTTCATGCGGTGTGAAAACTATTGGTGGTAGAGTAAAATAATGTACTAGGGGTTTGTAGTACTTATCAATACCTACAAAACAGTATACATAAATTATATCCATCTTTTTTGGTTTAGTCACAATAATCGAAAAAGTGACTATTTTTCATGCGGTGTGAAAACTATTGGTGGTAGAGTAAAGTAATGTACTAGGGGTTTGTAGTAATTATTAATACCTACAAAACAGTATACATAGATTATACCCATCTTTTTTTGTTTAGTCACAATAATCGAAGCAGTGATTATTTTTCATGCGGTGTGAAAACTATTGGTGGTAGAGTAAAATAATGTACTAGGGGTTTGTAGTACTTATCAATACCTACAAAACAGTATACATAAATTATATCCATTTATTTTGGTTTAGTCACAATAATCGAAAGTCATTATATGCATGCGATGTGAAAAGTATTGGTGGTAGAATAAAGTAATGTACTAGGGGTTTGTAGTACTTATCAATATCTTCAAAATAGCCCACGATAAATTTATATATGGGTTAAGGTTTGGTCATTGTAACAGAAATAGTCATTAATTTGCATGCGCTGCGTAAACCAACTTACATTCACGCCTTTTTCCCGAAGGGTAGGCAGAGATGTACCCAGAACTCAGTCCCATAGTAGATACACCCACATTTCGCCAGTATGTTATTGGTCCCATGTAATAGGGGGCGAGCCTATTGCCATCTACCGGGCACAGTTCCAAACTCCAGGCAGTTATTGAGATAATAATGGAAAAATGGAAAAATGGAAAAATCCAATATTTAACATTTTGTCTGACCTGGGGATCGAACCCGGGACCTCTTGATTGGCAGTCGAGCATGCGCCCTCTACGCCACGGAGGCAGTCGGAGTGCGTAAACCATTAGGGTTTTATCTATTAAAATACAATGTATCACGAAATTACTCCTGTTAAACGTTCACTATATCTACTTCTGCTACCCGTGCGAAGCCGGGGCGGGTCGCTAGTTATTAATAATATTATAAGTGCTAATATGTAATAAACTTTTGTATGATTAATTTGACATTTCATGATGGTCGTCGCAAATGTAATATTATTTATTGTTGCATTTATTTCAAATATTTTAATTGTGTGGCCGAACATCTTTATGAGCTTTATTATCTTTATATAAAGTGAATGAGATACGGTCGCTTAAGTAATGGAGTTAAAGTTGTGTTAAAGTTATCTGGTGAAACCCAGCCGTAATGTTTGTTACCTAGAAAACCCAAAACATGAATTCATTATGGCGTAATCCTTTTCAAGTATCATGAAAGCTTTCATAAGTGACTCTTCAAATAAAATAGCAAAGATTCCGCGCAAAATGTTTGATTCTGTGAAAATAATCACTTGATGGATGGATGGATGAACGTTTCAATGAAGATGTGAAGAGAAAAGCGGAGTTTTATTAGATTTATAGCAACATTCGAGGGCTAATGTCACATTATTACCAGTTTTATTGGAATATTTACCTGGGAATTCATTCAATTGACATTTTCAAGAAAATTTATTGAAAATTTATTCACAGACAACACAACCTAAATATGTCACTTATAATATTGACAATATCGTCAATACGTGAACAATCGGCATGTTTTTATTGGATCGTTTGACTTTAAACATGTCATATTTAGTGTCATATCATGCGCAAACATTATCATCATCATGCACAAACAGAAGACGTCCACTACTGAACAGAGGCCCCCATAGAACGCCACTCATGGCGGTTGCTCGCCGTCCGCAACCACCGCGAGCCTGCTATCCTGACAAGCGAACATTATATCTAATCGGAAATCAAAAGAGACAGGACTGTTATGCAGTATCATTGCATAAGTTGGATTGAGTCGCAAAGTTATACAACATTTCTAAGAATTACCTATATCTAATTATAGTAACTCAGAATGATGCAAAATTATGAGAGCTGTTATGAGAGCTGTTTAATGACAAAACTTAATTCCAGCCCAAAGAGTTACAGAATAGAGTCCTAACTGTGAACCTGACAAACTTACTTTACAAAAGCTGTTCAGAACGCATTGCTTCTCTGTTCACAATTTACATCTATACATCAGTATGGACAAATAGATATATATATAATTGTTATTATATAGTATATAGTAAGCAGGGTGGAGTACTCTATATATATCTATATCCGGCACCCCATGGCATTATCGGTAAGGCAAAGAGCTTATTGATAATTGATTGAATTTGGCGTTACTTTTCGGAACTTCATTGCAAACTCCTAGAACAAGAATATTTAGTTTTTAGTTCCGATTTTTTAGTATCAAAAATAACATGCACAGTGCACCGCCCTCCCGCCCGCAAAATTACATGCAAAGAGGAAAGAGCTTATTATCTTTATACATAATATATATCAAAATCAAAGTCCTGGCTACTTGATTGATTGTCTGCTACACTCACTCAACATCCGGCTTCATCCCACTGACTTAGAGAACTGAAATTTCCCTCATACGTTTTCTATTTATTATAGACAAGGAATAAGAAAGGGATTCTCAAAATTCCCATGGGAACAGAGTTGCGGGAGTTACACTAGTAATATCATACAAACTTGTCACACTCTTTGCACTAGTACGGTGCGGCGACTTTTGATAAAAAATGGAAAGAATAACTTAAATTCGTAGAAGTCATAGTACGCATTCTTACATAATGTCAATTCGGGGCTCTTTTACCAGAAAATATAAATTGTGCATTTGCTGCATTTGCGGAGAAGACATTTTGAGATTAGCAGTTGTCCAGTGTAAATAAATTCAATGCATTTTTGTTTATTTTCAGAAGAAAGGAATAATCACCCATACTGCTGTCCCTATGTATATTTCGAATGGTTCTAAACAAAACATTCACAAAGTTTTAAAAAAAGTGAAGTGACAAACTGAGACTCTTTGATAGTCAATTAAAGACTTAAACTAGACTTAAACACCCATTGAAAGTGATTTGGAACTGAAAGTTTAGTTGTTTCATCAGGTTCTGTTAATAAAATGTTTACGTGAACGCTATCCTTTGAAAGTGGCCAAAGATCTAAATTACAAATGGGTTGACCAACTGGAGCTTATCTAGGCAGAAAATTGCAGAAATCTGAGGCGAAGTAATACGATCTACGGAAGTATTATGCTATCTTGTTTTATATATAGAAGAAAAGAAAGACACAGTATGACTTAATAGTTTCAAAAACTAGTAGCAAACACGTAGCCATAATAACATTGTGTTTTGGTTACGTACTGAGGGAGGAAAACGTATCAGTCGAGAATTATATGAGTATTACTGGGGTGGTTACGGTTTTATTTGTTGAAACGCAGTATCTGTCTTTATTACCAGCACCTGTGGCAAGGTCGTGGTGAGTTATATGAATCCTTGCTACCGATTAATTGGTGTAAAGTAAATAGTGATACGTCTGTATATAAGAATACATAATATATTCGCAATGGTCCGCTCCCCGCGAGTAGGTATCGATCAGGACTAGCCTTGACTCGGTGGTGAGGCTCCCCACCAGGTAGCGGCATGCGACTCCATTATTCTGAGTTCGATATACCTATTTGCTGACCTTTCGGAATGACGCCGCTAATATTGCTACTAGTAAGCACTCGTGACTTCACCTGTGCTCTCAGAATATCTGTATAATTATAGACACCTTTACTTAAAGGTATCATAAATGGTATCTCTCCGAACGCGCGGTACACTCATTACTGTTTATATTCATTGACGAACAAAAGTGTCAGATTGTGACCTATTTGAATAAATCTTTTTGACTTAGACTTTGTTGTCTGGAAGAGATTGCTCTGAGCGATAAGACCGCCAATTATTGTTACACAAGTTTTAGTTTTTTAAATTCATTTTGTTAATTTTCTGTACTGTAGTATCAATAAAAGTGTTATCTAATCTAATTTAATAATTGAGTTAGCCGAGTAGCTCACCAATTGTAACCCTGCCTTTTGAGCCGCACTCAGGTTCGATTCCCAGCCAGATAAAACCTTTATAATGCGAATGAGCATGTGTGCGTATTTAAGTACATATCAGGCTTCTGGTTCCCATAGTACAGGCTGTCTAGCCTAGTGTCCTATGTTTATTCATTAGGCAGTGTTTCACTCAGGCGCACAATAAATATCTGCTATTACAATAATAATCATCATCATCTCAGGCGTAGGAAGTCCACTGCTGGACACGGGTCTCCCCCGCGGCGGTACCGGTTATAGAACGGTAGCCCACCCTCTCCCCGTGGTAGTGGTGGCGGCCGACGTCTGCCGACCCAGCAGATCCAGCGGACGGGCGGCAGCGTCGTCTGTGTTCAAACATCGAACTGCACTCACCCCGCTATTACAATAATTATAATCAAATTAATCATTATTATACATTTATAATTTTTTTATATCAAACAAGATGTAGTAATACTAAAGATGTGTTTTTAGATACTACTTATATTTTGTCTACTATTTAATCTAGTTTGTAAATTATTATAAGAAACTTCAAATCTATTTTGTAACTATGTAATGTTTGTATTGGAATAGCGTTTCATATTATTTCCGGAGGAGGGCGTTGATTTCTGTGACACAGTTTTTTTACTACCGTCATCGTTGTTCATATGTACTCTTGTGGTTTTGTTTATTATTCCAGATAAGATATATATATTCCAGAAAGATTATATTATTTATTTTGTCGATCAATCAGAATAGAGAAGAGAGTTGTTTTGGGAATCTAGCAATTCTTTCTTATGGAAGTAGTTCAGTTGAACGCGTAGATGCACCTCAAGCATGGCTGCATCTGGTACGACCTTGTTCAGTAGTAACATATGGCATCGTTTGGTTCTGAGCATCGTTGTGGACTGATAGATAGTTGTGTTGTGTATTCAATGGAGTGGGTAATTAGAGATGTCGTCACAATTAACAAGAGCCTGACTTATGATTGTCTAGCTTTCCCTTTATTGCGGACGGTTATCGTAAACTAGCCCTTAATGCCGCGCGAATATAGCCCTTATTGCCGGTGGATATAAAGGTCGGATTTATTGGGCGTCGTTAAGGGCCTGAGCAGTAGAACATCGGTTGTCTGGAAGAAATCGCTTATTAGCGATAAGACCGCCGCTTGTACATTTAAGTATAGTTTCTCTGTATCCTTTGTATTGGTTCTTTAAGTGTGGTGTACAATAAAGTATTATCTATCTATCTATCTATCTAGAACTGTAAGCTGTGATTAAGAATTGGTATAAACCAGAAACAATGTGTTTTCTAGCGCATTGTATTTAATTATCCCTAGTCATAAGAATATTGTATCTTTGTGTATTATCGTTGGGAGTCCTTAACAATAAATAAATAAATAAATAAATAAATAAATAAATAAATAAATAAATAAATAAATAAATAAATAAATAAATAAATAAATAAATTATAAGAACCTATCTAATCTAAAACTGCCTCGTAGGCGTAGTGGTTCACGAGAGCTACTGCCGATCGTATGGTCCGGGGTTGGGTCGCCGGGTCAGGAAATTGAATTTCAGCAATTAGAATTTCAATTAAAAATGGCAAAAGGCTCACCCCCTATTACATGGCAATTACAAAACGCAACTGGTGAAGTACGAGTGTACCTATTATGGGATCAGTCTCATCAGGTACACCTCTGCCTACTTCTTTAAATGCAAATTAGTTATCGTTTTAGTTAGCTAAAGACTGGTCACTAACTAGACAGCTATACAATAATAAATGCGAAAGTTTTTATGAATGTAAGTATGGATGTTTGTTACCTACTCCTTTCATCTAAACTACTAAAACAGTGGCTGTTTTTATAACTTTAATTCCGTGATAACACGATACATAGACACGTCCGTGGCCCAACGGATATAAACCCGGCCTATAAGATATGTAGGGGGCAGTCGATAGCTCATGTCGGAGGCCTTCTATTAATCTTGGCGACCTGAAACTGTGACAATATGGGTTGTCCACATAACACATATGAAGTGACTCGAGCAGTGTAATTGGGGTGACCCGTTCTGTTAGAGTATACATTCAAATTAAAATAAGCTTATTCGGCAAATATTTTCAAAGTAAAATAGTAATATATTGTAAAGTACGTGAGAAGCAATATATCTCAGTAAATCGAGTGAATGTTCAGTTGTTGAACTAAAACTTGTTTAATTTCCTGACTACATAAATCTCAGCCGTAAAAACTTATTCGAGTTTTCTTAACTGCACTATAACTTTGCTCCGCGAAAATGAACACTATGACACATGCTTTAACAGATTCTTTTCCGTGTGGATATTGTTATTACGGTACACATTAATCGTGGCTTAAAAAATGCAACCATATTTTTATGAAGTTAAATTTCACTGCACTAATCTTATATTATCATTGTTATTATAATTTCATATTGTTTTTCATTTCAAAAAATTTTGAGTTTGAGTGAAAACTACTGAATTGACAAAATATGAATGAATTCCGAGTTAGAAAAATTCTAGGTATTATTTAGTAGGCGAAACCGCAGGCCAAAGTGCTAGTATATTTATTGTATTCTAAATAAATAAATGTCAAAATCTTTGAGCATTTCAAAGGATAAACTACTTTAATGATACAACAATATAATCGAATTTTGTTTGTGTCAAAGTCGCGATGAGATGTGACGGGTCTACGAGGCTCTACGCCACTCCGCATTAGTGCTACGAAGTGCTACGGAGTGCTACGAGGTGCTACGAGCTCTGAAATTTTCACTGGAAAGTTATTATTGTCAAAATGTTACATTTTACATAAACTGGTTTCCATCAGAATTATCGTCCTGGTTTCATATTATACTCTGTTAAAATAACTTCATTGTAAATGAAAAGTATCTAGTTTATAGAAAACTATAAGCGTTATTCCCACGACTTTGTTCCCATGGGAATTTCAGGAATTCCTTTCTTATTCCTTATCTACATCACAATGCAAAACGTATGTGCAAAACTCCAGGTCTCATGGTCTCTAGGTTAGGGCTGGGCTTTAATGAGTGAGTGTGTCTGTGAGCCGGTCAGTCAGGACGTTGAATGTCATATTATAATACAGAGAAGAAAATATTACACATCATCAGACTCCAGGCTGTCACTGAGAAAATTCCTAATGAAAAAATTCAATAACACTTTCCCTGACCTGGACATCCAACCCGGGACCTCTTGATCGGCAGTGGGGCAGTAGGACAGTGACGTCGATGACAGCCTGGAGTCTGGAACTGTGTTCGGTAGATGGCAATATAGGCCCGCCCTCGATTATATGGGAACAAAAAACATATCTGGAAAATAAGGTGTACCTACTATGGGACTGTGTCCTGGGTACACCTCTGCTCAAAAGGAGTTATGTTATGTTGTTATGTGTCAATCGAAATGGATAAAAATCTACTAAATAATACTACAAAAGATAATTGCCCGAGCGAGCGCGGCGAGCTAGGCTTCTCAGTGTCGAGATTGGCCAAAATGGCTTTTATTTGTTCCTGTCTGTCTGTTCTCGCCTACAGCTAGCATTATTGAACTGATTTTGACGAAAATCGGCACACAAGTTCCTTAATTATTGTCTGTTACAGAAAATTTATTTGCTGATCGCGATTTTTGATTGGGAGAAATTAGCGGAGAAAAGAGGTGAAGTTTGCTGTAGAGTTATTTATCGACGGATTTCAATCAAATTAAAAAAGCTACTCTAAGGAATTCATATCATTCTATACAAGATGTTGTGAAATATTTTCCAAAAGAGGGGAGTGGAGCGGAGAAAAGCGGGTATGTTTGCTGTATTAAAATATGCCCTACGATCTATAATCATATATGTATTATTATACGGTATATTAATTCGTTTAACGAAACGCGTAAACGTTATGCTTACGACGTTTTCATCGCAAATAAATGTATTAATTATTACAAAACAACACCTAACATGAACTATATAACCAGTATATTTGAACAAATATTTTATTACGAAACTTCTTGTCTTTCATAGAATGTAAGAAGGCCTCGCGAGGCCTTAACGAATTAAACGAATGGTTCTGTTCTCACAGAACCATTCGTTTAATTTTTTATGTGCTAAACGTGTAGTAGTTACAAGCAGTAAACCTATCTTTACAGACAGACACACAGCAAACAAACGAAACCTTTACATAAAATGAAACGATGACCTAGATTTTGTGTGAATTGGGAACCCAATTCAGCCTTGTTAGGCTTCACTACAGACCCTAGTGTTGTGTTCGGTTATTTATTGTTTAACTGTCGGGTTCAGAATTCAACTATACTTATACCTAGTGAAAACTATACTGTGGTGCCTCGGTGGCGTAATGGAAGCGATAGCGCTTCTCGGGTTCGATCTCTAGGTCAAGCAAAGAGTGTTATTGGATTTTTGTATTAGCAATTTTCTCAAATACAGCCTGGTGAGTCTGAAACTGTGCCCGGTGGGTAGCAAATGGCAATAGGTTATTAAATGGGACCTAGAGGAATTCGTTAATCGAAGTTAAGGTCGGGAAATAATCGGATACAGTATAAGTAAATACTGGGAACCAATAGAGTTATATAAAAACAATGCTACAAAATTAACTAGAAAAATAATTCTCTATTTAAGTATTAAGTTACCTTAAAACGATCTTTTCAAGTATGCTTTGCTGCTATCCGTGCGAAGCCGGGGCGGGTCGCTAGTTCGTAATATAATGACGATATTAAATACATCGCACACGTATAATAATGAAGTCACGTCATCGATAAAAAGTTTCACAGCCGCGAGTCCTTCGAGAGTCGTGTCAGTTAATAACCGGGTGCCACCCGGGTGTTACCCGCGGGTGTCACCCGGGTGTTAGAACATCCGGACTTGGACGTGATTGCGACGCTATATTCATATAGCTATCTCAGATGTCAGCAAAAAACGGGGATGTAAGTCCTGTGGGACAGATTTACTTTATCGAAAGTGATAATGCTTGTACTCATACTCGTTCTGATCTGGACTGGCACAACTGGTCATTACAGTTTTGCCTCAATAATGGTACTTTGTGTAAATTGTAGCTGAGAATCTAAAGCAGATAAAAGTATATTTAGTTTTGTATCTTTAGATAGTTTACAGTTATATATACAAACATATATATACAAAAAGTTATTTGAATATGTGTAGGAAGGTGTTTTCTGGTTTTACTGGCAGCAAGCTGTCTGATATCTAAATCAATTCATAATATGAACCTTGTTGACGTATAATATAGTTAAATGAAAAAATAAGCTACACACAGTCAGATTATATCGTAGCGAACTTCAACAAGAAGTCCTCAACACTGAACTGGCACTGCGTTCATAACCTTACAAACACAGACAAGTTATTAGCTCTTTCTTCATCAAACTCCTCACAAGCTCATGACATAGCAACACACCTGTATCTCGGAGGGTAAAGTACCTACAGGTACACTCATCGGTTCTGTTTTTTTAGTTTAATGTAATAGGGGCGAGCCTATTGCCATCTACCGGGGACAGTTCCAGTTCCAGTCTGTCTGATTGAGAAAATTACTAATGAAAAGTGCCAATAAAATTTTACCCGAGCTGTGAATTGAACTCAGAACATGCTAATCAGTACTAACGACCACCAGACCAAAGACGCTGGTACAAATTCACAACATCAAATATAAAAGCGCATAAACCCCACAATATTATAATGACTGCCTCGATGGCGTAGAGGGCGCATGCTCGACTGCCAATCAAGAGGTCCCGGGGTTCGATCCCCAGGTCAGGCAAAGGGTGTCCTATTGATTCGCATAATGTCTTTTGTCATAAAATTTTTCCGCATACATCATTTGTCATAACCTCCTCTAGTCATAATATTGGAAATACATATTTTTTTGTAGTAATAATGATTAATTGTCCTAAAATTTAATTGCTATAATATTTTTGTGTATAATAGTTTTTATTCCTATTGTTAGTTTTTATAATGGTTGTTATGTATAATGTTATAGTTAATAATGTTGTATGTCCTAATTATCATTGTTCATAATTGTTATTGTAAATAATCGGTATTGTACGTATTTTTGCAAGTGAGGTATATTGTAGTGTTGTCCTGAATATTGCTTATTAAGTATGTTTACAAATACAACAAATTCAAATTTTATTCCAATCAATTTATCTAGAAGAGTATTTTTGGTACAGTGTTATCGTACAGTGACATATAAATATTCCTAGGTTAGTAGTTTTATAATGATATTTAATATATGTATGTGTCCTAATAGGTATTTAAATGATAACAACAGCGTATATAATGCATAATATTTCTTTTAATAAAAAAAATAACATATTCTTTTTACAATGATTAAATTTATCATAAGTGCACTGTTTTCGGGGGAAAATGGGTGTTTATGATTACATTACATAATTAAAATAGATTTAAATTTGCGCCAATGGATTTTAAATATCCTTTCTTTGTATAATTATCTTTGTTATTAATAATTGTCATGATTTTGTTGCTTTTGTTTTGATATTTTCTTTTCTTTGATGGAGGTGGATTTCCATTTTCTAGTTTCGCTATCTCTGAAATTGTATATTTTAATTCGTAAATTAGGTGGTTAGATAAATCATAAAATCCTGCGTGACGTTTGCCTATAATGGTATTTATTTTGTGGTGCCAACCTTCTGCTGAATTTTGTGTGCGCGGTAGATCCATTTCTAAGTTTTTAGTGGTGCTCCATAGACTTGGTGGGTATTTTGGTGGTTTTGTAGCATTTCCCCATATATAGTTTTCGCTGAACCAATCTGCTATTATTGCTGCTTCCTGAGAGAGGTTTTGACGCCATTCATCGAAATACGTGGGTATATCATCTTCTGATAAGTATGACAAAGCAAATAAACTTTTCATATCAGTGGCAAATTCTATATTTTTTCCATACAATGTTTGGTATCCATGGCTTTGTATTTGCCGATATATTATTTGGCCCAAGTGAAAGTTGCAACCAGTTACTTTGACGTTATCAAAATATTTCTTAAGGCTTTGATGTGACGCCTTCTCAAAATCCATGATCACAACTTGTGGTGACAGGGTAATGTTAATTGATTCACAACAATCGAGTAACAGTTCAAAGAGTGAGTCATAGGTACTCTTATCTTTTTTCGTGCATAGTACAAAGATCATTGGAAATGCCGTATTATTTTGTATACATCCATGAATGGTATATAGTTGATGAAATATGTGGGGCACTATCTTGAAAGTGCCATCCATTAGCCAACATTTCGATTTGCTTAATTGTGTCAATAATTCTTTCGTTGTGTATAAAATTATTCGCTTACCATGCCATATTTTTTCTTGAATGAAAATACGTTCATGTTTACTTTTAAAATAGTCTAAATTTATTTCAAAAAATTTATCACTGGGTTCTTCAATAGCTCCATTTAATGCCTTACGTTTTGCTCTGTAAATCGTTTGTTTTATGTTTGTAGTTGTTGGTAGGTATGGTAAAATTTCAGATGATGTTGTTGCCACATTTTCATTGAGTTTTTGTGATGGTTTTTTCTCTGGACGTGCAGTCGCCTGTAGCTTAATCTTACTCATAGTTTTTGCTATTTCACATCTCAATGCGTTTGGTTCATGATTATGTTCCAAAGGCGAATCATTTTTTCGTGTATGTACTCCATTATTCTCAATTGTAATCACTCTTGTATTGCATTTATAGGTAGGATCTCGCCGTAACTCACATACCCAATAATAACATTTTTTATTTACTCGATTTTTTTCATATGTAAATCCACTAATATTTAATTTGTTGGCTCCTCTTTCTGTTGTAAATATTTTGCACTCGTTTTCCATTGTAATTATAATTTAAATTTGTTTAAGCACTTTGTTCCAAATATTAACACTAAAATTTGACTTTGTGTTATTTGTATAATAATAATAATAATGGAACTACCTTCATTTTTATTCAGTATCAGTAATAGCGCCTTACTATAATATTTTTTTTTAGCAATGTGATATATCAACAGTTTGCTACATAGAAAAGATGTTTACTACGTTAATGAGTTAAGAACATTCAAAATTCTATTGGTTAGGTTAGGTTTAATTTATAATGTTAAGAACATTCAAAATTCTATTGGTTAGGTTAGGTTTAATTTATATTATGAAAAGTAAATATTCGAGCAATATATGATTATGGCACATAATTTTAGTGATATCAATAGTTAGGACATTTTAGGATTATGGCATAAAATAATATGGTTATAAATGGTTAGGACATAGAATATTATAGGTTTCAAATGTTAGGACAATTAAAATTATAACAAGTTATAATAGGTGTATTGACGTTATGACTGGTGATCATTAGCTATTACATATATTATGGCTTAAAATTTTATGAGCTGTAAAATTATGGCTAATAATAGTATGCGAATGAATAGGGAACCCAGGCAAAGTGATAAATATTGGATTTTTCCATTAGGAATTATTTCAATAACTGCCTGGAGTCTGGAACCGTGCCCGGTAGATGGCAATAGGTTCGCCCCCTGTTACATGGGACCAATAACATACTGGCGAAATGTGGGTGTATCTACTATGGGACTGAGTCCTGGGTACACCTCTGCCTACCCCTTCAGGAAAAAAGGCGTGAATGAATGTTATGTTTTATTATAATCAGTAGGTAGAAGTAATAATATTGTTCGCGTTAATTCCACACTAGAGCTAGGTGGCCTATACTCTATACCCTATAGTGTAAATGTAGTGTACATTACACTATACACTCTGGACTATCGTCAGTCAATGTAACGCCTTAACAATAACGGTCATAGTAGCATTAATAATATAATTGAGTGTAACGTGTTGGATTAATGGTGCAATATGACCTTACAGATTATCGTTTCAGCTATCGTGAACTATGTCATTATTACGGGAGCTGTGGATAATCATTGTTAGGTTATTATGATTTGATCGTTATATTCCAAGAGAAGGTGAAACCTAACCAGGTCGTTGGACGAGCGCTGGCTAGAGTTAAGCAGCTTTCTATCGGTCTTCTGCTTGGATGGGTGATCATTTTGTCTGGTTATTAGGTACAACATTGCCTCGGCGGCGAAGTGGTTTGCAAGCACTTCTGCCGATCATGAGGTCCTGGGTTCGCTTCCAAACTCTGGCACTAGGCCTCACGAGTCTCCACGAGAGAAAGATGAATTATTATGCTAGAATATTTTTTACCCAATATATGTTTTTTTTTTTTGTATTTTTCTTATAATCTTTATATTTATCCGTTGTTTTTTATCTTTATTCGCACATAAACTGTAACGGCACGTCAATAGTCGTTGTCCACGTATTAGAGGTCCCATTCGCTTATCACTGCTATAAACAATCACATCCTAATCCTGTAGAACGTGAACCTTCCTAAGGGCAGGTCCAATAGTCCCTGTCTACAGCCTCTAGTCCCTGTCCCTAGCTTATCATGTAAGGACCATAGAAATATAAATAACATGGTCATAGAAATAAATGTGCAATAACAATAATATTTAATTTACACTCTAACATAATGGGTTCCCAATTACTCTGCTCGAGTAAATTCATAATATAGATCATGTGGCCAACCTTTATTGTCAGTTTCAGGTCGGTAATATTCCTATAAAGCCTCAGAAACGACCTACCGATTGCCTCCAAGATATCTTGTAGACTGTTGTCTGCCGCGACCGAACGTGACATCCGAATCACGGTAGCGCACCGGTGAAAAGTCCACATTATGTGAGATTTGAACCCATACAAAACGCTTGTCGTTATGTATCCTGTCACTACTACATACGCATTTTATATTATTGATGCAGAACCAAACAGCGCCACACAAAAAAATCTACACCGTGATTAGATGTAACACTCACCAGTCACCTGTTGCGGCGACAAAAATCAAGTGCGTACGTGACTTCTAGTACCTTGTTATATAGAGTTCTATGGTAAGGGCTGAGGGTCCGACACCCTCCTCGGTAATCGGGGCGATAATTAAACAAACCCGCGCCAACCCGTTCACAATCAATGCTAGGCACAGTGGGAGGTGGGACTGGCAGAAGGGAAACATATGGTGGCTTTTCTTAGTAAGGATTATGGTCCAAAGTGTTCAGTTTACAGCATATTCTACAAAATAGGTCAGTAATATTAGAAACGGGAAATTTATATCGATATGTGGATTTTTGTCTAAATGCTAAAACTTTTAAATCGAACCCAAAGAACCTCGTGCTCAACGAAGAAATGTCAATAGCCGACTTTATATGTGTTCTACTACTCTGACATATTGGCAGAGTTATGAGTGTGCAACAAATGATGCGATACCCAGGATATGAAGGGTAATCAATTGAAGACTATAATATTATAAGGTATGGCACAGAGTGAAGTTAGCAGAATGTAAAGTGATGAGTTAGTGCCGACTGCAGGATCCCGTGTGTACTTTATGTTGAATAATGTTCTCTCAGCTGTGTCAGGGTTTACTTGTAATAAATTACGGAGAGCTAAGCTTTGTTAGTTTACAATATTCATTAGTGGTGGCGGAGTAGAGAGGTGCTTGTCACATCAATGGGACCCCACTTACTAGGGTAAGTATTACGTAAGTATTTGAGAGGTAAGGGTAAGTATTTGAATGTTAGTAACATTCAAATTATTTTAGGTTTATAGTTCAGAGTAATTAAAATGGTTATATAACATTTATGATCAACTCAGTTTGTGTTCACCCACTTATCTCTGTTTCATAATGCTGAAAATTTAATTAAACACACATCAATAATAATACCACTAAGCCCTTAAACGAAAGCAAATTCAATAGAACGTATAATAACAAAAATTTATTTAAACACAATATAACGAAACTTCAAAAAGAAAGGAAACCTTAAAATTAAGCACTCTCGTTTCATTTATTATCAAAATATCTAAGAAAATAACGCAACAGTTATACAACGGGAATAGCTGTGAAAATAACCATTAACCATAACCGTTTCATGTAACCTAATATAAATGTTAATTCGTCGAGTTGGTGAACCGGCGTCAAACGACTGATGAACGTTTTAATAGATTCGATCGATTCCGTTTACTTTGACAGCGTTGCTTACTTGTTATGGTTGTTTTTAGAAAAAAAAGTACTATATTATAATACTAGTGGCCCACCCCGGGTTCGGAAGAAGCAGAAGTAGGTATAGGGAACGTTTTAACGGGAGTATATTCGTGATAGATTCATCATCATCATCATCTCAGCCGTTGGTAATCCACTACTGAACATAGGCCCCACCCATAAAGGGGGGTTATACCAATACTCGACACGCTTGGCATGCGGGGTGTCGAGCGCAGTTCGATGGTTTTTGCAGGGGACGCTGCTGCCTCCTCTGACTCTTTAACCCTTAGCCGGCTCTTACGGCAACCACGGGTAGAGAGGGTGGAGCACTATTCTAAAGCCGGTAATTCCGCACGGCGTGATACATTGTATTTTTATAAATATAACTCTAATAGTTTAAACAGCGCACGCAAATTAATGACTTTATCTGTTACAGTGACCAAACTTTACAGGTAACTTAACAAATTAACTTATTAATAATTATTGGTGCCATTAGATACTTATTAGATAGATAAATTCCTTATATTGTTATTTTCAAAAAGTATACGATATATACCAATCTACCGTATTTTATAACTCACAACTTATACATAAACCTGAGACCAACCAGATCCATAATACACGAATTATCTATAATAAATGCCATAAACCCATCGGTTCCGGTGTCTATTTGTCTGTCACCTCACGGAGAAGGTTTACATGCTCGTAAAGGTGATAGTTTCGGTTCAACGAGTTGTCGTATTATAGCTACGGTTACAGCTTATAGCGATATAACGGTTATGTAACTATTACTGTTTACAACACTGGGGCTGATTCCGACATTAAAAAAATAATATAATAGAATAGAAAAATGAAAGAGGTGTTTTATCTTTCTATTCTCATTTTTAAAACCAGTCATGATTGTCCGTATGTTTGATACATATTAACTTTAAAACTGCTGTACCTATTGGGCTTAAATTTGGTTTGTAGATAGCTTAGATAGAGTCTAAACCAACATAAAAGGACTGGGTCACTATTGGCTCGAAATTCTAAAACATAAAAACAAACATAATAATAATGTAACAGAACGGGTTTCTCCAATTAAGACTGCTCGAGTCAGTCATATGAACTGACTGTCGTGGACAACCCATGTTGTCAGAGATTTACGTCGCCGAGATTGCTACAAGAGCACCGACATGAGATGGCTGTAGCGAGTTGTCCCTGTGTCGCAATAACAATCGACAGGCTCGCAGGTGCCTCGTATATTATTCATGAACGCAACGCGAAGCATGGGACGATATATCTCATTGTGACATGGTCGTTAGCGGCCCTGCCGAACTTGTCTAAACAAAGCTTACTGAAAGTAACAACTTTTCAAAACTGTACAAACATCTAGAACTTTATTAAATATTTTAGGTAAACTGTATTTTATTATTTTAACCTCCTACCAGCACCGCACTACGATCATTACCAGCACCGCACTACGATCATTACCAGCACCGCACTACGATCATTACCAGCACCGCACTACGATCATTACCAGCACCGCTCTACGATCATTACCAGCACCGCACTACGATCATTACCAGCACCGCACTACGATCATTACCAGCACCGCACTACAATCATTACCAGCACCGCACTACGATCATTACCAGCACCGCATTACGATCATTACCAGCACCGCACTACGATCATTACCAGCACCGCACTACAATCATTACCAGCACCGCACTACGATCATTACCAGCACCGCACTACGATCAACCAAGGACGTGCATAGCACAAACACACGCTCGAAGCATAGAAATTGTTTAAATACTCCAACTAGTAATTCGGCACGCTTTAAGAGCTGTTTCAAATATCGTGCTTCCAAAATATGGAATAACTTGCCACCGCCTTTGAGAATCAAAATCAGTTCTATCATCACTTTTAAAATAAAGTTCAGGAAAGTATTGCATGAGAGGCAGAGGCACGATTTTGAAATAGCTTTTAAATCAATTAAAAGAAGTAAGATTTCATTTATTACGAATACGAATTAACAATATTACTACAAATCCTAAATGCACATAATATGCTCACACACATACACCCCCACACAAACAAACACACCCCCACATACACACACCCCCGTGCACATGCACACACTCACGTGTTGCCCACACTGTGCTGTATATTAATAATAACTATAGGAATTTATGTAGTCATGTTTTAAGGAATTTTTGTTTTTGTTTTCGCTTATTATAGCTGAATGTATAAAAAATAATAATAATAATAATATCCCGCATTATCCTTACCTCTCTCGGCAACCACCGTAGACCGAGTAAGGGGTACATTGAAAAACAGCGTTGGGGGTACAGCTTATGTGCTCCCAACATATGCTGAATGTATCCCTTTTGCCCTGTTCCACACTACTTTGTAATATTATTATATGTAGGGTTAATTAATGTATTTAAATGTGTAATTTTGTTTATCTTTTTATATTTAGAGGCAATAAAGGATTTTCTTATCTTATCATTCAAAAATAAAAAAAGTTTTTAAGCTGTGTAATTAGTAATTACATTACACAGAATTAAATTACATTATCATTAATATTGTAATTGTATTAAATTAGATATAGGTAATTACATAACATGAAATCACGCCTTGTTTCCAAGAAGGGTTAGACGTGTACCCAGGCCTCAATCCCATAGTAGGTACACTCATCGCCAGTTTAAAGTTCCATGTAATAGGGAGCGAGCTTATTGCTGTCTATCGAAAAAACTCCTAATAAAAAACTTGCCTTACCTGGGAATCGAACCCAGAACCTCATGTTCAGCAGAAGCAATTGCGACTACACCAACTTATCAGTCGACAATCAAAGCAACATGCTTTCAAGTCAATGAAGATAAACAGTAATGTATCTACCGATATCTGTCTGAACGATACCTCTACAAGAAACTTGTAGGGGTTCATAATTTTTTCATCTGATTGGTTACGTTTGTTATTTAGAGAAATTGCAGGTACACTTTCATCCCAGTTTCATGTTACCTTCCATAATAAGGTAAAGTTTTTTCTACTAAAGAAGGTAAAGTCACTACATGCTTATTATAGAGGGCACCTTGAGGGTAGAGCTCATTTGCTTGCAGACCTCGTGTCCTTACAATATAAAGGAATCATGTAGAGTTGGTAGAGTTCCTTTGGCCTCGAGGCGTCGGATGCATTGTAGAGAAAGGTTTTGTTTAGAACGTTACTCTACAATGTAGAGATTATTTTGTGAGCTTTTATTACAATACTAATATCGAGAGGATGCTTATTTAAATTTAAAAATTCGTTTTAGAAAATACGAAGTAAAACAAAAAATATTATATTCATATTTAAAAAAAAAAGTAAATTATCTATACTATTATATAAAGAGAGAAAGTGATTCACTGACTGACTGACTCATCAACCTAGAGCCAAAACTACTGAACCGATGATGATGAAATTTTGACAATAGATTATTTTTACAGTCTAGACAAGTAATAAGAAAGGATTTTTCAAACTTTTACCCCTAAGTGTATCAAATAGGGGTTGAAAGTTTGTATGGAGTAGACTTTCATTTTTCAGCCGATTAATTTCAAATTTTGTAGAAACATTCTAAAATATAATAATTAAACACGTGTTTCAGCTTTTTCAAAAATTTCAGCCTTTTTGTGGAAAAATACAGTTTTAAAGTAATAAAGAATATTTTAGTTGCAACAATGCTTACTAGATGGCGCTACAGAAAAATTTCAATATTTTCTTGCAAGACATAACTACCCTAAAGCAACATTTTTAGGTAATTTAAATCCAACATTGCATAATAGATGGCGTTCTGTAAATAATTAAAACGCGCTTATGACTTAAAAAAAAACATAACAAAAACATAAATTCACGCCCATTTTCCCGAAGGGGTAGGCAGAGGTGTACCCAGGACTCAGTCCCACAGTAGATACACCTACATTTCGCCAGTATGTTATTGGTCCCATGTAATAGGGGACGAGCCTATTGCCATCTACCGGGCACAGTTCCAGACTCCAGGCAGTTATTGAGATAATTCCTAATGGAAAAATTCAATATTTATCACTTTGCCTGACCTGGGTTTCGAACCCGGGACCTCTTGATTGGCAATCGAGCTTGAGCCCTCTACGCCATAGTCGCTTATGATTTCGCTTCTCTTTATCATAGCTCTATTAAACTGGGTTGCAACAACATCGAATTATGAAAGCTCTTCTTACTGTTTTCACTGTTTCCGTAATCCGTATATGTCATAGTATAAAGTGAGAAACTTTGTTTTTTATTTGCAACGAATAGGTTCCAAAACTACTGGACCGATTTAAAAAATCTTTTACTTATGGAGAGCTTAATTCAGTGTTAGTGACATAGGCTATATTACGAGGTTTTGAAAAATATTAGGGATCCGCAAGAAATCTGCAATATTGTGAACTAAGGTGTCACATAATTACCATATATATTCATTAACTTGCGTGCGCTGTGAAATCTATTAATGGTAGAATAATATAATGTACTAGGGGTTTGTAGTACTTACTAATATTTACAAAATAGTCCACGGACATTATATATCCATCTATTTTGGTTTAGTCACAATAATCGAAACAGTCATTATACACATGCGCTGTGAAAAGTATTGGTGGTAGAATAAAGTAATGTACTAGGGGTTTGCAGTACTTACCAATATGTACAAAATAGTGAACGGACATTATATCCATCTATTTTGGTTTAGTCACAATAATCGAAGCAGTCATTATTTTTCATCCGGTGTGAAAACTATTAGTGGTAGATTAAAGTAATGTACTAGGGGTTTGTAGGACTTATCAATATCTACATAATAGTCTACGGAAATTATATCCATCTATTTTGGTTTAGTCACAATAATCGAAGCAGTCATTAACTTTCATGCGCTGGGAAATCTATTTGTGGTAGAATAAAGTAATGTACTAGGGGTTTGTAGAATTTAACAATATGTACAAAATAGTGAACGGGCATTAAATTCATCTATTTTGGTTTAGTCACAATTATCGAACAGTCATTATATGCATGCGGTGAAAACTATTCATGGTAGAATAAAGTAATTTTCTAGGGCTAGGGGTTTGTAGTAATTATCACTATCTACAAAAAATAGTCCACGGACATTATATCAGTCTGTTTTGGTTTAGTCACAATAATCGAAGAAGTCATTATTTTTATGCGGTATGAAAATTAATGGTGGTGGAAATAATGTACTAGGGGTTTGTAGTACTTATATATCATCAAAATAGGCCTCGGAAATTGTTTCCATCTGTTAAGGTTTGGTCACTGTAACAGAAATAGTCATTAATTTGCGTGCGCTGCGTAAACCATTAGGGTTATACCTATAAAAATACAATGTGTCACGAGTTTACTCCTGTTAAAACGTTCACTTCTACTTCTCTCGTGCGAAGCCGGGGCGGGCCACTAGTAGAGAATAATATAGAGCCCTTATAACTTAAATTATTGACAAGCCTCCAAACGCGTTTCGACTAAATACCGCTGTCATACATGTCAAATACGGCAACTTAAATTACGCCAAAGTCGGCGTACCCCAGCCTGTGCAACACAATTTTTCACGTACTCTAGCACTAGCTCACTGCTTGTTACTCACACTAACATTGTATAAAGCTCACTACAATTTGTATGTTGCATGAATTTTCCAAGTTTTTAGGTATTGCAGTATCTGGTCGGAGCGCGCGCGGAGACATCAATAATCTAAGCCTTATAAATATTAAAATTTACTTTTGAGAGTAATTTAAAAGGCTCAATATTCAAGTTATTACGTCTCGGCCTCAATCAAGCCACAGAATAGGTAAACAGGTTCATTAATATCCAGTATAAAAGTGGTAAGTGTTGTTGTTTCGGCAATTTCGTATGCTGTGTGTTTACGACTTGTAGAAGTATGATCAGCTTGGAACTTTTTATGGTTGTTACAAATAACTGAAATAACTTGTATTATGGAAGCTATAAGGGGAGATCGAACCCGCTGATATACTCCGTGGGACTACAAGGTGGAGTTATACGACTCGAGGGGGATCCACGTCTCACGTGGTCTAACTAAAAGTCTTGTGTCTGTCGCACTTTTTTGGGAAATAAATATTATTATTATTTTTATTATAATTTCTGTGTTCCGGTCTGAAAGACAATTGGGTGACAGGCGCAGTGCAGTGCCGCGCGAATTTTGAATTTTAATACGCTGGGTGGCACTGTGTCTGATATGGGCAATCATGATGCTTACCATCAGGCACCTGATATGCTCGTCCTGTCACTCAATATCATAAAAAAAAACTGTTTTCATTAGATAATGCTATGAAATGTAGATTCTGTAGATTGGGAAGCCCTAACTAACCCATAGCGTAACAGATAGAGGTAACAGATAGAGTATTTCAGAGAGTGACATGGAACAGCATAGCTTGTATTGCTAGCATATAGGTATTTATTCCTTTACTATTTTTTTTGATCATTATATTTCTTTACCTGTAAACCTTAAACCTTTACCGTATATTATAATATAGTAAAAGATAGTAGTTAGTATACCAGGTACATGAACATAATTCCTGTCAATATAAAGGGAACGATTCCCCGAATATCTCCGGAGAGGTTCGACGTCGGAGGCGAGTCGATGGCAGCCAGCCAGCGCCAGCCCCGACCCTCGGCACTGCGTTGGCCATGGGCCAGGTGCCAGTACTCATGGCGTACAGAAGGATGCTTCTGTACCGCTACTGCAGCTACGCGTCTGCAGAGATATAGTTGACAGTTATTGTTACATGCTTTCTAATTTTTATATTCATTTTCATAATTTTAGGACGTCCATTGCTGTACGTACATAATCCTCTCTTATATTTCCGACTAGTCCGGTTGTAAGCGGCTTGCATCCGGCGGGTCCCTGAGGATTTTATTATGTCGTATGCCTCCCGAAATAATGCCTCTAAGAGCTGTTTCACATTTTTATCGTTTTTGTTCAACTTCGACCGCTCCAACGTTCAAATTTTAAATGAACTCCAAAGCTCTGCCAAGACCATCCTTCTGTAGGTATTTATTAAGTGGAGGTTAGAGAGTACATCGATCGTTCATAGTGAGGTCGACGCTCGGCGTCTGTACACACCCAGGCATGGTTACTGAACCGATATTATATAAGTACCTATCTAGATGCCGCCGCTTGAAATTTCTGGTAACAAATATGTGGTTGTCTACAATATGAAACCAAGTAATAGGTCATGTTTGCGGTAGGAACTTAACATTAGACAATTTTAGACTTATACGTAAATATACTCCTTGAATTTGTCGACTCGTCAAAAAAAATCACTTTATTCCCTCTATTATAGGAGAAAAGAGGTCAACGATCAAACCCACTATGTAATAAATGCGTCCAACCAGAAACCAAACCAACCAAACTAATACCACTATGGATTACAAATTCAATATCCCCAGAACCCATATATCCGCGCACACGTGAACATTCCGCAAATAAAATCAGATCGGCCACGGCTCCCGGCAGGTAGGCACAAAATCGGTTAATTCTGCCCGACGAAGCCGCACGACTCATCTATCTATCTTTATCTAATCTATGCCACCTTTAGCCCGAACCGATTTATACAGACCCCCCAGAACCCCACGCGTGTTCAACATAATGTGGGTCACGGTAAAGTGGCAATCCGCGTACAAACGTCCGGATTTTAAGGACCTCTCAACCCTTACCGTAAGTAGGAAATGTTGTTCGAGCGGAGGCTCCACTTAAAATGGTCCTTTATGCGCCACTTTATCAAGATCTCTCGGCTACTAATGCGAGGAGGCATTTTTCCTAAATGGCAGAGGTTTTCGCCGGCTGGTCGTGGAGGACCCAAAGAAATATTTTGATAAGATCAGGGATGCGAAAGATTTGCCGTTGTAATAATTTAGGGAAAGTTTTAATCTGGAACATTAGAGGACGTGAGAACAGACGCTATGTTTTCATTACATCAACGACTTTCTTTACACCTCGGTTTGATTCGGCTTTAACATCTTAACAAGGGTTCTTCCTGAAATATTGATGGGTTTTCATTTAGGTATCCTAATAGATTAAGGCTGTCATCAAGATAATATTTTATTAAGTTTTAGCTATAGGTATATTTATTTTTATTTGAGAGAAAATTTACAGCCGAGTAATGAATAGATCAAATTATAATTAGGAAGTACAAGGACATGTCGAGATGTATTTACTTTCCTTCATTTATAATGAATGTTATTTAGATATATACCTACAGCATGTAACAAGGCGCTCGCGTGCTCGCATGTGTTTCTCTATGTGTGTTGTACTCGTATCTTGAGGAAAACATCAAGTATTTACGATTTACGAGTCCATACATCAAGTGTGTGACGTCACCAGCTTGTGACATCACACGCACGTACTCCACGAGAATCTATTATACCTGCCCGTTACAATATTAATCTCTGAAACTCTTGGGAGAATGCATGAGAATGACTTTTGGAGAAGAATAGATTTATAGCGCATGGGAATATAACCGGAATGACCAATATTATACGCATTTATTAGTTCAAAAGACTGCGACTGCTACCAATGACAGGTTAATAGAGAGGTTATGAGGTAGACAGGTCGTGACGGTCGAACGTTGCAGTTGAAAACTAGGAGTTAAATATACGTATGTAATATATTTAAGTTTCTCAATTTAATTTTACAAAATTTAATTATAAAAATACTCGCGTGTTAATATGTTAATAACGTTATTCCGTGAGAGTTGTGTAGGCCGAAGTGATTTTAATACTTTTGTAATACACAAGCAAACATGATTATTTTTTGAGCTCAAAACATAGCAAAAAGTATGCGACATGCACTCACGACATACTTATTTACAGGCACGATGATGGTCAGTTAATATAAATGTTATCGGGGTGACAACAACCGACTGTCAAACCGAGTCTTACGTCTTTGAGTGCTCCAAGAATAATGTCTAGAATAGAATAGAAAACCACAACTAAGTACAACAATAATCTAAGTAGCGTAAGTAGCTCTACTACAATAATCTTCTTCTGAATCAAGAAATAGTCCCATAACCCAGATAGCAGCAATATGCTTCGTCGGCGCAACCTTTCCACCCTTCCAACCTTTTGTCCGACCTAATAAATAGAATATGACTTATTGTACGTATAATAATAATATGTTGTCTATAAGATACGAGTTGACTTACCTTGTCAGTCTACGGAGATACGAACAGATCTGAAATGGAAAAAGATTTTAATAATATTATTATGATTGATTCGAGTTACTACATGTGGCTCTTCAACAGGAGAGTGAGTAGAGTGTTGGTCGGGTCGACAACATGCGGACAATACCCCTGGTGTTGCAGGTATTCATAGACGGCGGTAACCGCGAGCCATCAGGCGACCCGTCTATTTGTGCCCCCACCAATGGCATAAAAAATAGCTGCTAGGTAAATGCCTTCTCTTGGTAACGAGTGATTTTAGTCATAAAACACCACAGTCATCGGCGCCTCGTTCGTTTAGTCAGCACGGTGTACCGCGAGCTGGCGACTTGAGTGGTGAGATGTGACGCCACCCTTACACCCCCTCAGTACAGCTACCCTACTATTATTATCGTACATTATTCCATAATGAGTAGGCTAGTGAGTATAGAACACATAAAGACATTAGACAGACCTCTCATACTAAAAGCACACGCGCATCAACGTTGTCATTTAAGGTTTACCAATGAAACGCATAATATGTATTGTCATAGTATACTTTGGCATAACAACATTCAGCATAATGATCACTACGCATTAAATTACCAATATTTTGCCATATATTCATATAAATATTAATATTAGTAACGAAGCAAAATTTTATTAAGCATAAGATTATAAACACATACATACATTCACGCCTTTTTCCCGAAGGGGTAGGCAGAGGTGTACCCAGGACTGATCCCATAGTAGATACACCCACATTTCGCCAGTATGTTATTGGTTCCATGTAATAGGTGGCGAGCCTATTGCCATCTACCGGGCACAGTTCCAGACTCCAGGCAGTTATTGAGATAATTCCTAATGGAAAAATCCAATATTTAACACTGCCTGACCTGGGGATCGAACCCGGGACCTCTTGACCTCTTATAAACGCATAATGATATTTACACATAATTTTTGTTCTGCCTTGTAAGGTCCGTGGTTGAGACGTATTAAATGAGAACACGCGTGACTCAGTTGGATGTCTGTTAATTACAGTACAGCCTTTAAATTTATGGGACAGTCAATTATGCCTAAAAATGTTAGACCAATTACTACTTATGCTCTTTCTATTATGCTACAGTATTATTATGCCAAAGTATTATTATGCTAATAAAAGTTATGCGAAAACGTTATGACATATAATTTTATGCCTAAAAATTTATACCAAACGGAGGAATCCCGTTATTAAAATGTGTTAAAGAAATGTTCACTTCAATGATTTATCTACGTTCACACGGAGACGTCAATTTCTAAACCGGACCAAATTTTTGTAGTATATAATTTTCCCACGTTCATCCGAAACAAGAAAAACTTGCCATCCCATTTTGCGATTGCAATCAGATTCGGTCACACGGCAAAATACCGAATAAGTTTCAGTGGTAATAGAATTTTAATACATGCATTCACACAAGCGCAGATTCGGTTTTACCGAATGCCGCAAAATAACCAAGTACGGCAAGTACTATAGGCAAGTCGGGTGCTTTTGAAGGAAGAGTTAAACCAAAACTTTTTGGAACGGCGATAATACAGTACATGATAGCAAAGCAGTGTTCGCGTTCATCGCTTATGAGTAGTAGACTGAGCGGTTTTCCGCAAAAAACCGAATTGCATATTCCACGCAGGGACACAGGATCAATTTTTTGCAGAAAATCAAAACCGAATGCTGTTTGAATGAGCATCCGGTTATGCCGTATACGGTAAAAATGCGATCCGGCAAAACTGACTTCCCTCCGGAGACGCCCTCGTAACGTCCTGGACGACCCGGACGACTCTATCGCCGCCGTCACATCGGCAGCACTAGGCTCGCCCGATCCTACCAATATACGCAACAGTCACTCCGTTTTTGGTACTGGTGCCGGATACCAGATCCACCAACTAACGGCGAGGTCGCAGATCTCTTCGATCCTTCAGATCGGTTAGTTTCTCTCCAAATAATCAAACAGATGAAACCATTGATAGGGCCCTAGGACACTGCCCTTCTGGGGTGGCAGGGCAAGTCTGACCCTGCGTATACTCGCGACGGCCCAAGCCGAGGTTCGTATCATCTAGGTGCCCTAAAGGTTACGCGTCACCCATACAAATGATAATACACAGATATTATGAAGAAATAGGGAATAATTTTCCAATTAATTGATTGTTGTTGGCTCTGGATCTGGCCTTTATTTGCGCGAAAACATATTTTGTTAAAATGACTCTTACGCTCTTATTCATAAAGATTCTAAACAAGCTCTACAATTTCTACCTAAACTAAACCGCATTAAAAACAACACGACCAAGGACCACGAACAACGGTAAAAACTTTTTTGACTGTCCAATAATGCGACACTGGAACAAAGTGCATGAAGAGCATTCCGGAGACCGACCCATGTATAGACTAAGATAAAAAGACTGGTCATATATTATTCTAAATGAAATTTGTATTTGTATTTGATTTAAATGGATTTTTAATTTAATTGTGTTATTTTATTTTTATGGTGATTGTATAATGTAATGTAATGTAACGTAATGTAATTATAAATTAATAAACTAATGTATTTAATCTATCTATTTTAATTACGTATGTGTAGCTATGCACAAAGTCTGCAATAAAAATACGAGTAAACCTACGTAGGATCTGTTTTATAAGTATAGTTTTAAAAAATAAATGCCCCTTAACTAAACTAGCAGCTTAGTATCGAAGTATAAAAATATATACCGAATACAACATTATCCTTCTAAATGATAAAGTAAAAGTACCTCGTTATTTCAATCCTATTTACTTACACTCGGGCATTTGTGAAACTAGGTCGCGGTTTAAAAATAACAAATCTAGTAATCTTTAGCGAGTCGGATAATCCTCACCAAACTGAAATTACTATAATATACCAACGTCTATCCACAGCACCGAGTCCTCGGAGTATGCAGGGTGTGATATCATAATATTATGGAGGTACTATAATAGTACCATACGTATAGTTATACGTACTACGTACTTGTAGTGGTAGGCCTCTTTTGCAGGGGGCCGCCTGGGGAAGTACCACACCTTTGACTGAGTTATTCGTCCGCCAAGTAGTAATGTGCAAACATTACTGTGTTCCGGTATGAAGGGCAATGTTACCAGCGAAATTACTGGGCATGATGAGATTCATCAACTCATATCTCAGGGTGACAGGCGCAGTGCAGTGCCGCGCAGAATTTTGAATTTCAAAACACTGGGTGGCACTGTGTCTGATATGGGCAATCATGATGCTTACCATCAGGCACGTGATTAGCTCGTCTTGTCACTCACTATCATAAAAAAAAACGAAGTTACGTAGTACCAGCTATAGGGCGTAGATAGCATTCTCATACTCATTGTATTAGTACACCAGACCTCGGTTGATTGAGTTCACCTCTGACTACCAATTTGGTAAAAAGGTTAATAACATGTCCGTTACAGGTCTTTTCTGCAATAAGTTACAAAACATTTGAATCGTCATCTTGTCATAGACCCTTATGTTCACAGTACATACGAGTATATTAGTTATCGACATAGCCCAGCGGATTAGCAAGTTGAAGTGGCACGTAGGACTGATGGCCGATGGGGCTGTGAAGTTCTCGAATATATACCACGGACTGGCAAGCGCAGCGTAGGACGTCCACCCTCAAGGTGGACAGACGATATGATAAAGATGGCAGGAACACTGAACTGGATGGAAATCTAGGGGGAGGTCTATTTTCAGCAGTGGACGTCCTGTGACTGAGATGATGAAGATGATATACGAGTAAATTAATTATTCGAATTTGTTTTTATATAAAATCAAAATAAAAAATATTTATTGCTAGAATATAGGTGTATACCTATATTCTAGCAATAAATATTTTATGTATTTTATGTATATACAAGTCTTATAAATAACAATAAAGTGCCGAGTATATTCTACTCCTCTCCGGAGTGTGCAACATACATTTTACTTATTGGACAATGTCATGCATTACGTTATATATAAGTCTAATTTATCTTCCTGAGTTCATATTATAGTAATATTAATTTGAATGTACCTACCTATATATACTGTAACAGAGAGTCTAAATGAACGAGAGTCTAACGACTGCCCCCTACATATCTCATTGGAAACTATAGGGACCTACAGTTATTAACGCGCCTCCCGATACACGATATTGATTTGAATAGAATACCTATTACCTGGATACTCGTACTTTAAAGTATTGAACTGCTTCTGATATTACAGTTTATCTCAATGAAGTTGCCTTTAACGAAAAAAGAGATATTACTATTCATATTATCCTTCAATAATAAAATGATATTGCCAGCAGGTGTCCATATAGTATATACCCATTTCCCTATTGAACTAGTACATACGGATAAAATATACATAATATAGGTAATAATGTACTTATATGTATACGTATACGTCCTCTAAGAGTATTGGAGAAGATATCTCTATCGGACTACTGACGAGATTCAGTTTGTGCAGTTTATTTATAAAATGTAAAATCAATGTCGAATGAAGGCAACGTTTCCTTCTTAATCTCGATCTTGCATTTCCAAGCATCTTGTATATATTTACATATAACAATATTATGTATGTGTATTGTGTATGTAGGTGCATTTAAAAGACTTTTCTAAGCCCGTACTTATGCTTTCTTAAACATTAGAAAAGGTACCTCTATCCAAAGAATATTGGAGCTTTCCGAAAGCTCACCGCGAACTAAACTAACTTTCCGTAAAATAAAGGGACTAGGTTCTCCGCGGTATTGACTTGTACTATTCTAGTAGTCTAGTTAGGTACCCTGAACCTCGCCCGCTGAAAGTATTTTATATACGCGTTATTTCAGGTTTGAGCTACATCAATATTCCTACATCGATATGTACCAATTTCCGTAATGTAAATACAAATTATGAAGGATTATTTATTTAACAACTCAAAGCTAAAATAGTTTGATACCTAATTAAGTAGTACATTTTTAGTAGATTTTCTGTAGGCTGACATGTCGGCCTGTGGATTATAGAAGTATTCTATGGTATAGTTAGGGTAGATAGTAAGTAGCCGGTAGCTCTATTGTTTAGTCTTTTTCAATAAAGTAGTAAATATGTGACTTGGGTCTGGAGTAATGTTCACACGCGCTTTCATTAATTTAGTGTATTATTCGAGGGCGGCGGCAAGTCTTTGAGGAAAATGTAATTAATTTGCCTTCCATTGCAGAGGCAGAGCTGAAGAGAGACAGGTTACTTCCTCTCGAGCAGATACCATATTCAATTACTGTTCCTACTGCCTGCTGCCTACTGCCTACTGCCGTTAAACCATTCAACTTGCATTATTCATATATTCTATTATATATATGAATAATGCAATATATGTAATATATTATCTTTTACAATTACATGTTTATACTATATTGTATGCAGGATTCATATGAAAATCATAAATATTCTTAATACTTGCTATTTATTATAAGGCCCTTTGGCTTTGTAAAAAGTAAGCTTTGTAAATAATATTTACCTTCGCAAGTCCTTGCCTACTCTAAGTAGATATTTACTAATAATATAATATTAAAGCTCGGATCTAGAAAATTCAATGGTACGTAAAGCTATTACGTTTATACTTTTTACGTTGTAACTTGAACACTGAAATTATAACATTAATTTTTTAAAACGCCTAATGAATAGATTCTGATGATAGGATTAAAGTCAACTCAGACAGAATATAAAAGTAAGTTTATTTAGTGTTTTGAGTTGAAAACAAGTAGTACCAACAATTACAAGTAGTACCAACAATTACTAGTAGTAGAAACAATTACAAATTTAATGATCATGTTCATTACGCGAGGGCCGCGAGTTAAAGGGTACCAAAACATTTTGAATTTACAAAATGGTGGTTGGTAAAATGCGATGTATATTATGTTAGTGTGTTTATTGGAGATTTTTTATGTACCAGCTTCGATATTTCATATATAATGTGACATATTTTTTGCGGAAATAATCAGAAATAGTTTTAGTTCCCTATGACAAAATATGTATCTAGTTTAATAGTTTTTAATCTCAGTTTGTCGTTTTAGTATTATTTGATTGTGTAACACAGCATTTATATCTGATGTGTTCTCAGTAACGAGCTGAGTCAGACTGAGTGAGGAGAAAAGTCATAGCGTCTAATAGTTATAAACTATGGTGGTATCTTGCCGTTTAAACCGTGAAGTTACCGGCTCTAGAATAGTGCTCCACCCTCTCTACCCGTGGTCGCCGTAAGAGCCGGCTAAAGGTTAACAGATCCAAAGGACGAGCAGCAGCGTCCTCTGCAAAAATCCATCGAACTGCGCTCGACAACCGGCCTGCAATGCGTGTCGAGTATTGGCAAAACAGCCCTTCATGGGAGAGGCCTATGTTCAGTAGTGGATTACCAACGGCTGAGATGATGATGATGGTGGTATCTTTAACTTCATTAAGTGTATAGTGTATACCTAAAATAAATCCACAGAGGTTAGTATACATAGATTCACAATCGATATGAATGTAAACATTGCCTTATCGTGTTATCTAGGTTACAATATTACAAGACACACACTGATAATGATTATAATAATCAGTATTTCTAATTCGGTCTTAAAAAATATATAAAAAAAACTCCCAAAAGAGATTTACAATAAAAAAAGATCTGTTAGTTTATTACAAGTCCGATTTTTTACATAGTTTCTAAATTACGAGTGTGTCAAAGTACATTTAATTATATAGCTTCAAATATATCTTTACGTCTTATATTTTAAGTTGTTGTATGAATCTGATCTCAGTTTTACTACAGTACCTCCGTATGAGAGATGAAATATATTATGAAATGCTTCATCCTTAGAGAAGCACATTATTCTCTTGTAGTAACTTTTTACATGAGTTTTCTCTCATAAAAATAACATATTATGTCCCAAGATCGACGATATAAATAATAATAAGCAAGATTTAATATGCCGTGACCGTATTATATAATGTCGTGTCCGAGTTAAGATTTCCCGGTCGACTCCACGTCACTGTACGAGACCGCTACGTGGCTCGCATATACACCTATACCACGTTATATATACGGAAACTTGTATACTTCTAACATCGGGTTGGAATTTGAACTGGAGGCGGACTTTTCGTTCGAACTTCATGTCATAGTCAGCATGGAGGACAAAGATGCGTGGCCACTTCTGCATAGCCACCACGCGGTGCCTTTCTAATAAATGAATGTAACCAAAACATATATAGAAAGAAAGAAAGAAATGTTTATTTCCTAATAGATGAAAAACACAGGAAATGTTAATGTTAATATTAGTAGTTATGTAGCTAATTATTTTATATTTTATGTTATGTTATGTTATGATATATTGTTAAATGGAAGATAAGCATATGGTAGGGACGATGTAATATGGTAGGGACGATGTAATATGGTAGGGACGATGTAATATGGTAGGGACGATGTAATATGGTAGGGACGATGTAATATGGTAGGGACGATGTAATATGGTAGGGACGATGTAATATGGTAGGGACGATGTAATATGGTAGGGACGATGTAATATGGTAGGCACGATGTAATATGGTAGGGACGATGTAATATGGTAGGGACGATGTAATATGGTAGGGACGATGTAATATGGTAGGGACGATGTAATATGGTAGGGACGATGTAATATGGTAGGGACGATGTAATTGTCTTGTAAAACTGTCAGTATAAAAAACCTTATAAATATATTGTCCGTTTTTTTTGTAAAGGTATATTTCCTAACGCTTGGTACATTCATTAGTTAGGCTTCATTTAAAAATTCGTGTAAAAATGTGTATTTGGGACCCTCCTGAATAATTAATATTTTAATTTATATTAATACATTACTAACTACATACTAATACATTAATTTTAAGTTTCGTCGATTCGTCCCAATGGGACGAACCTAACGTGGGACGAAACGACGAAGGAGCCCTAATATGATATTAATGTTAAAACGAATGTAGTTGATAAAACTTGGCGTTCACCTACTATATTACGAACCTACTTTATAAAATATTTTTTAATATTATAATAGAAGATCAATACAAGAAAAATGTCGCGGAGTGTACCACTAAATAAATTACATACATTTCATTGTGCGAGCGTTGCCAGCACTCCGTATACAAGGAATAAATACCCGAGAAAGGTAAAAGGTTTTTTGTGTAGCAACACCGGCGCGCCCCGGGCCCCGGCCCTGGGCCCCGGGCCCCGGGCTCTGTCGGTGATCGCTACCGAACTACATGAAACCTAGCCTTTTGTTACTCCTTTGTATTTTTAGGTTTGCTTTTATTTACTTGTATCATTGTACGGTTATTTCGAGACTGTTATTCCCAATTCTAGTTTAATTCGCGTCTACGTTTTAAGTATTTAATACTTCTCTACCTCTCATTAATGCATAATAGCTGTACCCCACGATATCACTAGCTAAGAAATACCCTATGCCTTATTTCAGGGTCTCCGCTATCTCTACACATAGCTAGCAAATTTTAACGCAATCAGTTTAGTAGTTTTGGCGTGAAGAATTAGGTGAGATGTAACAAACATGTGTTATATCTCACCAACAACTTTCACATTTATTCCGTGTCCCGCGGTTTCACGCGCGTAGTGTTCGTTCCCAAAGGAATATCGGGAAACAAAGTACCCTGTGTTATTACGGTCTAGGCTACCTACATACCAAATATCAACCCAATCCATTCAGCAGTTAACGCGTGAAAGAGTAACAAACATCCATCCATCCATCCATCCATCCTCACAAACTTTCGCATTTATAATATTATAGGACAGTAGGATATTAGTTGAATTTATTTTTTTGCTTTATTTACTTCTGATGCTCTAATCTATTTCTCTAATATCGTGTTATGAAACAAAGCAACATCTCTTCTTTTCAAAAATGAGAAATATAGGTAATCTGTCACGTCATACACATTCCCTCTCTCTAGTGGAGCGCGGCGGAGATGAGCCAGATCAGTTCTAAATACGATCTCGATAAGCGGAAACTCCGTAAGATCCGTAGGGGAGCCAAGAGCAGGGGAAACCGGGGGAACTCGGTTAGTCGCACCACCTCGCGAATATTCTTTAGAATCAGAATATTCCGCGCGAAAAGATTCGTTTTGCCGATCGCGTTGGATCGAATCAAAAGCTCGTTTGAACAGAATTAAATCAAAATGTACCTACGAGTGCAAGAGTGAGTGGGAATGGCAGTCGATACTCGTTCACGGAGGGCTACATCTTCAATAATATCACAGGTTACTTTAGGTTATACAGGTTTGCCGTCGTGTCTGCATTTAACGGCTGAAGGGAATAAGGACAATATTATTATATGGATTCTAAATTTGGTATTCTGTTACTTCAAATACTTATATATTGCAACAACTTGGTAACCTTGACTCGATGCTGCAACATCTGGTTGAGATGGGCCAGTGATGTAGTCAACTACATCGTGTTTGGGCTCATTGGAATCGTTATGATTAGATGATGGGGTTTCTTATAATTCTTAATTTAAACTAGTTACTCTTATTTACGGTTTGGGAGAGGACAATGGTCAGTTCACGTGATAATAGCCAGTTGGTGTGACCGTAGTGACTAGTGAACAGGATAATAGAATATACCCTGACCTGGCTGTATGTTAGAAGGTCAAGTTTTGACTATACATACTATTCTCTAACATAAGCCATTCGAGTTTACGACATGTTACTCATATTTAGATCTCTTATTAATTACTTTACCCTACAATATAAAACATACAAGGTTTCAAGGTGCAGTATTACTTAAGATGGTCAACTAACGAGTCAAACCTGAACGAACAAAACAAATTATTGCAAGATTCGCGAAGAAATTTTACGTCCAATAATTTACTGATCAGCTGATCCATTTTCATGGGTTTGGAATTTTATTTTTTATGTGCTCATGTTAGAGAACAAGAAAATTAAATCGGTTCGGTTCACTCATATCGTCAACCAAATTATCCATGCAAGGAAAAATGGTCGAAGTGTAGAAACATAGGACGATTTTAATTCGTTCAACGTAGAAGAGCTCACAAATTCCTGAGACGGAACTCGGTGACAACAAGCCTTATCAATAAAAATACCTACCGATGTAGGTACCTATTAATTTTATGATTTTAAATATCTCCTTTCTTCTATTATTGTTATAATAATGTTCATCATCATCATCATCTCAGCCGTTGCTGATCCACTACTGAACAAAGGCCATCTTTATAAAAGGGGGTTTTGCCAGTACTCGGCACGCTTGACAGGCGGGTTGTCGAGCGCAGTTCGATGGTTTTTTGCAGAAGACGCTGCTGCTCGTCCTCGGGATCTGTTAACTCTTAGCCGGCCCTTACGGCAACCACTAATTCTTGTAGAGATGGTGGATCACTATTCTAAATCCGGTAACTCCACGGCATAATAATATTAATCTCGTGTAATAATCTCTCTTCCCGTTCTATATAAATTAGCTGACACGACGGGAAGGTAACAAGCGAGCAATTAACTTCGAAACGTTAATGTAGCGATTTGTGATGAACTTCTATAGCGAGTCAAATAAGATCAGCTCATTCTAATATCCTTACATAGCAATTAGTAAATCAATATCAAATAGACTGAAATAAACAAACCAACTAATGAGAAAGGAAGTACCAGAATTAATGACTATTCTCAAGAGCAAGGAGGAGATTGGGGCTTGTTCTCAGTTAAAAGAGAGAAGATTAAAGTTAGGAAATACTATAGTGATAATAAGAAAGGTAACTATAATAATAATAATAATAATAATAATAATAATAAGCCTTTATTTAACAATCTTATAAAAAATAATTCTTATATACTAAAAAGTTATTAAAAATTGACACCAGTTTCGCGAAGATTGTCTTGCTACTCAGCATAGGCCTCCCCTAAAGCTTGCCATAAAGTGCGGTCTCGTGTCTTGCTTCTCCATGTGGCGCCTGCTATTTTTATCATCGAAAGGTAACTACTTGCTTACAAATTTGTTAGCCGTACTTGCCTATCTGACTTAGAGACTTGTTTCGTCTTTTTTTACACTTTTACGTCGATTTCAAAATGAGAATGAAACGTTCATCGTAAGTAATTCATTTTCTACATTAATTGGTGATGGCAAATCGTTCATAAATTCTGTTATAACTAATTTTGAATCACCGTTTTCTACGGATTAGAGTATTCTGAATTCAGTGAACAAAATAAACTACGTTTTATAAACGGGTATTATTTAATAGTTCTCGGTGGATCCAAGTTAATTGAACATTCGTGTAGTTTTACTATTCAAGCTGAGCTTTTGCCTTAAGCACCTAAAGCGGAGTTAAATAGAAGTAAATGAACCGAATTCAAATGAATGTTAACTGCAAATAATCCAAATGAAATCTTTCTGATATGCTCCTGATATAAGACGAATTTGCAAAAATTTGAATTTGATTTAAAGCTTTTGTTCTGTTTATTTGTCGATGGATTAATCGGATTTCATTTGCCGTTGTATTATCCACTGCTGGACGTAGCGGCCTCTTCCATAGATTCCATCTCGCCAAGTTTTTTTTTTTTTTTTTTCTTTATGATAATGAGTGACGAGACGAGTAATTCAGGTGCCTGATGGTAAGCATCATGATTGCCCATATCAGACACAGTGCCACCCAGTGTTTTAAAATTCAAAATTCTGCGTGGCACTGCACTGCGCCTGTCACCCTGAGATATGAGTTGTTGAATCTCATCATGCCCAGTAATTTCGCTGGTAACATTGCCCTTCATACCGGAACACAGTAATGAGATAAAGCTAAAGAGGCCTACCACTACAAAAAAAATGCCTTAAATTTAGCGTGCTTCTGCGGCTTATACCATTACCATGTCAACTTGCTATTAGTCCGCTGGGCTCAGATTAATCTACAGATTTCCATTAGGAAATGTTGTAAACATTTCAAGATAATATAGGCACTTGTGGGATGCACCATTTCAAATTATATACCAGACAAATATTAAAGGTTTATACTTATAATGTTTCTCTTTCTCATTCATTTGTTACTCTTGGTACACAACCTTTGCCTACGGCATGCACATACTAACTGCCATTACTGTGACGACATACACTGTTATAGATTGACCCTAGACAACACGACCAGCCTTTCCATCCCCCTGTTCAAACTAAACGTCAACATCGAGGGATCTACTTACAATGGACATTTCAGACCTACCCCTAGAAAAGCAAACTTAAAGTGCTCGGACAATTAACCCGGAAAACACGAGCGAAAATAGAATCTATGTAAATAGCCGTAGGGTATACTTTATTTTAGCAGTGTAACGAGTACCTAATTATAATTCGTATTGTAGGTAATTGGCGTAGTTTGTAGTTGTTTCAATTTGAACCGTTCGTTCGATGGTTATAGAAGTTGTTATTGGGAGAGGCGGCGGAAGTGACTGGGGGGGGGGGTGAACGTGAGAGGGGGGGGAGCTATTGATACTAATTAAGGCTAATAACTTATTGTTACAATGTTTCCGAAACACGACTCTACGCGACACCATCATTAATTAAATTTAATACTTAGTGTACCTAATAATATTAGGTATTTACTGTGCTATAAAATTAAATGAATGAATGTTAATCTGCATGACGGACTATTATATTATGTATTTGACAATATTTGAAACATTTCAAGTTTGTCATTATTACGACATAATATCTGCAACCTATAAACAGACTGCATAATGTTATATCCGATATAAATTGGTTTTAGCGTTAAAATTCAATATTTTAAGTTCAAACAGATGTCATACCTCTCATTAATGTAGGTACCCGTATTATTATATAATATATGATGTAATTATATAGAGACAGGTACGTTCATAACCCGAGATCTATGGTTGATTATGGTGGACTGAATAAAAAATATCTGTAATAAAAACAGAATCCAACTACCCATCCCTCATTATTATACTTTGTCAAACTTCATCGTTGACTATATTATACTTAGTCATTGTTTCACGTAGTAATTTTTATACTTTGTATAGAATAGAATAGAAATAGGGAGGCATATATTTTTAGGCATAAAATTGTATGGCATAACGTTTTCACATAACTTTTATTAGCATAATTATTCTTTGGCATAATAATACTGTAACATAATAGAAAGTTTAGCATAAGTAGTAATTGGTCTAACATAAAACATACATTCACGCCTTTTTCCCGAAGGGGTAGGCAGAGGTGTACCCAGGACTCAGTCCCATAGTAGATACACCCACATTTCGCCAGTATGTTATTGGTCCCATGTAATAGGGGGCGAGCCTATTGCCATATACCGGGCACAGTTCCAGACTCCAGGCAGCTAATGAGATAATTCCTAATGGAAAAATCCAATATTTAACACTATGCCTGACCTGGGGATCGAACCCGGGACCTCTTGATTGGCAGTCGAGCATGCGCCCACTACGCCACCGAGGCAGTCTGGTCTAACATGTTCCTAAACATGGTCTAACATGTTTAGGAATAATAATTGATTATCCAATATTTTTTGAAGCATACTAATAATTCGTATAATAATTAAGTGGTATAAAAAATATATTGCGATATACGAATTGGTTAGGTTCGATTAGTTTTATTAATTTAGGTATTTATTATTATAAGTATTTTATGATAAAGAAAATTATGTGTAAATATCATTATGCGTTTATAATCTTATGCGCTATAAAATTATACTTAATTACTATTATGCTAATAGTATTTATGACAATAAACATTATGGCAAAATATTGGTTCCTAATAATATAATGCGTAGTGATCATTATGCTGAATGTTGTTATGCCAAAGTATACTATGACAATACATATTATGCATTTCATTAGTAAACCGTAATAATATTATCTTGTTCAACGAATTCAATTAATAACAGTATCTGTAGATTACCAAAAATAGTAAGTGGGCAAAATAATTAGAATAATAAACGGAAATATACAATATCTGAAATCTGACCCTATTCTATTGAATGTCTGCCATGACCCAATTTGACGGAGTATGACTATTTTAGCGCTCCGTTATTATAATAGGTACTATGGTAGGTGAATTATATTCTTTCAACACTTTCTATGATCGCCGTGTGGTGGTAGTTAATTCGTTCAAGGAAGGCAGTAATAGAATAGCACTCCACCCTCTCCCCCCGTGGTTGCCGTAAGAGTCAGCTAAGGGTTGTCAGATCCAGAGGATGAGCAACACCGTCCTCTGTGTAATACTATCTTGCGCTAGCCAACCCACCTGCCAAGCGTGGCGAGAAGTGGTACCATATGGACTCCCCATAATGGGGGGTCTTGCCAATTCTCGACACACTGGGCAGCGGGTTGGCGAGAGCAGTCTGATGGTTCCACGCAGAGGATGCTACTGCCCGTCCTCTGAACTGAATCTCATAACCCTTAACCGGCTCTTACGGCAACCACGAGGAGAGAGGGTGAGTAACTGTTCTATAGTCGGTGACCCGACGGCAGAATTTTACTTGTTTTGTTTATACTAACTACAACAAAACAATTTAAGGTAACTATTGCTTTTATAGAAACTATGATAGAATGTCAGAAGTCAGAACTAAAAATAAAAGTAATATTATAGAATACATACCTAACAATTTAATAAACATGAAAGAAAATAAATAATCCATTGCAATCTGAAAATCGGTCAAAGGCGACGGTGAACTAAACGTAGACGTCCGAAACAAATGAAACCAAGACGAGGAAGATATTAGATGTGAACAGGAAAATATGAAACACAAAAGAAATTAGACGGTAACTGTACAGGGAAACCAAGAAACAGGAAACTATTTACATTAATGATTGATACACAGACAATTGAATCGAAGGAGGCGGATATTCTAGAATGTCCGCGCAGACCATAGTGGTGAACACTCTGCAGTGTGAGGTATCCGAAAACGATGTCAACGATAAAGCGAAGCGTAAGGAAGGATGACTTATCACGATGTGGGATTAATAGTCAGGAAGAGAGACAGAGAGACGATGACCGGCGCTGCTTGATCACAAACACACATCACACATTTCTACACTCTCTCACTCACGTGAGAGAGTGTAGAAATGTGTGATGACTGTAACAGAAGAAGTAGACGTGCTGCGCCACCCAGCAAGTAGGAAAAGGAAAAATTTGATGATGAAGTATCAAACAGAAAACAAAATATTATTATTTGACATAAAAATAACGTCAACACCTTTGACCGTCAATGTACACGTGCAACTTATATATTGGGTCAACCATACGCAGAAAGCTTACAGTGCCTTGCGTGTGCAATATAATAACGCTTTTAGAGCACTTTCTGGGACTGCAACGCTTTTGTAGCGCATCAGGCATGTTTGCCGATGCGCAGGTGGACGGGTTCGCATCAATAATGCGTAAAAGAACTGCATCTCTGATGCGCCGGATGCGAGGCAGTTCCAACACCTACTTATTTTATTTTTTTATTTTATGATAGCGACAAGAGAAGCAAATCAGGTGCCTGATGGTAAACATCATGATTGGCCATACCAGACATAGTGCCACCCAGTGTTTTAAAATTCAAAATCTGCACGGCACTGCACTGCGCCTGTCACCCTGAGATATTAGTTGTTGAAACTCGTCATGCCCAGTAATTTCACTGGTAACATTGCCCTTTTGACCGGAACACAGTAATGTTTGCACATTACTGCTTGGCGGATGAATAACTGGCCCCAGTGGTGTGGTGGCCCCAGGCGGCCCCCTGCAAAAGAAGCCTACCGCTACAAAACTACTTGAAACTGATCGCAGGTAGGGTGGGGCTGGATATGCCTATACTCAGGTATTGGACCAGAATTCATATTATGAGGCACTCCAGCCCTACACTACACTACACTGACGGTATTATTGTGTTTGTGACTGTGTCACTGTATTTTGTATTTTGGTATATTTTATTTTAAATATTAGTGTGGTAAAAATTATAAAATTGGCAATGTTACAGCAGCACTTCCAAATTACTATTTAAACAAAACCATCTCTCATCAGCTGTAGGGTGCCAACAAGGCGACCCGCTTGGACCCGCGCTTTTCTTCCTCGCAATTCACCCTATAATTACGAAGCTAATTTCCAAATTTAATGTATGGTATTTAGATGACGGCACCTTAGGAGGTGATGTTAGCGAAGTTCTAGAGGACCTTCGCGTATTAATTGAACAATTCCGCGGTATACAAATATTATGGCCTTTCACGAGCGGAAAATCGTAATAAATGAGAAAAATAATAATTAAATACGGAGCCAAACTGTCCGGTTGACGGCTTTTTTTTTATTTTGATTTTATAATTTTTGACATATTGAATTTGAATGATAATAATGATTGTAATAGTCAATAATTATAATGAATATAAAATTTATGTAAATGTATGGACATGGTCTGAATTAAAGTTATTTGAATTTGACCACAATAATACGTTAGGTTCTTATGTGTCTATGGCGAAGGTTGATCAGTTAATTCTTAAATATGGTATACTCGTACCTCAGGATATTTTAAATCTATGTCGCTAAGTACCTACCGATCCCGCTTAATACGACATAATCAATGACAATGACGTTGAATTTCTTTATAATACATAATAATAATAATATGGGACAAATTCCACACACGGTCATAACAAATATTCACGCCTTTTTTCCCGAAGGGGTAGGCAGAGGTGTACCCAGGACTCAGTCCCATAGTAGATACACCCACATTTCGCCAGTATGTTATTGGTCCCATTTAATAGGGGGCGAGCCTATTGCCATCTACCGGGCACAGTTCCAGACTCCAGGCAGTTATTGAGATAATTCCTAATGGAAAAATCCAATATTTAACACTTTGCCTGACCTAGGGATCGAACCAGGGACACAAACATATATTTGCATGGAAGGAAGTCTGTGTAGAACTGTTGATAAGTAATTATAATGAATATTTTATTTTTTATTATCATTATATTATTATAAAATAATTATCAAAGCATAAAATTACAGTTAATAGGTTAATACGATAACATAATGCGGTAGAGCACTATAATATGTGATTTTCTTCCAATATATAGACTGACTGTAGAGTCAACATAACGCTGCTGCAGATCAACATTAACTCATGTAGATCATGTAGATGTAGATCATGTAGATCATGTACTCCCTGTAGGACACTGCATAATCATCCTTATATATATTGAAAGAAAGTTCACATTTATACATCCTTTTTTTATGAAAAATGTTAATAAAATATATGGATTACGCATATTATAGAGAATAGCAATGATTGATCCAGATCGTCTCGATTGTAAAGACATTGTAGATACTACTGATTACTGATAATAGTGAAATATATGAAAAGGTACGAATGTAATCAAGAGATAAAACTATCGACGAAGTATGTTGTATGTGTTAATGTGTACCGCGTCATACATTATGCATTATTACTATTGTGATAGGGTTCATAATGCTATAGCACAGTGAGTTCAGTGGAGCATACAGTGACGTCATAACAACACAAGCCTGGTTTGCATAAGCGAGGAAGCGCTAAAAAGTAATTAGGAAAATGTGAACAGGATCTTAGCGATGACGGCTGTATAAGGACGAATATTGGACGAATATTCCACGTCACGAGCTGGTAAATAAGTTGAAACAACGCCCCACTATGTATAACATATAATAATATAAAAGTATTCAGCCGAAAGTGTTAGTCAGACGGCGGCTTAAGCGAGCCTCGGTAATGCAATTAGCGCTCCAAACGTCCGCATTACAGATACAACCGAATAAATACTGCACTCGACATCAGCTGTCATAACATCGAAGCACACATAGCATCGTAACGTGATGTGGGGAGATACAGGCGTGTTGTAGCAGGTGTAATGTGGGCAGTTACCTGGTCGGTGGACTCGGAGTACGTGCAGGTTATGATGAGTGGAGAGCGGACGCGGACGGCAGAGAGGCACGTGTGACGCGCTCGGAGGCCGGGCGCCGACTGGCCGCCTGCCGCCTGGTGCCGAGCATGGCTGCGTGGATCGATAGCCCGCGAGACGCGGCCACGAGCTGCCTCGCTCGAGGAGCCTCGCCGCTCGCCTCCGAGCGCCACCGCCACCAGCTCCACGGCTCCGGGACTCCAGCACTGCACATGGCGTCCGCTACACGATAGGTTTTGCTATCAGTTTTGCCACAGTTACGGATGATTGATAGTTTAACATATTATCGCCTATTGTGATTATTGATGTCATTTAAGTAGAAATTAGTCGTCCGTCACTCGGTGTCACTCATGAGTGCTGGCACTGCTATCCGCCTATCCGTTTAATGGACGCTTAATATGTGTGAACACTAACAGCTGAACATAGTACGGGCAATTCTCTGCAGACAATGTACAATGTTGTCTCCTTGTATCTCCATGTAGAAGAAGAATCCATGCGAATCGAACGTTTGAGTATGTTGGAAATCTAGTCAGGAAACCGCGCGACAACCTTGAGAAGCTGATTACTATATTTATTATTATATTATTTAACCTTCCATAGATATATTCGTGGCCATGTCGCCCAGCCCTGGCCCGGGCCCGTGGTCTACTAACCATCAAGATTGGCCAGTCCTAAAGGACGAATTAGTATTTCCAATTTCATCGTTCAAGAATTCTCTCCGAAATTCTTCAACTTTAGCAGATCATAGTAAATATCACATTGCAGTTTTTCTTTTCTCATAAGCGGAGGTCAGCGGTGTATTTACGATATTAAGAAACTCACATTTGGCAGTTAAATATTTTCTGAGCAATCTATGATAAGTTAATAAGAATAAGTACTCGTTCTTAGAATAAGTGTCTATAATATTACTATATTATATTATATGAACCTAAATCTGAATTGCAAGTTTCGTTCAGTTTGTTTGCGTTCGTTTAAAGCAGGCTTAAGAAGAAATTGTGTTCGGTAGAATTAACTTACGTTTTAAACAATACAGATGACTTTAATTTGTACAAAGTAATTAAGTACACTAGAAAATAATACTTTCAACAATTTTCTCCATGGAGACAAATCTGTGATCGCGATAAACGTCAGCTCTCCGACACTTAACCAAATGTATGAAAGGCTGAAAAAAAAAAGGCTGATTTTTGTCATTTGAGATTAGTCTCTATGGTTGCAGTTTCAAAGTCAAAGTCAAAGTCAAAAAGATTTATTCAAATAGGTCACAATCTGACACTTTTGTACGTCAATGAAAATAAACAGTAACGAGTCTACCGTGCGTTCGGAAAGATACCTTTACAAGAAGAACGCACAAGAAACTTGTAGGGCTTAATTTTTTCAACTGATTGTTTTACAATATTTGGTTTGGTTACACTAGTTTGTTTAGAAGGTGCCGCGTGGTGGCTATGCGGAAGTTCCCAAGCATCTTTGTCCTCTATGTACTGATTTACATTATAATAAGCATTCTTTAGTAAAGTAGATTTTATATAGGTTTTGAATTTACCCTCTGAGAGCCCCGTTATCTCTTTTGGGATTTTATTATAGAAACGTACACTATTTCCTAAGAATGATTTTTTATTTGTTTTAGATAATCTAAAGCTAGGTATAGCTATTTTGTCTTTATTCCTAGTATTAAAATTATGGAGGTCACTATTTAATTTGAATTTATGCAATTTTTTACGCACATACATGATGTTCTCATAGATGTATAAGGATGGTAGGGTCAGTATGTTTATTTCTTTAAATAATTCTCTAAGAGATTCGCGTGGACGCATCTCATAGATGGCACGAATCGCACGTTTTTGTAGTATAAAGATGGTTTCTATATCTGCAGCTGACCCCCACAACAAAATCCCATATGACATTAAGCTGTGGAAATATGCAAAGTAGACTAATCTCGCCGTGGCTATGTCCGTTAGTTGCCTAATTTTGTAAACCGCGTAAGCTGCAGAGCTTAGTTTCCCTGAGAGCTCGGTGATATGAGTGCTCCATTGCAGTTTAGAGTCTATATGTATGCCAAGGAACAAAGTTGCATTGTCGATATTGAGTCTTTCACCGTCAAGAACTATGTTTGGTTCTATACTTCTGACGTTAGGCAAAGAAAATTTCAAACATTTAGTATTTTTCGCATTCAATAACAGATTGTTTGCTGTGAACCATCTGGATATACTTGCTAAAGTATTATTAACATGTGTGAGTGAGGTGTTGTGAGTGAGTTGTTTTAAAAGATGAGTCACATATGACCCCTTGAAGTCTACCGAGCTGTGACACCGATGATCGCATACATTGTAGGATAAGTTATACTAATATTTTAGTTTTACTAATATCGGGATAGAAAAATACCGAACGTCTATCTCTATACCATTTTCATCATAAGGGAATATTTTGTACATATATCATTACAGAACTGTATTTAAATTTTAAATGTATCATTTCCATGGTAGAGCTAACTCTACCAGTCCCTACATGGCATGATGCCAAAGAAGTTCAAGAACTCTACAACTCCAAGTAAAAAATGCCCTATTATATACAGGCCGATGCCGATGGCCCACAAATTGTGAAACAGTATTCTGGCTCTAGCTTCCTGTGTACTATGTAGAGTCATTTGGCACGAGGTTTTTGCTAATCTGCCATAATTGGATATGATACAGTAGAGTTCCTTAATTGATTCAACGATACACTCAAAATTTACTTCCTGAAAAATTTCTGGCCTCATCTATAATGATGTATTTACAATTTCCTCATTATGTTTCGTTTTTAGGGTTCCGTTTCTCAAAAGGAAAAAAGGAACCCTTATAGGATCATTTTTTCTGTCCGTCTGTCTGTCTCTCTTGAAATTGATATCAAATACTCAGGTCTACGATCCCTTTCGGCTGTAGAATAAATAATTCTTCTAAGTTAACACAATCAGACGTTATGACCATTTTACTGCATATTTCCATACTCTGCGCAAGGAACTAATAAATGGCGCTGAATGTTTAAAGCGATTTAAAGCGTTTTGTTGAGATATCTATGTATGGAAGGAACCCTATACCCTACGTATGCCTTAATATTTTATTTTTTTGTTTGAAATCTGACGAGACCAAGTGTTCATAGCTATTAGCTATGTCTCATGAAAATTGGTCTTAACCAAACTGCCGACCGGCTGAAGGGATACTGAAGTTGATCATAAATCATTATACGAACATGTTCCTGTAATCAAATATATCGTGTTTGGGCTCATCGACATCGTCTCAATGTATAATACGATACAGATAGATGCTGACATCAGGGCTGCATCATCAGATGGAGCGGGAACAACAAATGTACGAGGTGTAATACATTTTCTAATTCACACTCACTTTTTATCAATTTGAAGTGAATATGTATATTATAGTACTATACGGAATAATACAGATTCAGCCAACACTGCTTTGAATCCGAATCTACGCAAATTTAATCTATAACACAACTACATAAGGTTTAAAAACGATTTGGAGTATAACAAGGGTATCTACAGGAAATCGATCAAACTTGATTTGGTTGAGAACCGAAGTTGAGTTCACTTGTAACTTTGCTTTCTCTCGTCACTCTGTCGTTGAACATTCTCGATGTAGCTCATATTGTCGCTACATTATTGGAAACTCGACGTCACGGGAACGTGGACCTTAGTTGTTGCAGTTCTAGTGTACAAAATGGCAAGGAACGTGGACAAGTAAGTGAAGTTATCTTCTATGAAAGTGTACATGTCAGGAATGGTTCACAGAAATTGAAATCTTTCATATGAGGCATTTAATAAATATTGATGTAGCGCAGTCGGATTGATGTGCCTAGTAGTAAGTGGAGAGAAATATATGGTCTGTGCTGGCCCCGAGGGGAATAAGCTTCACTGTACGAGTATGTATGTAATGGTGCGCAGAGCAACACTCGACATGCATGATATGAAAATGTTATGTGAATGATATAATGATATACAAGTAAGTAAAACCCCCCCTGGGTTTTGCCAATACTCGCCACGCTTGGCAGGCGGGTTGGCGAGAGCAGTTTGGTGGTTTTTACACAGAGGACATCGCTACTCGTCCTCTGGATTTGTATACCTATTGGCCGGTTCTTACGGCAACCCAGGTAGAGCGGGTGAGGTAAGAGGTACTATTCTGATGCCGGTACCCCGAACACTATTGTTAAATAATGTATATTTTAATTGAGTCATAGAACAATAGGTAAAATGACATGTTTTTTTTTTAATTACAATGAACGTCACTCGTCTACCGCGCTATAAAATATTGATTGATTCTTGTTTGTAGTGAAGTAAATGTAAATACTTCTGTGAGCTACAAGTAAAAGTAAAGATTGGAAAAAGAAAGAGATTCTGTGAAGTGTTGCGGTGGAGCCGAGGCGAGCTTCTTATAGCTTTCAATACAATCAACTAACTACTTATTGTTAGGGAGGTTTGATTGTTGAACGATTACCATAAAATCAAAGAAAAGGGGAGATCGGGTACGTTCTCCCAGCGCTTACTCGACAACTGGCACGTGCAATTTGCTCATTGTTCAATGTTCACAGTGCAATATAATCAACAACAAAGACAGAAAGACGTACCTAAGATCGAAGTGTGACCGAGACAACAATATTATTTGCTCGTACGTACCTTACATTACTGCATACGTGGACCTAATGGGACCTAATTTCAGCTTGTCATGTCCAAAAAGTCAGTACCTCATCTCCCCTTTTCTTTAAATCAATGCATGAAATGCTTATTTTTATACTAATATAATAGAAATTATGGAGAAAAAGTTTAACAACAAATTTATCAGGGTAATTAAATGTCTGTGATCACATCACGCACACAAAGCGTTGAGTAAAAGTATCACATAATTTATAAGTGATAGGTATATTACCTCATATTAATTTAACCGACTTCAAGAGGAGGTTCTTTTGATTCGACTATATTTATGTTCTTAGATATTGATGATTCTTTTTTCGAGGTGGTTTATATTTAAATTGTCTTCGAGACAATTTAAAGTCAGTTTTTTGTCAAAAAAATAGTTTTGTCCCTTCTCTCAATAACTAGGAAACGAGCGCAGCGGTACTTATGTGAGAATGTAGAATGATCGTGTACGAAGGCTTTCTTCTTGCACGTTCCGACTAGATGTTCCAACTATCTACAGTTATCTAGACTTGAAGCCTCTAGCGCGAACCTGACGTTATCTTTCTTACATGTTCTGAACTTTCATTATTACCTGAAAATGTGCGACTTACAAAACTCAAACTCAAACTCAAACAGATTTATTCAAATAAGTCATAATCTGACACTTTTGTACGTCAATGAAGATAAACAGTACTGAGTCTACCGTGCCTTCGGAAAGATACCTCTACAAGAAGAACGCACAAGAAACTTGTAGGGCTTAATTTTTTCAACTAGTAAGTCACTAATACACTACCTACTAACATTCGTACAAGGTGTAACATACTTATTACTATCTTTGGTGATATGTCTAGACCTGTGCCTATGTCATTATAAAATAAAAATACTAGTAGAATTCAAGATTAAAAGAGAACAACGGCATTATTGCTGGAAATTAATTCTTCTGGGTAAATAAAGTTGGTACCACAACTTTGTGGTAAGAGATCCACACTCCGAGGCTTCCTCAAAACAAGACTGATAACTTTATTCATAGATACATTGTACGTAAAAAAATATTATAATTATATCCGAGAGATGAGCTTAGTGCAATATTATGTAAGACACTGTAGGACGGGTCACACTGCTATTCAATGGGCCGACGTGTCACGACGTGTCGCGACCGCCATGCTCATCTAGTAACCCTTCAGTAAGGACCTCCAAGCCTACCTTGTCTCGAAGTTCAAGTCGTGGCAGCCACCGGCGCCTACGGTGCTCTCGAGAGCGAAGGGTCACGTCACCTTGACCTGGACTCCGGAGGCCTTCGCCTTCCTCGGAGACCAGCTCTTGTATGTCGTCGAGAAGAACAACAAGCTGCCCAAGTGGGTTGTTGTATACAGGTATGTTGTATACCAGTATTATAACTAACTGCATCCCGAGATTACACTCGTTAAAATAGACCCTTGTTTATGTACAATACGTTACAATACGTATTGTATAATACATTTTATATCCCGCACTTATAGAAAAAAGAACGACAAAGAAATTTCCAGAAAACCAATGGATGGAATCTAGAGGATTCATTTACAGCAAAAATACGATGGCATAATAATACTTAACAAATAACGAATTAAAATTGGATTAAATGCAATGTTACCAGCGAAATTACTGGGCATGATGAGATTCAACAACTCATATCTCAGGGTGATAGGCGCAGGGCAGTGCCGCGCAGAATTTTGAATTTTAAAATACTGGGTGGCACTGTGTCTGATATGGGCAATCATGATGCTTACCATCAGGCATCTGATGAGCTCGTCTTGTCACTCACTATCATAAAAAAATAAAAAAAAAAATATGTGCAGTGTTAAATATTGGATTTTTCCATAAGGAATTATCTCAATAATTGCCTGGAGTCTGGAACTGTGCCCGGTAGATGGCAATAGGCTCGCCCCCTATTACATGGGACCAATAACATACTGGCGAAATGTGGGTGTATCTACTATGGGACTGAGTCCTGGGTACACCTCTGCCTAACCCCTTCGGGAAAAAAGGCGTGATGAAAAAGGAAAAAAGGTATGTTATGTTTTTAAAATTATTTCAGTGGTGGCAAAACAACGAAGACCATAGACTTCCTAGCACCGAGACATCCTCACAAGTTCAGATTAAAAATGATAGTGAAATCTGAAGCAGTTTCATCACTGGCTGACCGCGCTCTGCAACACTACGGTGATGAACAAACTGTCTGTGATGAACTAGAACTCGATCGTAATGTAGGGGAACAAAAAGGAAAAGACGATAATGGACAAAAGGAGACGAAAGAAGAAGTACACAAGGAAAATACAGAACATAAAAATTTAGAAAGAGATAAAGAAGAGCAATCGAAAATTAATGATATTCAAAATGAAAGTCCAAAAAATGATGGTGATAAAATTGATAGAGTGGTTCCTGTTGTGGCTAAAATAAAAAAAAAGATAAACGTCAAGGACTTGTACGACGCAATGAAGATTCTGAGTGGATTGAAAGTGAGCGCTGGCAATGGTGGTGAAGACCAAAACAAGTCAGTATCATGACATTTTGATTTATAATAATTCAGATTATGTATCAGATAATATTGATTGTTGTAGAATATCAATAACTCCCAAATGGATAGAATCTCAGTGGTCACAAGAAACGTGGACCAATACTGACTCCGACGGTACATCTGCTACTTGTTTCTGTATGGCTGTCAAATGTGGATACTTGAAACAGGTCAGCCTTTATCGATCGATTGAACTTTAAAATAAACAAAATATTTGATATTATAGTTAATTCTGAATAATTGATGAAGTTGAGTAACTGTGATTATTCTCACCCTTACTATCTTCATTCTTCGTTATTTTAGTTACAAACGATGCTCGAGGAGAGGCCAGAATTGATTGGAATAGTGAACTCGAGGAATGGTCTCACGCCACTCGCTACAGCTATAAAAGAAAGTAGGTATCCTTCAATTTTAATGTTTCCTTTTTTTACTTACCTTCCGAATGGTGTGATCAAATCAAATCAAATGTTTATTTATTCAAGACCGGCTAGTTATGTCAATTATTATACCTACCTATAAGTTTAATGTTCAGTTGTGCATGCTGTGGCTCCCTATAATTGCAGGAACACATTTACTGAATTCCCTAGTCTTAAGAATATTGTATGTTTGTGTATCCCCCGTTGGGAGTCCTTAACAATAAATATAGACTAACTGACTATGACTTAACTATGATCCATTTGTTAGGACATTTAAAAATAATATGGCAGATAATAACAGTACATTTACATTACCGCCACGGTGAAAGGTAGGATTGACATCTTTATCAACATGACCAGTTTGGTCATTCAATACTTCAACAGAATGCAGAATTACTGAAATCAATTAAAATGGTAGAACAATAATATAATTATTGCGTGCGCTCCATCATAAGGACTCTAGAGTCATTGAATCAATCGTCAGAGAAATTGCTAATTAAATGCAGAGTACCCGACTGTAAAAAATTTGCATTCAAACACCGAACGGCGCGGCGCTGCAACGCAATTAAAAAGTGGAGCTGTTGACCTCGACGAGGTGAAACGGCGGGTGTTTTTACAATATCACGCCGTTTGTTTTTACTACGTAGAGGTATATTTGATAGCAAAACTTTCAGTGTTTTTATTAACATTGACATTACACGCACACAGTACCTATCAATCTACTTTGCTGTTTTCTTTTGCTAGGCATTGTTGCTAGGTATATTATGTAACACTGACGTAATTTTTTTTATTGAGGCATTCGTTTTTGTGCTTGAGGGTGAAAAATGTAGAGCTACAAAGTCAATGGAGATGATCAGCGGTAATATAGAGAAGCCTAAGAGACTCTACCCATCTAAGCCACCGATAATAAATGTTGTCGATTCTTGTGAACTCGTGAGTGGCATCCATGTGTTGGTATCGGTGTCATAGGAATGTAGAGACCCTAGAGAAGGGGCGCATTAAAAAGATTCTTATGAGGCCGATAAATTAATAGAAGAAGATACAAAGATTTACCTTAAAGCAACAAGAATTACCTCTTGCCAAATTATGTCATATTTTAATGATATTGTAGGAGATATAAACACAGTGCGGTTCCTTCTAACGGCTGGAGCAGAAGTAGACCAGAAGTGCTGCGCTGGTCAGACGCCGCTACATCTGGCGATACTAGCTGGAGACCTTGATGTAGTGGAATTACTCGTCGAGAGAGGAGCTGATCTTGAGGTGATTCACTCATTCGAACCTTATGTATTTAACTAAGTTGTGATTTCTCAGGTTTTCACGGTCGTTACACCCATTGAATTAAACAACTTTGAACAGATTTCATCGAGTATACCAAGAAGTTACTAATAATATATACTAATAATCAGCGCCATTGAAATTAGTAAACATTCAATTTTCAATCAAGAAGATGGTCGGTAAGATTTCAGCAGCCTGAGAACCTGTTATAAAATTAATCGAATATCAAGCTCCGCAATAAAATGTAACACAACCGGACATACCGTAAGCGATTGCTGCGTGCACCGGATACATAATATTATAATAATAGGCGATAGATTCAATAATCATTCAAACTTTGTTCAAGACACACATTATTATGTCTTCTTGGGGCCACGAACACAAAGTTATCCCTTAAAAGTGGTTTAATTCAATAAGCCACTATCTCTGAAGGTTTTTAAAATATCCACTTGAAGCAGAACCAGGGGGTCTGAATCTTGAACTGGACGCGAAATGTACTTAATGAAGTATGAAAACACGTTCAACCGATTTTTGCGGGGGGAGGAGGATTTCACACATTGCTGTCTTTTACGAAGATATACACACACTACCGTAATATTCGTATCCATGATTGCGCGCACACAAAGATTTACCTTTGTGTATTATATTGTTGCACTATTCTCGCATGTAGCATTGTCACTGTCTAAGAGCAAAACAACTGACAATTGCAATTAAAATGACAGAGAGAAAAATTGGGTACTTCCCACTTGATCCCCATCTCCTTGCCCACCACTAGTGACAACTGCAATTTTTATTTCAGAATGTGTATTCCACTCGTGACATGTGGGAATTGCCTATCATACATATTATATTGATTCTTACATCCTCAATTCAACCCTCACCTTATAATGTTGAACTTCCAGCTACCGTTACAATAATTATAAGTAATTTACGCTAGCCATAGAAAAGAATACTAGACGGGGCCTGCTGGTGCATCCATTCATTCTGATTACGATATTATAATAATAGGTATGTGTAATGTACATATTACGGTAGATGTGATTAATTGAAAATTATCAATAATTATCGATCAATAATTATTTTCAATAAAACACATTTACCGTAGCATATTACATATATATACGTACTTGACAAAATATTATGATGATGCAATTAATGACGTTATATTAATATTATGAATTTATAACGTATAATATTATGTGATTTATGAAACATATTCTAAAAATTTTTTTTTTATTTTGTCCTACTTGCCACCATTAGTGACCTAGAAAAAAGTCCCAGTGTTGACCAAAAAGGTGTGGACAGCGAGAAGTACCCGTAAAATTATGTCACCTTCACTAGTGCTTGACATAGTCGATAAATTGCTATCGAGGACGAATGAAAGAACAACGAGTTTATGATAGTCTGACAATAAATATTCAAATACGATTTTGAAAATACGGTTTTTTTTTATATGGGTTGGCCGAGCTGTTGATGAAACCAGATGATAGCTTGTCAGACGCGGATACTATTACTATTTAGTGCTACTATTAAGTTGCTGATAAGCTTATCCCCGCCATTCAGTAGGCTTGATTTTGCCTTTTAGTTAATATTAGGTCCTTACATAGGAAATTGGCATTTTGTACGGGAGGAATATATTATAGTAATTTTTTTTTTATAAAACATATTTAATTAATCAAAGTATGCACCGTTGTTATCTATGCATTTTGGCCATCTCATGGGTAGTTCATGAATCCCTTTACTAAAAAAAACCATGGGGGCGAGTATCAATAAACTCTTTGAAGGCGGTTTGGACTGCCACATCGGAGTTGAATTTTTTTCCTTGTAAGAAGTTGTACAAATACCGGAAAAAATGGTAATCTGTTGTAGCGAGGTCCGGAGAGTACGGTGGATGTCGCAGACATTCCAATTGTAGCTCATCTAACTTAGTGGTTGTTTGTTGTGCAGTGTGTGGTCTTGCGTTGTCGTGAAGCAGCAGTGGCCTAGAGCGTTTGACTAATCTCGGTTGTTTAGCAGCTAGTTCTTCCTTCATGGTTTGCAGTTGCTGATAATAGATATCTGCCATAATCGTTTGGCCAGATTTTAGAAAGCTGTAGTGAACGACACCGGCGCTAGTCCACCAAACACGCACAAGTATCTTTTTCTGAGTCAATTTTCGTTTAGGGGAAGATTTGGCTGGGACTCCAGGGTTCAGCCATTGCGACAAGCGCTTCTGATTATCGTACAGTATCCACTTTTCATCACAAGTAATGATTCGATTTAAAATCCCTTCATTATTGTGTCGGTTGAGCAAATTAACACAGCAGTCGACGCGTGTTTGCGATTCACTCAATTCATGAGGTACCCATCGTTCAAATTTTTTTACTTTCCCGATTTGCTTCAAGTGTATTAATACAGTTTTATCGATATATGTCATTTATTTTATCGATATTATTATACCTACCTAAAACATTGTCAAGCCCTAGTAAATTTGACTTTGACGTAAATAATCCAGGTAATTTAGATAGGTGTATTTTGTTCGTGGTGTATAATACTTCATGACCGTTTATTAAATATAGTCGGATTAAGTTGGATATATTTTTTCAATTAATATTAATTTTTGGTTTAAATAGCTGTATTAATAAAGAATAATTAAACTTACAAGTGAAAAGAAACATTAGTTGCTCGATCACTATAACTTTTACACAATTTAACTGCACGTTTCGTCATGTTTTTAAATACGTTTTTCTCCCGATGGTGTACGAACGACTGTGACAGTAAAACTACAACGATGTCCGATGTTTCATGGTATTAACCTGCGGGGTATTAGGCGAGAACGGAAAGAAGGCGCGTCCATAGGTCTGAATGTATTGACTTTCTAATGGCTGAAATATGGAACGTTCCATATTAAAAAAAAATCTGACGAAATTATTATTATGCTAATAAAAAAAGTCAAAATAACTTTACATCTGTGTGACAGGCTCGTGATTGGAACGGTCTTCGCATGGAGCACTACGCGGTAGACTCCTGCAATCTGGAGATGCTGCGATACATCCTGGACCGCGGAGACGTTCGGGTGAGGGATGGCAACGGATGGACACCGCTATTTAGAGCTCGTGAGTTGAAGCCTCATAAGAAATTACAATGACAGATTTCAAATTTTAATGATGCTAGAAATCATTATTTATGTAGAGGGTCCATTGACAATTTCGTTTTGTATAACAGTGTGTCAAGGAGCAAAGACAGTAATAATTCAGGAGCTTGTGAGATGCGGCAGCAATATAGAGGCAGTGGACAACGCCGGGCTGCCGCTCACATCAGCTGCTAAACTACTCAGGAATAGGCAGTAAGAACTATTGTAAATATACTATAGGTAAAGCAGAGAAGGGCTGATGGCAATGATAATACAAAATTATGTGTATATTCCAGGGGTGGCGGCCGTGACTCCATCCTGCGTCTCGTAGACTCGAACTACCCTCACGAGAAGGCTCTCGCTCACTTCTCTAGACTCACCAAAAAGATTTACCATGTTCATTCATTGTTTAAACTTAACTGAACCTATCAAAAGTGATAAATGAAAACGATCACGATAATACTAAATTTATTATAATAAACATATAAAAATATTTACAAAACTCTTATAATACTAACGGAGTATTGAATTGCATTGCGTGCGTGGTAAGGTAACAAATGTAGCCTAGAATAAGATCAGTTTCAAGAGAAGACATTGTAATACTCGAGGAGGAGGCGCCCACAGCCGAGACCCATACGAAAATCAATATTAACCGTATCAAATGCATTCAATGGCAAGCCCCAACAGTCAAATAAATAAGTTAACTTTAATAATTTAGAACCATAACGTTAATAATACTATTGGCGTTAACGAATAAAGTCTTTTGATAGCTGATGATTTTAAACTTTTTTCATCAAATTCTATTTGATTTCGTACCAGTGTGTGTCCATTTGTGTGGACTTGCTGCACTTCGCCTTTTTCTATCTGTGTGTTTTTACTTTCTCGTTTACTTCTAGGCTTCGGAAGTGCTTCTGGTTTCTCGTCTTCATCTTCTTCTTCATAGTCTTCATTCTCTATCTCATCTTCAGTCTCATTCTCGTTTTTGTTATTGTTTTCTTCGTCCTGTTTGACAAAGACTTCGTGTTTCTCACTTCCATCAGCTTTCAAGTCATCGAGAAAGTTTTTTGTAGGTTTATGAATATTCACCAACTTCAGTTTTGTAGTTCTAGAATTTAAATCTGATAGTTTGGTTTGCATGTCTTTAACTATATGATCGGCGACGGGAGGTGGGATCTCTCCCTTGAATGGTCCGAACTGCGGTGACTTAAGCAATAGTTCCGTATTAGCAGGAAGCTTCGAAGAGAATAACTTAGAGTTGGTTTTATTTACATCGGGAATACTGGTTAGAGTCGCAGCGGATACTGTCTTACCATCGTAAGTTGTGAAAGTTTGTTCGCTAGAAAGTTTCTGGGAATGCTCTTGGGGCATCTTTGGATCAGGAGGTAAATAATGCGCACTGACTCTATCGGATTCCATCACCATTTCGGGCACTTCCTTTTCCATATTTTTTCTACTAAACAAGGCATTTAACTCTGATTTCGTTTTGACGTAAACAGGGTGAGGTCTGTCTTCTTTTGCGTGGTTCTTAGGAAACACTTCCTTAGTTATATCATTACTCGGCAACAAATGATCCGGTGGTGAAGGTATGAACATCGGTTCGAATGTTTCAGTTACTTTATCACTCGGATATGCGTGGTTTGAAATTATTTGAGGAGATTCTTCATAGTCCTCCTCGACGTCCGTATCCTCACGTCTGTTAGAATTTCCTTCGTATTCTGCTATTCTGTCCTCGGCGGCCATTAACGGCTCTCTAATTATAGGTTTAAAACCACTCTCGACTACTATAGAATCCGGTTTAAAACCGGTATTAAGTGCAGGTGGAATACTCGACGTATCGATCGACTCTCCGATGAAATCGGACGACTTGATATCGTTTTGTATCTGATGATCATTATTCAATTTTATTCTGAGAGTAGTTGACGACAAATACTGAGGAGGCGACGTCGGCGGTGTTCTTATTAACTGTGGCTTGGTTTGAATCATTTGTTGGTCTAAAGGCACCGGATGTTCCATCGGTTTCCCTAATATTATCTGTCCCGGTTTTAAAAAAGTTTGAGGTGAGCTATGTTGGGCGATGGAGTCTAACCCGGCCGGTAGCGTAATCTGACTCTTTACAACTTGGTTGACTATTATATCAGTTTGTCCCAAGCTCAACGTTTGACTCTTGGTCGGCAGAGAAACTTGCAGATTTCCTGAAATTGGTTTACCCATAACAATTGACAGACCGGGATTATTGGGCTTAGGCGGTAGTTGATGGCCGCTTGGATGCATCTGGGGATTCTGGTGGTAAATTGGCTTAGAATACGGTTTATTCGGCTGTCCGTTACCCATCGGCGGTCTATTCATATTTGGCGGTGCACGATTAATGAATTTTTGAGGCTTCTTTTGCATAGCATGAGGAGGGCCGTTAGGTAGGGATAAAGGATATCCACCGTTCACCTTTTGGTACATCGGGGGCGGTCTGCGCATCTTAATCTCGGGCGGCGCCGGGCGTCTGAACGGCGGCCTCATGTTCCCGTTTGGTTTGGGACCGGTGGGACGCAACACCGACTGAAGAGTCAGCGGTTTCTGATTCGGCGGCAAGAAAAATGTCTCCGGAACCTTTCCAGTCTCGACGACATACTCCTCATCGTCTCCGATGGGTCGCTCCGGGACGAACTCCTTCACGTCCTCGTGAACCTGGTACTGGCTCAGAGATTTCGGGGTGGTCGGGTTTCTCCGCATCTCGTCCTTCATATTGTTCTCGATGTCTTCGACGGTCTGAATGACTTCCTTTATTTGCACATTGGACAACGGCAATTCATACTCCCGCTCTTTATACAACCGGTTTCTGTCGTCCTGCTCCAATATCTCTCCGGTGAGGCCACTAGTGCCGCTGAAATTATTGTCATAATTGTTTTTCGTGTTGATTATTTTCTCTACCTTTTTGCGGCGGTCTATCATGTTACGATCGGGCGCGACTCCGCTCCGTACCTGCACGGCCTCGTCCCCGCCCAGGTCCGGCATCACGCGAGTCTCCGCCACGCGGCTCTCGTCGCCCTCCACCTCGTCGCACTCATCCAACACGTTGATCTTCCAACCGAGGTGTCTATGCGTGTAACACTGAAACATAACCGTCGCCATTAGAACATGAGGTTCGCCGATAAACAAGCGAAACAATCACCATCGTATAGCTCAGAATCGAGTAATCTCATGCACAGAGAAGACGTGAAAGGCTGAAACAGAAAACAGACGAGAGGTTATGTACACGAGGCGAGCGGAGCTAGAGATACAGTCACAGTATGAACGAGATGATAGCACTCGGACGGAAGAAACCAGACACGTGTGGGATCGTCGGATGATCGTTACGATATCGGTTTCGAATCATATTATGATAACAGTACGTCATTCGGTCAACCGTCATAAAAATTTACTCGTTAATAACGAGCGAAACGTTCATAACATTATTACATAACGTAGAGACTCGAATAGTATTAAGATAATAAATGATACTTAAAATATAGGCAGAATAGTTCGAGTAGATATATAGACCTCATGCACCGAGTCCGACGGGAAGTCACCTGATAGTAGACGGTGTCGGGAGTGTCCTCGTCGGGGGTCCAAGTGACGAGGCCGGGCTCGCCCTCCTCGCACACGAGCGTGAGGGAGCGCTGGTAGGCCCCGAAGCTCGGGTAGTGGTCGGCCTCGGGCCCGGCGGCGTCCGGCGTCCAGGTGCACAGGCGGCCCGTGCCGCTCGGCTGCGGCGCGCCCGCCCGCGACCGCCGCACGCCCGCGTAGATCTCCACTCCCTGACAACACGCATCCACGGTATATTATGCGACACCACGATTGAACATCTGGACTGTCCTCACCGAAACCTACAGTTTGGAAATTATACTCCTGTAACGGAACTCCTGGAACTGAAGGAAATATGAATCCCGTCTAACGTTACCTGAGGCAGGGTTCAGGTTTACTTCACAGATTGTCCGAGAACTTCCAATGATTATGATTTGGGTTTTTGATGGGTTCACTCTCGGTCCGAACATTCCGGTCCGGTCTGAGATTCGTCTCGAGTCGATATTGACGGTCGCTACGGCTTCGGCCGGTTCACCGAGAGGAGCTCGACGATACGGCTGAAGGTCGTCGGCGTAGAGACGGTGAGAGGAAGTGTGATTGATAGAAATAGAGTTGATAAAGATAGCGAAGAGGAGGGGAGAGAAGACACCGCCCTGAGGCACACCGGCAGTAGTGTTACTCCACGAAGAAAAAGATTCTCCGAGGCGAACCCGCTGCCGGCGTCCATAAAGATACTTGTGAAGAAAATCGGTTACTGCCGGAGTCATGCCAAGAGAGCGAAGTATAGCGAGATGAATATCGAAGTCGACCGTATTAAAAGAGTTGCTGATATCGAAGAGCTTCAACACAGTTAACTGCTTCTTCTCCATCCCCAAACGAATGTCATCCGTAATTTTGACGAGTGCAGTAACTGTGCCGTGCCCGGGTCGTAATTTCGTGTAATTAATTATTATTCCTATTTGGCTACTTTTGTCTAGCGTCTTTAGCTGCGGATGTGGTCGTAGAGGATGTACCGGCGAAGCTGCGTCACCACCTCGACCGTATTTCCATCCGCATATTATTTTTCGTGCAGTTGACGTGTCCGGTTACCTTTTTCTCGTCATCGCTCTTATGCTCGTACCCTCCGACGGGATCGTTGGTGATGTAGAAGGGGTGATATTTAGCGGGAGTGTTGGGGTCGTGGCCTCCCTCCACCACGAACGTGTACTTCTTGCCGCGGACCACGTTGATCTCCGGGATCAGTAGACCGTTGATGTACCAAGATATTCCCCAGCCCACATGACCTGAACATTTAACGATAATAAAAGAAAGTGTACAAGTTAAAAACGCACAAGCCGAGCGGCGGCGGCAACCGTTTGTCCGAACCTCTACAGGAGGGCCGTCGTCCGATCGTACTTCAACCGTGGAGTGACACCCTCCCCTAGTACAAGCTCAAACAAAAAAATGGTGGCCCTCTATCAACTATCCATTAAGAAAGTTCCCAGCTTTATATTACGAAGGGCGTGCTTTTGGAGATTTGGAGATATACTATAGGCTCTAAGTTTCACATTCTAGAGCAGTCCATGAACAAATAGAATAGAATACTCATTATTACGACTAAGATACAAAGAATATACAAGTTCAAATTAAAATAATCATATTAGTTCCTATCGGTCCACAATGGGACAATGGGCGGCCTTATCACTTTGAGCGATCTCATAATAATTATAAATACTCAGTATAAATAAATAGTCCGGAACCACCAACATTCCAGAACGTCCCAGAACATTCGAGTTTGGAATGCTCAGAAGAAATAGTCTGAAACCACACAATCTTCAGATTCCTGAGCGAAACCGGGTACCGCTAGTAGGTTATTATTTCCATACCATTTTTTTCACAGAAGTAACTTCGAATTTCCTCACCGGTAATAGCAGAATATCCCTGTTTCCCCCCGGTGGGTCCCATCTGAGCGTAGAATACGCCGTCCGGCGGCTCATAGCATTGGATCGCGGGGATATCCCACGGCTGGGCCTTGGGCACGGGCCGTGGGGTAGGCACCGGGTTCGGCTTAATCTTTTGAGAGTTCTGGAAACACACCAACAGTCCCTTTCAATAACCAACACATTTAAAAAGTTTAGAAGAGTAGAAGACAGAGTATTTACATTGTCCTTATTAGTGTCTGGTTGTCGGATTGGGGCCGGTGCGGGGTGGTCGTCACCCTCCGGCATGGGACAGTTCCATACGGGAGGACGACCAAACTCGATGAACTTGTCACCCTGTGAATAAACAACAAATTTCTTTAGATTCTATCAATCATACGGGTACACCCATGTCATATTCTCCCCAGATTGATCATTATCACCACCAACCCGTATCATCCCTCTGAGGGGCAAAGGCATTCTACTTGTTAATTTTTTCTCTGTGATGGATCGCATCCAGGATTTTACTGCGATCTTAATAATGTTGTCGACACATCATCGACTTGGCATCATCATCGACTCATCGAGGTCGTGGTCTGCCGACGCCGCGACTTCCTTCTCGAGGCGTCCATAGGGAATAGGTACTCACTCCACCCGCTATCACCACGCCTAGCTACGTTTCCTGTTCAACGTCTCTTTATAGGTAGATTACCTATTGGTAAAAGGAAACCAGTTATTTCAATAGAAGCAGTTAAGCAGTACGTACCTTGGTATAATGAGAATGGTAGGAGACCTCATCCCTGGAGTTCCTGGGTCCGATGGCCCAGATGATGGGTTGGCTCCGGTTGGTGAGCACGGGCAGGTCGAGCTTGTCGGCCGCCTTCAGGCTGCGCTGGTAGGTCACGATGGAGTAGCCGTTCACGAGCGCCGCGTTCAGCATACGGATGGAGTTGGTGCCGGGCTGGTGGCAATAAGCTGAGCTCTTCTGACTGTTCACTATGTTATGTTAGTAGGTCGGTTTTACTACACCCGCCGCTGTGCAGTCTAGTCGTTGGCCTTCACAGCCCGCGACGTAAAGCATCTGACGTCATAGTTTGATACATACCTACCTGCATTGCAGGTTCACACAGTTTCCTACGCTGAAAGTGAAAAAAAAACTAAATCTATGTGCCTGCGATACTACGAGCCTAGCGCGGAGGAGATGTCGAGTGCGAAATTACTATCGTCACAGCGATAACCTTGGCGAAAGCGTACCCTTCTAAGACGTTATCTTTAGGTTGAGTAGTCGGTGACCGCTAGGAACCAATCTATTCCAGATTACAGTTTCAGCGCCTACAACCGACAGACGACAGAGATACGGTTACATAGTGTAAGAGACTACGGCCGCTCACTAATATAAGGAGTATGTGTAAAACATATAGGAAGCTGGAAAATAGAACCTGGCCGATGCGAGACTAAGGAGAGAACGAACCAACAACTTCGAATTTAGTCATAACATTGCGTTCTACTCTAATTAATATGAGCTCTGTTCCCGCAGCGCTTGAAAAAGATAACTAGATAATACAAATATATACCTAAATAATGTCGTGTGATAAATATTTGGTTTCAATTTTCGATACTGTTCAGGCTAGGTTAGTATCAACGTAGAGGTAGAATGGGTTGTCGTCTCTTAAACTCAGGGAAGCCCTCTGCCCCAGGCCTGTAATATCGAGCCATGTTAAATATAGGAGCGAGACGTGTGACGTGAGCAGCAAACACCACCACGAGCTGTTTTACTTATAATCGTTTGTAGCTACACCTAGGTATACCTAGGTATATAATATGTCTTATTATATCTCTATCGATCTAAATGCTTAAGCCTGAGTTTTACTAAACACTATAATATTAAACCATTAACCATGTTATTACATAATGTCTTTGATTAAGTCTCGTAATAACACAGTCTTAAACTTACCTAGTTCATAGTAGTAATAATCAAGAGCCTACCTGGATAGCAAGGCGCTTGGTATATAACATGCACATAATATCGTGAGTGCCACGGGTAAGATACATACGAGAATTCAATTAGTTGTAAAGGACGCTTCAGGACGGGCTCGAGGAAACTATGTGAATGAGATTATGTGGCTTCGACTAACGCCGTTATTGGGACCTCATCGTCACCTACAAACACGTTCCTCTAGTGGTTGGGTTTTGGAATGTCGCTCATACTTTATGTTGATATTGAAGAATATAGACGTACTCGTACCATTCTCAATTTAAAGTAATTATAATTGAACTAGGCTATAGCGGCTACACCCCGCTACATAACATGATGGGGATGGGATTTGGGATTTCTTCCTTTATTTGTGATTCAATGTCTTGCTCTAGAGGTTTCAGTTCGTTGCACAAAGTATGGAAATGTGCGGTAAAATGGCTATAATTTGATTGCGTTGACATAGATGTTTGATTTATTTACAGCAGCACCATTGCTGATATGATGAGGACTATTGTAGTACCGGTAGTGAAAAAGAAAACTGGAGATTTATCAGATATTAATAACTATAGGCCTATTTCCTTAACAACAATTATTGCAAAAGTGTTTGATAGTATTCTTAATGTGCAATTAAATAAATACCTACAGTTACATGATAGTCAATTAGGTTTTAGGCCGGGACTTTCAACTGAAACTGCAATAATGAGCTTTAACAGTGCTGTTAAATATTATACTCAGAGAAAAACGTCAGTGTATGCTTGCTTTCTTGATCTGTCCAAGGCTTTCGACTTGGTCTCATATGACATCCTCTGGAGAAAAATGAGAGAGTGTCAGATACCGGATGAGCTTACTAACATCTTTAAGCATTGGTATGAGAATCAGGTGAATAATGTGAAGTGGGCGGGCACACTGTCAGACCCATATAGTTTGGAATGCGGGGTGAGACAGGGGGGTTGACCTCGCCCTCCATTTTCAAATTGTATTTAAATGGGCTGATTGAGGCGCTCAGTGAGCAGCATATCGGTTGTCACATATGATGGCGTCTGTTTCAATAACATTAGCTACGCGGACGATATGGTGCTACTGAGCGCCTCAGTGTGTGGACTCAGAAAGCTAGTGAGCATATGTGAGGGTTATGCAAAGGATCATGAGCTGTTGTATAATGTAAAGAAAAGTCAATGTATAGTGTTTCAGAGCGGGCCGAGTAAAGTGATAGAAATGCCTACTATAAAAATCAAAGGATCACCATTACAAAGAGGAAACATTTTTAAATACCTAGGTCATATTGTGACACCCGCTCTGAGAGACGATGCCGACATTGAGAGGGAACGGAGGGCGCTGTCGGTAAGAGCGAAAATGGTGATCCGCAGGTTTGCACGGTGTTCCACTGAAGTTAAAATCACACTATTTAGAGCATATTGCACATCTTTTTACACCAGCAACCTGTGGTCGGACTACACGCAAAAGGCATACAGCGTCCTCCGTGTCTAGTTCAATAATGCGTTCAGGATGCTGGTGGGGCTCCCCCGATATTTTAGTGCCTCAACAATGTTCGCGGAAGCGATAGTGGATTTTTTCTACACGACGATGCGTAAGAGGGCACTTCCTTGGTACAAAGAGTGCGGGGGAGCACCAACAACATGCTGGCCGTTCTCGCGGATAGGCCGGACTATCCATACATTAATCACTGCTGTAATCTAAACATTGCACAAAGTGATCACAAAAGGGGGAAAATGAGACCAATGAGACTAGCTATAAAATAATAATGATAATATATGTTGACATTTTGATATACCTTATAATAATTGAATTTTAATAATTATATTTAGACATAGTATAATAATAATTATATTGAGTGACTAATTTAATTAATTAATGTTGTAAATTATGAGTTGTAAAAACTTGAAATAAATGATTATTTATTTATTTGCTGCTGTAAATAGTTTCAACTTGATACCTTCATGCATTTCCGGGAAAAAGGTCTTGACAGACAGAAATACTTACAGTATTTATGCACTGCACCTACCATGGGACTGAGTCCTGGGTACACCTCTGCCTATAGCATCGGGGACAAGGCGTGCTTTTTGATAAGTGTTATAATATGTATTGGCATGAAGCGATAACAATTGATTATACTCGTATTGCATGATTAAAAAGCGTTTGAATGAATACAAACCCTAAACAACTAGATCTCCTCTACTCGTCCCAGTTATAAGTTAGTTACAGAGTGCAATCGGTGCTCTAACATTAGCTTCGGCCTGAACTGTCGCTGCTTTATCTATAGTGCTCACGCTAATGGATCACGGTTTGAGATTTCTCTATCTTGGGAGTTGAGAGCTGTTTCATCACCAAGGAAATGTAATTCGAGTCAATGTATGTCCAACCGTGGTGTCGGTGTTATTATATCAAGTGACAAGGAGGTCTCAGACACCTTCATGACCTTTAACATGATAACATGTAGCGCCCATGGGTCAGCATAAGTATCGGTTCAACTGTCAGTGTGCACTTTTGGTCTGGACGCTTCCGTGTCTCAAATGGTATCGTATGTCCCGGCGGTTGCCTATTAGATATGTAGAAGACAGTCGTTCAATCATGTTGGAGGCCATGTGGGAATCTTGGCGACCTGAAACTACGCCATTTGGGCAAAGGATTGACCGCACAAGCCTTAATGATTTGATTCAAGTAATATAAATGGGAAAACAGGTGCCTCAGAGAACCTGTTTTCCCATCATACATTCATAATTGTAGTGTAAACAACAATTATGAATGTATGATGGTCACAATAGTGAAGATGATGATGTATACTCACAGCGAGAACTTCATCCGGACAGGAGCCGCTGACGCCGACGCACTGACTCTTGGCGTCGAGGTAGTAGTCCTCGGCGCGGCCCTTGAGGGTGTCCTTGTCGATCCACGCCACGCCGGGGTCGCCGCCCACCATCTGCGTGCGGTTCGGGTCGCCGGATATACCGAACGACATGTACTCGCCATCCTCTGGGCAATCGTTATGGAGAATATCAGTACCGACATAATTTTAATACTAGCTGAACCCCCGCGGCTCTGCACGCACATGTGGGCTAAGTTTCATTGAAAACCCGAGGGGGTATCTTATAAACCTGTAGATAGCAAATGGCCGTTACAGTACGGGCGTTGAATCTTAGCCGGGCTGCAGTAGATAAGACTTTCCCACACTTTTCATAGTTTTAGGCAAAGATTAGAAGTGGGGGAAGAAGAGAAGCAGCGTCTCACCTAGTTTAGCGACGAGTTGTATGACGATGCTGTCTCCGGCGACCGCCCACCGCACCTCGAACGCGAGCTCTTCCAGTAACACCTCGCAGTTCAACTTCGACTGAAACAACAACGGACACATCATATTTTAAGGTCATTATAATCTCACATTTTAACATTGTAAATGTTTTTTCGTTCGCTTTGGATAGAGGGCATTGGGCCTAGTGCGCGCAAAGTTGTAGGGTTACGGTGACCGATGAGAGCTTAAAAGATGTAGATTTCAACCGGCTACGAGATGATCTAAAACATTTAAAAAAAAATTAAACGTTTTTGAGCAAATTGAAAAAAACATCATTTCTGTGGTGAAAATTTAGGGTCGCTCTTTACTGATCTTAGTATATTTTGAAAACTAGATCGAATTTCAAATAAAAAAAAAAGCTCCCAGATATTGAACAGGGGAACAATTTTGATTTCGGATATTATTCGCGTGCGGGGGTTAGTTTATCCTGTAGGACCACCTACTTTGAAATAATGGAGATCCGTAGACGAATGAAAGTTACCGACTTAGCCCAGCAACAGCCCAGCAGTTGAAGTGGCACTGGATAAGGCACATAGCACGAAGATCTGACCGACGGAGCCGTCTAATGAAAACCACGGACCGGCAAGCTCAGTATCGTCATGGTCATGTTATCGTTCGCAGGAACCAGATGTCGTTATAAACGTAACTTGTAACGAAACACTAACGGCTTCCTTTTCTATTGTACCTACAAATATGAGCTTCCGCAGATACGAGTACAATACTGATTACAGATTACGTTTGCAGCATAGACCATAGGACCGAGGAGGTACAGAAACTAAAACTTTTTTCAATGGGCTATCCGGGCGCCTAGAAGAAACAAAAGCAGGCTATACCTCAGACCTTGGCCAACTGAGTTTTCTCATACACTAGAGGTAATGTAGCCAAAAATAACAGTAAGGTGATAACCCTGGTGGGGCAAAATCCACCAGGAATTTTAAGTCGCGGAATCCGCCATACCAAGTCAATTAAGTGGGGCATATTCCGCGAAATAATTTGTTGCATTCCAATATGCCCCACCAGTGGGGCGGCTTGGTGGGGCAGGGTGGAACAATCCAAAATTTGAGCACTTTTCCTGCAGGGGGTGGACCTAATACCTTAATATTTAATTTATAATTTGTTTTTAAGTTTTATACAAATTAATGGACACAGAAACTAAAGTTGAATGTACAAGCGGGTAGGTTGCTAGAATCTACATAAAAATAACGTATTCCAAAACTATTTCACCGTAACAGACGATCGTAAATACACATGTAATGAGATATAACAGGTTTGTTGGTAACGTAATTAATAAAGCGTTTAATGTCTGCTGTCAAAAGGTATACAAAAAATGATGTTTGACAACAGAAATTTAGCAATTTAAACGCTTTCCACACTTTTGTTGCGTCCGTAATAAGGGGGCGGGAGTCACCAGCGCCGCGCCTGATCTGAGCTTATTCCTTCTCATCTGAGCTTAGTTTCAAGTTGAAGTTTAGACTAGGTATCGATTTAGATCTTCTCAAAGTAGAAAGTTAAACATGTCGTGTATGCTAACGTAGAAATAATTTTGGTTACTATTGAACAACATTTAAGAACAACTAGCGTCATTCCCGCGACTTCATCCCGGTGGAACATCGGGAATTCTTTTCTTATTCCTTGACTAAATTTCAGAATTATAGGCCCAAGTGTGTCAGTCGGTTAGGACTTAGGGCAGTCAGACTGAGGATATTTGTATTTTAAAATTACATTTAATTTTGAATGTAAAAGGCAAGCAGAGCCTTCGGTCCCGGTTATTGTGATAGAAAGCATCTAGTTGCGCCGCGTATGTCTTGTGAGCTAGGCACTTCGGGCTGCGGCGGTGCTACATCACATCTATGTTAAAGGTGACGTATTCTGTCATTAACACCACCAGCCTTGAGGCAGGTACAGTAACCCTGTGCTGCGTGCAGGAAACCTCCCCGTGGTGCACCCTGGGCAACGGCGTCTGGTAACAGACGTCCGTCCGTTGGTCTTTTGCCAGCCGATATCCTGCCTAATGTTCTGTGGTGGGCTCTTCAATGAGTAGACCGCCGCGCCCGGGAAGAGCGCCGTGAAGTTGGCATGGGGCACAGCGGACGGCGCGGGCGGACTCTATTGAACCAACCAGGGAACCCCCTGCGTTGATTGCGCGTGGTTGTAGGCGGAAAAGTGTCTTCCGTGTCCTCTCGCACGGATTGAACGCTCGTTCGAGAGGGCACGGAACACCATTCCGGATTGGAGAAAGATTCTCCGCTCATCTCCGTGCAGTAAAGTTACAGTAACAGTTAAAGTAACGATTACAATAACAGTTACAGTAACAGTTACAGTAACAGTTACAGTAACAGTTACAGTAACAGTTACAGTAACAGTTACAGTAACAGTTACAGTAACAGTTACAGTAACAGTTACAATAACAGTTATAGTAACAGTAACAGTTACAGTAACAGTTACAGTAACCCTCCACCTTTCTCTCTCTGAGTCGGGTCATCGAGCTACGCTAACTCGCCTTGCCGGGTCACACTCAGGAACCTATACAACCTCCTGGGCCCTACTCTTAAGAGGCTGGTGTCCTGGGTGGGACCCTTACACAATTACACATATACCATCACATGCACACACGCATCATATATGTTACTGTTTTTGTGAGTAGTTTATTTATTAGATATATTATATATTGTGAGTACAATTTTTGTTATATAGGTATGTAGTTCGCTGATTGTGTTTCTTTTTCTTAATTTCTCTCGACTAAGATCTCAGATCGAACAACGGGATATGCTGAAAACTAGCGCTGCGCAAGATCTCCTTGCGTAGCATAACGCTGATCATGCCATATATATATATATATATATATATATATATATATATATATATATATATAAGTATAGTAATTAATATAAGCTAGTTTAATAGGATTATTTTTTGTAAAATATGGCAATAAATACTTTTTATTCATTTATTCAATGTTGGATTCAATGAGGATGTTTCATAATTTGCTTCATGTCACTTATTATAGTGGATATAATAAGAAATGCCTCGAATATTCGGTTACTGTTTGGTATCGGCCGAATATTGAGAATCATTCGTGCATAAAAATCGCCAACATAACCGACAATTACCAACATAAGAAAAATCAGCCTATATTTCTATCTTAAATCTGTCAGCAGTTATTATAAACACTATAAGTACCACCTTTTTATGTAATAATGTTAATTGGTAATAACAATTAACTAATAATGAAACATTATAGGTACTCCTACGTCGTTTCAAATGGATGACCAGATTTATAGTTATCGATTGTAACTAACACTGCGGCATCATCGTCAAGGTTTATAGTGACTTAGCCTGTGTACTCCAAGTATAATATTAATAATATACCCAGAATATACCGGTATCTATGTATATATACATATAATATGCGTGTTTTTAAAGTAGCACAGTCCGCGACCTGCGAGTACCGTAGAGAATGTAGGTTTGTCGAGTTGATTTCCTTCTCAGCCAGTATTATAATTTATGATATCCGATTTAATTGCCCATTTCAACATAATCGAGCAATTAGTTTTCTTACGGATTTCGAAGAAAATATCCAATTCAAACGGTAATCTTTATTACCTAGTTGAGTATTTATAAACATCGTTTTAATATTATGTTAAAATGTAATAATTACAACAAAATATGAGAAAATATTACAATATATAGCATATTTGTATACAGCTCTAGGTTCACGAACCTTATCACAGTCGGGTTACAGTTTGTACTGAGTATTATTACAATATTTACTCGTATGTACCATATATACAATATTTATTAGAAAACACCTAATAGGTCATTATTTTACAGATAATAAAAAAATAATTAAAATTGCAATAAAATCATCCCGTTCTCCGTTTCTCTTCTCATAAAAAGTAATAGTATAAAAGCGTTTAAAACTAAATTTAGAGAAATAAGAATAACTTAAAGTACATGTCCGTGAAACTGTCAGTTTTCTCTTCTATTGATCGAGTTAATCGAATTCATTTGTGTCGTTGTGCCTCGTTTGTTTCGCTTTTGGCAAGAGATTGGCTAAGATATGTAGCTCGCTCTCCGTGCGAGTGCGAGTAGGTGCCTAGATTATAGGGACGGAGAATATTCCTCTGTAAACTTAACTAATGGACAAGTAACTAAACGTAACATACTGGCCCGATCGTTCTACCGCGACTGGCGACACTGTACTGCTAGGCGAGGGATGAGCTCATGTGGCCCAAAGAACTATGAGGACGAATGTAAGCGGTTATGTGAAGAGGCAGCGTATTGAGATGAGATATTGAGGATATTATGCGAGTGCTCGGAGCGAGGGCAGAGGTGACGGAGGATGGAGGGTGGAGTGGAGGCGGAGGATGGAGTGGAGGCGGAGGAGACGCGCTGCCGACCACTTGTAGTATGGGATAAGGACACGAAGATTATGATAGATGTACGGTAGATACTTATTATGTTGAGGTTATCATTTTATCAAACAATAAGTTTGAGGAAAACTTGTCGTTTATATTTCACACGACCGTGGCTTATCTATGTCACACATTATGTTTCATGGGAAACTATTGTTTAAACAAAGCTTATTGCCTCTTGCGTTGGACTGCCTTGTTTTATGTTTATAGATTTATTATAGCTACGTTTCGGATAGATCGATGCAATTTTAATGTTCATGGCATAATTAATTACAGCGTCAAATGACAGTTGTGACACGACGCTCGTTTGCATACACACTCTACTGTTACAGTCGTGCAGATATATAAACTATTTAACGATGATGATCAAAGCTCCAATGTTCCAGTGTGTCAGGTGAATAGACTGTGCAATATTACGAGTGTAATGTTTAATGAGTGATTCAAGGCTGCAGCAGGTGAGAGGAGGAGTGGATGCTCGACCAGTCTCCATCGATCTAGCGCTCGGTTCATATCTGATGTGTGGAGGGATCAGAGGCCGCCGGTGGCCGGTTCACATCGACTCGTGTAAACGTTCTCATAATATGAAGCGTGATATGATCATAATATTATCTGATGATAGGTTGCTTCATTATACGATCAATGAAGCTTCATTCGTTTCACTACCGATCCATAGAATTATGACGCACAGATCGGTCACATCTAGCATTTCATAATGTTTTCAATTTACTATCGGAGTTCCCGAAGCTCCCGAGTAGAGGATCCGACGAGTTAACCGACACCATTTGTGTGAAACTGAAACTTTTACCAGAATCAGGAAGACGCACAGCGATAAACTATGATGAATGCGTGCTCAGATTAGATCGTGACGAATGACGAATGATGATGTATGGAGAGACGTCGGTAGCGTCACACGACGGACGAGGGACGGAGGGGGGGAGAGGGGAGAGGTGGAGCTTATAGGTGATGAATGTGAGGAGAGGATAATGTCGCAAGCCGGCGCTACACAAGGCGCGGTTCCCACGCGCCGCATGTGGCTCATGGTCACCGTCGCTAATAAGGCACGAGCCGGTACTGTCCCGCGTGTTGCTGTTGCTCCCGCAGGTGTCGCTCGTACGCCTGTTGCTGCTCCAACAGTTGCCGGACATGTTGCTGGTGCTCCAGGTGGTAGTGTGCTTCACCCCCCGGGCGGATGCTCTCCCCCGTATGATATCGATCGTGTGCCGGCGGTTGTCGGTACAATATCTGCGACTGTCGGTATTGTATCGGCGCTGGATAGTCCTGCGGTTGGTGATAGTGTTGGTGATCTCTCTGCCGTTGCTGGAGCAGTTGTTGCGGAGGAGGAGTGTAGGTGTCGGCGCGGCGGTGCAGCGCGGCGGGGCGGGCCGCGGCGCCGGAGGACTCCAGGAGGGCGGCGAGGGGACCGGGACGCAGGGGAGGGCGGTAGGTGGTGGCGTCCACGCGCGCCGCCGCCCGGGGGGGAGGGGGGCGGGCCGCCGGGGCGGAGGGGGGCGACACCAGCTCCTTGTTGCGGCTCTGCAACAGGAAACCCGCGCTCAGACATAGGTCCAGGAGGGAGAGGACGAGGAGCTCGAGAGGGGACCTGCCGACGCCGCATCCGAACCGTTGCGACACTTCATTAACATTATTATTAGCAAACGTTTAGTCGTCACGCTCGATATTGTTTAACAAAAATATACCAAAGTAATAAAAGAAGAGTAAAAGTTAGGCGTGCGCGCTGCCGCTAGTGAAATCGTCTGCTAAAGATTCGACCATATTTAATAAATAAGTACCCTATTAGGTATATTGTGAATATAATTTATAGTGTAGAAAGAGATCAATGATTAATATTACTAATTAGGCAGTTAATTAATTAAAGCAGACTGTTGCGATACATTTGACGTAAATGTCGTTCCATAATATCTATACGAGCGATATATTATTAGGTAAGTAGATAACATTATAATCTCGTGTTTTGTCATTATTTACATACACCTGTTAAAGCCAACGTTACTACTCGTACTATAATACTAACCACATCATACGCTACAACTTATAACAAGCATAGGTAAGAGGCAAACGACGTGTAGGACGTTCATCCCCAAGGTTGACAGATGACCTAGAGTCTTTTAAAGATCCAGGAACACGCTGGATACAAGCCATTTACATTAAACATATGAAACTACATTCAGGCCTGATAAGTCAAACTTATGACTAGCGCCATACACCTCGCGGCACTCTTAATATAATATTATATTGTGATCGTGATCTAACTGTCGTCGCTCACAAGTTAGTCAGTCGAGAAACTAACATTTTATGTACCTGTCCCAGAAGGTCCTTTATGTTATTCAATTATTTATTATTCCAGTATTAAAAATACCTATTATGTATTATGTTTATCGTGAAGTTTATATCAGTAAGATTATATCAAACAATTCAAAATTTGTTGTTGTCAAATCAGTATAATAAACTTAAAGGTATGTCGTGGACTCGTCAATAGTGAGTTATATGAAGCTTCGGGCAAAACTCTACGCAAATATTCATCCTGTTTTTATACTAAATGTTTTGCTTTATTTAGATCAAATATGAAGCTGAAACTTTACCTATAAATGTTAAAACTAGAGGACTATGACTACTCCATCAATAGGTTATCTCTTCCGGTAGAGCGAGCTTAAACAAAGAGAACCTAGAGCTATTACTGTAGAGCTGCTGTAGAGCTATGAATGTAGTGGCGGTCACCGCTACTATATCAGTTAAATATTGTCTATAATAGTTATTACTTCACTATGAATACACATATATAATCCTAACCTCGGTTTGAAGATGAATTGGCATTCAATAATATTCTCTCGAAGCTCATCAAGTACCACATGAGAGCTATTAGGTTAATTTTATTTTTTCTAGTTACTGAGTGTCGCTAACTTCAGAAGTGATGAAGTGGTCATTACAAAAGGTCTATAGTTCGACCTCGCCGAGTACGACCCGACTTGACTTCCACAACAAACTCAACCCATAAAGTTTGTTTATCGGCTTCAATTCGACTCGAGAGCGTCGACCTCGGTGTTGCTCAACGCGGTCCTACTATATCGCATGTATTTGCAATCCCATCATTTCAAAATTGGAGAAAAAAATGCAGCGAGAATGAAACCGTATGCGTCTGTGATAAGATTGAATTTAGCGTAACGGATAAAGTTCAGAACGAAGATGACATATCGAAAGTTTATGAGTTTTCGTAAAGCTGATGTGTTTCAACATTGATCGTGTGTCTGTTTGTACAGAAGCAAGTGGTAACTGTCGTCGGCACATTACAATGTAAACAACAAAAAGTTTTTGGAATGTAAGTAGATACGATGTAAATACTGAATACAATGGAAACATTCATAGAACATTGAATTATCAATGCAGGTTGTTCCCTCGCCGAGTATCTATTGGAACAGGGAACAGGGACCGAGCCAGGCAATAGGCACATGTTATAATATCTATATACTCGTACAGCTACACGGACAATATTTGCAATAACTTCTAAATATTCACAGTACTACTACCGGAAGCTATTCATTAGCTAATATATAACCTGTGCTGTACATCCTTCATATTTTCTGGAAAACTTCTGAAATGCTTTATTTATTCCTCTCAAATATTCTCTCCTTTCAAACTTTCCTTTCAAAAGTTTTATTCAAATAGGTCATAATCTGACACTTTTGCACGTCAATGAAGATAACAGTACTGAGTCTACCGTGCGTTCGGAAAGATACCTCTACAAGAAGAACTCACAAGAAACTAGTAGGGCTTAATTTTTTCAACAGATAGTTTCACAATATTTGGTTTGGTTACATTCGTTTCTTTGAAGGTGCCGCGAGGCGGCTATGCAGAAGTCTCTAGGCATCTTTGTCCTCTATGTACTGGTTGACTTTATAAAAAGCCTTCTTTAGTAAAGTATATATTATATAGGTTTTGAATTTACCCTCTGAGAGCCCAGTTATCTCTTTTGGGATTTTATTATAGAAACGTACACTATTTTCTAAGAATGTCTTTTTATTTGTTTCAGATAATCTGAAGCGAGGTACAGCTATTTTGTCTTTATTCCTAGTATTAAAATTAATTAAAATTATATCTGTATTATTTTGCCTCAATTCAGTAACAAACCGCCCAATCAACTCTCTCACATCAATCAATATTTACTTATTAACATGATAATTCCAAAACTTTCTCGCCTCGGTGGCGTAGAGGGCGCATACTCGACTGCCAATCAAGAGGTCCCGGGTTCGATTCCCAGGTCAGGCAGTGTTAAATATTGGATTTTTCCATTAGGAATTATCTCAATAACTGCCTGGAGTCTGGAACTGTGCCCGGTAGATGGCAATAGGCTCGCCCCCTATTACATGGGACCAATAACATACTGGCGAAATGTGGGTGTATCTACTATGGGACTGAGTCCTGGGTACACCTCTGCCTACCCCTTTGGGAGAAAAGGCGTAAATGTATGTTATGTTATGTTTGTTTTTAATTCCAAAATCGTAAACAATAGAAATGATCGCTCGGCTCTGAGTCATTTTTAAGTAATTTTCTTTAAGCTATCTCCATTCACAATATTATTAGACATAGTAAATTTCGTCGCAAGTAGTCAACCTCGGCTAGGTAATAAACAGTCGGTTATCTACGACACTAAACACAAGGTTAACTCGCGACACGACTGACGAATTAAACCGAACGAGCTTCATTATAATTACAATGCAAGCTCGATTGATTATAATATTAAGTTAACGGTCTTCAAACCGAGGCCAGCGCGACCACAAATTTGCTTGATCGTATGCAACTTTAAAAGTTCACATTATTGTTCATTCACTGAACGAATATTAATTCTGTTCCATTCTGAGCAAAATGACTTTTGCAATAGACACAGTGGTCTCGTTAGGACTCAGCACTTGAACGGCAACACACCGCTGCAGCAAATCGTCTACTCACCGCGAGCAGCAGGCATAGTTTGACTCAGGTATCACTTACTTTTTCAACTTTTTTTTCTCTTTTGTTGAAAACACACCGGGGTGTGTGTGTGTGTGTGTGTGTACCTGCGGGAAGACGCCGAGCATCTTGAGGCTGGGCGGCACGGGGGCGAGCTGGGACCGCGGGAGGGACACGTGCCCGAGGGCACCTGGTGGGAGCATGTGTGTGTGTGTGTGTGTGTACCTGCGGGGAGACGCCGAGCATCTTGAGGCTGGGCGGCACGGTGGCGAGCTGGGACCGCGGGAGGGACACGTGCCCGAGGGCACCTGGTGGGAGCATGTGTGTGTGTGTGTGTGTACCTGCGGGGAGACGCCGAGCATCTTGAGGCTGGGCGGCACGGTGGCGAGCTGGGACCGCGGGAGGGACACGTGCCCGAGGGCACCTGGTGGGAGCATGTGTGTGTGTGTGTGTGTACCTGCGGGGAGACGCCGAGCATCTTGAGGCTGGGCGGCACGGTGGCGAGCTGGGACCGCGGGAGGGACACGTGCCCGAGGGCACCTGGTGGGAGCATGTGTGTGTGTGTGTGTACCTGCGGGGAGACGCCGAGCATCTTGAGGCTGGGCGGCACGGTGGCGAGCTGGGACCGCGGGAGGGACACGTGCCCGAGGGCACCTGGTGGGAGCATGTGTGTGTGTGTGTGTGTACCTGCGGGGAGACGCCGAGCATCTTGAGGCTGGGCGGCACGGTGGCGAGCTGGGACCGCGGGAGGGACACGTGCCCGAGGGCACCTGGTGGGAGCATGTGTGTGTGTGTGTGTGTGTACCTGCGGGGAGACGCCGAGCATCTTGAGGCTGGGCGGCACGGTGGCGAGCTGGGACCGCGGGAGGGACACGTGCCCGAGGGCACCTGGTGGGAGCATGTGTGTGTGTGTGTGTGTACCTGCGGGGAGACGCCGAGCATCTTGAGGCTGGGCGGCACGGTGGCGAGCTGGGACCGCGGGAGGGACACGTGCCCGAGGGCACCTGGTGGGAGCATGTGTGTGTGTGTGTGTGTACCTGCGGGGAGACGCCGAGCATCTTGAGGCTGGGCGGCACGGTGGCGAGCTGGGACCGCGGGAGGGACACGTGCCCGAGGGCACCTGGTGGGAGCATGTGTGTGTGTGTGTGTGTACCTGCGGGGAGACGCCGAGCATCTTGAGGCTGGGCGGCACGGTGGCGAGCTGGGACCGCGGGAGGGACACGTGCCCGAGGGCACCTGGTGGGAGCATGTGTGTGTGTGTGTGTGTACCTGCGGGGAGACGCCGAGCATCTTGAGGCTGGGCGGCACGGTGGCGAGCTGGGACCGCGGGAGGGACACGTGCCCGAGGGCACCTGGTGGGAGCATGTGTGTGTGTGTGTGTGTACCTGCGGGGAGACGCCGAGCATCTTGAGGCTGGGCGGCACGGTGGCGAGCTGGGACCGCGGGAGGGACACGTGCCCGAGGGCACCTGGTGGGAGCATGTGTGTGTGTGTGTGTGTACCTGCGGGGAGACGCCGAGCATCTTGAGGCTGGGCGGCACGGTGGCGAGCTGGGACCGCGGGAGGGACACGTGCCCGAGGGCACCTGGTGGGAGCATGTGTGTGTGTGTGTGTGTACCTGCGGGGAGACGCCGAGCATCTTGAGGCTGGGCGGCACGGTGGCGAGCTGGGACCGCGGGAGGGACACGTGCCCGAGGGCACCTGGTGGGAGCATGTGTGTGTGTGTGTGTGTACCTGCGGGGAGACGCCGAGCATCTTGAGGCTGGGCGGCACGGTGGCGAGCTGGGACCGCGGGAGGGACACGTGCCCGAGGGCACCTGGTGGGAGCATGTGTGTGTGTGTGTGTGTACCTGCGGGGAGACGCCGAGCATCTTGAGGCTGGGCGGCACGGTGGCGAGCTGGGACCGCGGGAGGGACACGTGCCCGAGGGCACCTGGTGGGAGCATGTGTGTGTGTGTGTGTGTACCTGCGGGGAGACGCCGAGCATCTTGAGGCTGGGCGGCACGGTGGCGAGCTGGGACCGCGGGAGGGACACGTGCCCGAGGGCACCTGGTGGGAGCATGTGTGTGTGTGTGTGTGTACCTGCGGGGAGACGCCGAGCATCTTGAGGCTGGGCGGCACGGTGGCGAGCTGGGACCGCGGGAGGGACACGTGCCCGAAGTTCACCGTGAACGCCTCGCACCACACCGCGAAGTAATCGATATCGAACACCGTCAGCTCCTGGATGTTATGTTACACTGTTAGGACTTCTTTAATGGCTTCACTGCGCGCGTGTATTAGGAGGACGTACGGGCAGCATCGAAAGTCGACGACCACATTCAGTTATAAAAATCGCTGAATACCACATTATACCATATGTCATTAATGTAGTGTTTAGTTAATTGTGCACTTTATGTTCATTCAAAATTAATATCAGTTTAGATCGGATCCAGCCCCGATTGAATTGAAGGTGTAGTATAATATAAAAGTATATCTGACCCCAGGCAGTGTGAGGACGATGGTCTTCCTGTCGTATCGTCGGAGCGGCGTCTCCTTGCCGTTCTCGTCGGAGATGCGGATGCCGGCCGGGGACGGTTTGTCCCCGCGGCCCACCCAGAACTTTGCATCTGTGGGAGAAACACTCGTGCTCACATTATCATCTTAGGTATCGTTCTTTTACTGATAACGAGTATTTTTTATTATAGTAGCCGGAAGCGCTGCGACTTGGAGCGCCTACCGAAATTCCCAAAGAATGATGTTTCGCGTGCAACGACTTGCCATCGCTGCTAGCAGTCAGATGTCAAACGATATCTAATGGATAGTTTTATCCTTGGTTATTACTGATCGCAGGGGATGACAAATAGTAGTCTCCTATTCTGTCATTCTCAGTTCATAGAATTCGAACCTTCTAAAGTCATGATAAATCTCGAACCTCAAACGTGAAAGTTTCCGGAAACTCTACCGACCGTGGCATTACCACATAATAATATGGTGTACCTCAACGAACGAGTAGTGAATACCTGCAGCGAGCATCACACCGGTGACAAACTGCCCGAGTTGGAACTACTTCCCACCACTTCCCACTACTTTGGACCGAGGGTGAATCAAATTCCGATCTCAGAGTATACGCGTACGAGGGGCAAGTTCGGAAACTGCGCGAATACTTTATGTGCTTTACAAGTTGACGCGGACATTGTTATGAAAACATATTTTGTTAACTTTAACGACATGTTTTCACCTATTTCTATTACGATTCATGTAAAAACAATAAAATACAATATATAATAATAATTTAATATAGGATAACTTCCACACACGGTCATCTGGTCCCTGTACTATGGAAACCAGATGACTGATATACATACTTATATACGCTTATAACACACAGGGACAGATCAAACAAACATGCTCATGCGCACAAATGTTTGACTTGGCCGGGGATCGAACCCGGGACCTGCGGCTCAGAAGGTAGGGGCACTACCGGCTTATATATACCTACTATAATATATCAATAAATAAAAATATAATATTAAAATGAAGAGTGAAAATAGGTCAACATAAACCGCTAATTAGAGTCATTAGCGTCATTCAACAAAGCTTTACGCAACTCACATCAAACCAACATACCTATAGGTATATACCTACACACAAACTACGAGTATGCACTAACGCTGACCGCAACCTGGTTCAAATCTATCTACAGTTTAACGGAATTATGTTGATATTTAATTTGGAAACTATACTAACTGCGCTCCACTGTTTCATTCGTTGAAAGAAAACATACCTAAAATGATTTATAATTATCATCTGCTACATTATTTCAAAACTTAAGTTACCCATAGAGGTGTACCTGTCGACCAAATTCGCACAATCACAAAATTGGAGTGTCGTAATACAGCGAATATTCATGATTTAATTATTCAGATCGCGTTGTTTACATGTGAGATAAGAGGTCGTTAATCATTCGTGACGCCATTATACCTACCAAGGGCGTCGCCAAGGGGGGGCAGGGGGGGTCTGCTGCCCCCCCCTAGAGAATCTAAAAAATTTAGCCTTTATTGTCAATGTTGACGACATTCAAGTGCCGTCATACGATAGACACGTATTTTTAAATACAGAACCATCTGGGACCTATTTCATAAAAAAAAAAATCTACATAACTGTAAAAAATCTAAAAAATTGTAGGATTGTAGGGCTTTTCTGTTTCATAGAAATTTGTAATTGTAAATTGGTATATAGGCTGTTGTATATCTACCTACCTACCCAAATGGGGAATTTGGGTAGAAATTCCTTGACTAGCCCCCCCCTTGATCATCGGCTGGCGACGCCCTTGATACCTACCCTGTGCTTGTGCCTGTGTTCACACACCGCTATCTCTCATATATATATTTATTTAACTGTCCGTGCACACAGTACACGGCAGGCAATAATTGAAAGATGAACGGTGTGTTCATTAGGTATAATAATAAATGAAGCAGTCGAACGGTCCATTGTGGTGTTATTGCTGGCTTGAAATATAGACTTGGAAACATCGGCAGTTGAGGGTGAAACATGGCGGTAACTTTATATAAAGATTAGTCGCTTATACCGGAGGTACCGTCGCTACTCGAGGGAGTCTTCGGTTATTATCATGGTTTGTGTTTGACCCAACTCAACATGGGTACACAACAATTAAACAGCAACATAGTATTGTAAAATAAGCAGTTTTTATCATCATCATCATCATCCAGCCGTTGGAAGTCCACTGCTGAAAATAAGCCTCCCCCATAAGGGTGGTTGTTGCCAATACTCGCCACGCTTGGCAGGCGGGTTGGCGAGCGCAGTTTGGTGGTATTACGCAGAGGACGGTGCTGCCCGTCCTCTGAATCTATTCGGGTGTTTCTGTGGGTGGGAGGGTGTTTCTTGAAATCCAGTAATCAGTATGTGTTCTCGGCGTGATTTATGCAAAGATAGATCATCTACGGATATCATGAGTGTTGTGTGATAACAATTATTTACAAGACCTAGTGTTGAAGATAATACTCGCTCTTCCCGACGGTGACAACCGCATTCTCCAGTTTTCTCGTGACCACGGCCGATGCGACTCAGTCGAAACGTCGAGGTAAATAATAAATGTCTTTAGCGCGATTAAGTCCCGTCTCATTCATAAAATATGTGTTCGAATCGTGAAAATTTAAAAATTATTTTTTTCATCTGATAGTTTTACAACATCTGCGGGTTATTCGTTTGTTTGGACTTGCCGCGCGGTGGCTTTGCAGAAGTTTCCAGGCATATTCGTCCCCTATGTACTGATGGACTTTATAATAAGCATTCTTTAGTAAATTAAAAATTAACAGTTGCCAGCGATTCCACTCGCTACTAATATTTATTCAGCGACGATAGAACTCCATAGAATATAAGGCCGAAGGCCAGGTCTCTTACATTTTCAGTCAATTTAGTCCGCAGAAATAACGAACATATCGTGCCCTGCACTCTATCCAAACTATCGTATTTTCAGTGATACGTTCGATGATCACTCCAATAGGACCGGACACGTTATGAAATGCACAACAGAGAATACCGCCGGTTATGTAGACCGATTAAGTATATCTAGCCAGTGAATTACATATGCATAAATAGTCATCTGTGTGTAGTAGCTACCTGGTGCCTCTCCGTCGTAGGAGAAGTGCGGCACGAGCAGAGTCTGCGCGTCCACCACCACGACGGGGTCGGAGGAGACGCCGTGCACGCCGCGCAGCGCGCCCACCTGCGCCGGCCGCGGGACCTGCAGCGAGCGCCCGAACGACACGTCGCCGAAGTTCACCTGCGGGACATCTCGCGTTACACTGACGCACTAGCACGCCGGTCGACTGTTTCCTATTGGATATACCGGCCCTAGTATTGTTCTTGAATACGGGTGTCGATCACGCCGGACCTGTGCCATATACCGGGTACGCCTACACTTAGCCAGTTATGTTTTGAGTTCCATGTAACGTGTAAAGTGATCCTATTGCGATCGTAACGTACGATCGTGTGTTTTTCCTGAAGGGGAGGCAGAGATGCACCCGGGACTCGGTCCCGTAGTGGGTACACCCACATTTCACCATTATTATATTGGTCCCATGTAATAGGACGCGAGCCTGTCGCCATCTACCGGGCACAGTTCCAGACTCCGGGCTGTCATAGAGATGTTTCCCGATAAAAAAACCCGGTAACACTCTACCGGACTCGGGGATCGAACCCGGGATCACACGATCGGTATTCGAGCTTGTGCCCCCTACGCCACCTGCAACCATCGACCGGACACAAATCCAGATTCCAGGCTGATACTGAGAAAATTCCTTATAGAAATATCTAATAACACCTTTTGCCTAGCCTGGGAATAAAATGTAGGACCTTAAGCACAGCTGCACCGATTAGGCCGACGAGACGCCCGTATTCGTCCCGTATACCCTGAGTCCGGGCGCACGTGTCGTCACTCACCGAGAAGTCGTCGCACCACACGGAGAACCACTTGATGTCCTTGAAGGTGACCCCCTCGGGCAGCGCGAGCGTGAGGCCCTCCCCGCGGTAGCGGCGCAGCGGGCCCCCGCCGCCGCGCTCGTCGCGCAGCCGCCGCCCGCCGCCCGCCGCGCCCTGGGGGGCCTTCGACTTGCCCACGTAGAAGTACGCCGCTGCACAACACAACAATAACATTGCGGCATCTTCAGGACATGCGCCGCCACCGGGTGCTGACGACGTGCAGTGCGCACGAACGATACAGACGACGGAGACATTCAAAAACGTTTGAGAATTGTTTGCTCGGTTTCAGTGGATGTTGTGTCACTTCCATAGATCTCCCGATGTTGAGATGTTTCATTTAATGCGAGAATTTCATTGGATCGTATAATATTAACAAAGCATAATATCACCGGGGACGGCCAGTTAGAATCTATAATAGCAGCTACTTATGCGATCAGAATGCGGTTACAGTAATTCGCTCTACAAATACCGACAATGATATCCCTTACGAGAATTTTAATCCGAGCTTTCTCTTCGCTTGAATTGAAACTGGTTTATTTTGAAAAATGATTAAGGATAAGAAAGTGTTGTACTAGTGTGTCGACCTTCCTCCGCGTCACACGTCTCGTCCGGTATCAAACAGCTCCTCTCTTCTGACCGCTGCAGATTGTGGCTCGTATCCGAGCTCAGTACTCTGCGCGCACAGATAAATCAACGCAAAGAAGACACTTTATAAGGGCATGCTATCGCCTAGGTTATGCACTGATACAGCATTATAGCCGGCCCCGTCCCTGTTCATACAATTAAACTTAAAACTTAACATGAAATGTTTTTGAATTTATTCAAAAACATTTCATGTTTAAGCATGACATGACATGTACTACTACTACGCCACCCTCTCTGTCTGTAGTTGCCGTAAGAACCGGTTAAGGATTATCACAGCAGCGTCTTCTGCGTGAAAACCGCCGACCCACCTGCAAAGCGTGGCCAGTATTGGCAAAACCCCCCCATAGGAGAGGCTTATGTTCAGCAGCGAACTTCCAACGGCTGAGATGATGATGACATCGACTATGCCATTATACAAATATAATCCAGTTAAAAGTAGGCGACCTCCCCCGCACGTATTGGTGATTTTATTTCCATACTAAAATTCAAAGCGACGTCTTGAGGTCGAATTGTCTGCACGTAATGTACTCGTACCTACATCACGCGAGACTGCAGGGAAAGTGACCATCATCCATCTGTCATTATGTACACACTGCACGACAATAACAACCTAGCTCCCTTGGCATAAGATGAGGTTTGGCGTGCAGCTCGGGATGCAAAGAATGCGATGCTATGATCGGTATGATTCTTATGTGAATTACCTGTAATAAGATAATTTCGCGTTCACTTACTTTGTGATTTTACCTGTTCAATAATTTATATATTACTCAATATATCCTCCGCTACCTAATATACTTCTAAAAGTCAGTAGAGTAATCTCGAAGCTCTATTCAAAACATTCAACAAGTATAATATTCGTACTAACTTTGTATCGTCAATGTTATAATAACGGTTAATATAAGGTTGATATGCAACAGGAGCACCAAGTGTAACCCAGGGCCCTGCGCGGCACGCGGCACTCCTCACCGGTGCTCCGGTCTGTCTCCGATGAAATGCTTCCGAGAATGACTGGAATTCATATCGATGTCGTCGAGTCGCTAATACTTTGTTCGCGCTAATACGCTACGCTACGCTACGCTACGCTACGCTACGCTAATACTGCGTTGTGAAATAAATAAATTTATTATTATTATATTATTAAATACTTCTATTCGTATTTGAACCATGTGACTACTGGCATCCTCGCTATACTTACTCACTCTCATCGTTATTGTCACACGGTGGAAGGTATAGCATTATACTAGCTACTCCTCATTCCACACATTCCTCCCCACTCATAACAATACAATGCTTGTATGGGACACACAACATTTACCTCACCAGCCCCTGCTATGTGAAGACCGCGGCGCGGGCCGAGTGTGCGGCTACAGAGCATACCGACCGCAAGCCGTCCTTACAGGACACATTATGTCCGCTGTCGACTGTTCGAATTACTGTGGAAAGAATTTCCCGAAACCCCAACGGGAACAAAGACACAGAAATTAGCCAGACCACTGCAGTAGTGTGCCGCTGAACACTGCTCTATATAAACTCTATAGCTATGGAATGAACTGCTCGAATCTCCATTTTTGCTAATTATTGCATAAATGCAATTCAATCTGTCATTTCCAGATCTCGGAACATTGCAGAATATTTTGACGGCAAGGATCTATGATGGGCTGTAATTTACTAGACGCATATCTTCTTTATTATCGTAACGACGTTCATATATATACGTAATGTAGGTACATACAAACTATTACAAAATATAATCGGCGTTATTGGATTGTAAATGATGATATAAAGAAAAGTAACGCCATAAACATCTAAGTTACGTCACGAGAGCATAACCGTTGTGTCAGTTCCAAGTTCAACAAAAGACGTAATATAATTATTCATGAAGAGTATTCTCGGATTTTAACGCTCGCCGACATTACTATTAAACATAACATAACATACATTCACGCCTTTTTTCCCGAAGGGGTAGGCTGAGGTGTACCCAGGACTCAGTCCCATAGTAGATACACCCACATTTCGCCAGTATGTTATTGGTCCCATGTAATAGGGGGCGAGCCTATTGCCATCTACCGGGCACAGTTCCAGACTCCAGGCAGTTATTGACATAATTCCTAGTGGAAAAATCCAATATTTAACAGTGCCTGACCTGGGGATCGAACCCGGGACCTCTTGATTGGCAGTCGAGCATGCGCCCTCTACGCCACCGAGGCAGTATAACTGTGTGAAATATAGGCCGTGATAGCACTGGAACTGTAATTACAGCGCTAACAGTGCACTGCACTGCACTTGTCATCTATAGAGATGTATGAACCCAGCACGTGTCGGCTGTGAGTAACAGCCACCGAACTATAGGAGCTATAGGAGCCAACAAATCATTATTTCTTTTCATCTAGTTTGGTTATTTTCAAAAACCGTCCAGTATGCAGTATGCAGTATGCAGTATGCAGCGTAGCGCACCACGCAGCAGCTTTTTATACAAATAATGTTATGTGTGTATGAATAACGGAGTATGGCGACGAGGTTTTTGTTGAAAATACGGAAAATACGTAACGTAGGTGAGAGAGTACAATGTGCAGATAGACAGATAGACAGATACATACACTCACTAGAATAATAATTCTGTCATCACACCTTTTGTATATAATCAAAAAAAAAAAAAATCAAAAAACATTTATTTCGACCATTAGATCATAGATTCATTATTATTATTATTATTATTATAGAAATCAATTAAACTTAATTAATTTTTTTTTTTTTTTTTTTTATTTTATATTAAATTTAACCAAAGAACAGAATAATGAACAGTCAGAAAAGTTTCTCTTCAAAACTGTTTCTTGTGGACAGAACGATTCAAGTTCAATGTAGTACTACTCTTCTTAGCTATAATATTAATGTTGAGAGTTTTTACCATCGAAAAACTATATCTATCACCTATGGTACCGATTGCAAAGTACAACTATAATATGAGCAACAGAAGATAAGTATTATAGTCAGTAAGTACAGAAGAAGAGGCTGGAGATAAGAGAACAAGTTTGAAGCGACTCCACGACATTCTGAATTATTCTAGCAACTAACTCGTGTCATACTTCTTGTACTAATCCTGTAATAACACTAATTATGAAACAGTATTGTAATACCACGTACGTAACATAGATTATTGTTCATTAACATAATATCTGGTCCGTGAGAATATCTCCGCAGGTCTCGAGCTAACGTGGGAACATCGTCCTTCTATATTCTACACTCTATTGTAAAACTACAAGTGCAAGCATTAAGCGGCGCTCTACATACTAAGGTCTATGGTGGGAGCATTTACATAATATACCTAAACTGAATCTTAATCTTCCTCAAACCCATGAGGACTGCCGGAGGCGGCGATAAGCCTTTAGATCTTTCGAAACTGTGTTGATACTAGTTTCGTGTCTAGTATAGTAGTTACAAAAATGCGTGTGTGTGTACCTGGTCCCTCTCCGTCGTAAGTGAAGTCCTTGAGGTAGAGCGTGCGGCTGTCGATGGCGTAGAGAGTCCCGCGCACGCCGTGGTGCAGCTGCGAGAGCGCGCCGATCTCTGCGCCGTAGTACCGCCCGCCGGAGGACGAGGGCCCGCCGGGGCTCTGCTGGCCCTCGCAGTACACTGCGACAAGAACACACGCTGCACACGTTACATTATGTTACATTGTTATATGTATGTTACACTATTTTACATTATTTTACCAATACCTATCAGTGGGTAATCTGAACAAGGGTCATCATAATATTTTGTTGTGTAGTTTCCCTCTCGAGACAAACCTATACATAGTATTAATGAGTAACGAATGTGGCTCTCTTCTGAAAGAAACTCTATGTGAATATGTGAAATATTAAACTGTTATTGTGTGTATGTTATGATCTCTGAGCCTTTTATCGCAGTTGTTCTGTGTTAAAAAAGCGTTATTAGATAATATTTTCATTAGGATTTTTTTGATAGCGGCTCACAATCTGGAATTATTATTTTTTCGAGAACAATGGACTTTGTATCAATGGGAAAGAGCCATTGTTGATGGCAATAGGGACTTCAACACATCACCGACGAAGTGTGTGCGGTATCCACCGTGGGTTGATGTTATGTTATAGTCTAATCAGATGATATATAACAAGAGCCATACAATGTATTGCAGTTGTATTATAACAATCAACCATAGATTATGTTAAGGACAACAATAATTATTATTGTAGAAGTGTCGTGCAGTGTAGTACACGGGCAGTCGGTTGATACATTTGATAACTTTCTACATTTGTCTACATCGTCACATGAAATCTTAATTGATCACAACATCACCATTAACTATACCCAGTGGTTATATACCTAGACTAGATACACAGCAACTTGAGCCTTGTTACCGCGAGATAGTTCGTTGCAAATAGATTATGGTCTGTTCATCGCCAGGGTAATGCTCGATAGGAATCACTTGCGATATATCTGAGATAAATGTACTGACAAGTATGTATGTATGACGCGAGTGTGTGAGTATGTGTACCTGTATATGTATGTGTGTGACCCCGAAGTCCACTTTCTATAGAGATTAGATACTACATTCATGTTTGGTACAACTTTCACTGTCTAATTACTTGTTGAAGCTATTAATATTATATTCTCACGCGTAATCAAAACTATTAATGGTCGTATGTCCGACAGGGTCCCACATGATGGATCACTTCATTCATTTGTAGATTGATTCTAAATATTATTCCGTTTTCTACGTTCTGACACTTTGGGTTTCAAACATATCGTTGGACACTGATATTAACAGTTTTTCATTTCAAATAATAATATGTTTGGTAAGAATATTTTATTAGGAATACGATAAAACTAATGATAACGCTATAAAATAAACTATATAACTTTTAACAGTCGTTCAACAAAAGTAAGTTTTGTCGTCGAATAGGTAAACAAATGTAAAAGTATTTACGAGTTTGTTCTCGTTCTTATATATTTTATGAATGGTATTTAATCAATAACTGCAGCCGTTAACATTAGTAACCGACAGATATACAACGTAAACACGCAAGAGAGGAACAATATCTAATTCGTCGATCACCTCATCCATTTTATATGTGGAGTCGAATTGTTTTTCGCAAATTCCGAAATTCTTTCTTTTATAGTTAGTTAGTTGTTCAGGTGGACGGGTAGATGTTGGTGGACGTTGATGGTGGACGGGTAGATGTTGGTGGACGTTGTTGGTGGACGGGTAGATGTTGGTGGACGTTGTTGGTGGACGGGTAGATGTTGGTGGACGTTGTTGGTGGACGGGTAGATGTTGGTGGACGTTGTTGGTGGACGGGTAGATGTTGGTGGACGTTGTTGGTGGACGGGTAGATGTTGGTGGACGTTGTTGGTGGACGGGTAGATGTTGGTGGACGTTGTTGGTGGACGGGTAGATGTTGGTGGACGTTGTTGGTGGACGGGTAGATGCACCCCATTAAGTATTACGTTGTAGCGGCAACAAACCATAATTATAGCTCGACATAAAAGTGTAGAAAATAATGGGGGCGCCACTGTATTTATCAATTAGAAAAACTTTTAAGTCAACACGTACACTTTAAATTAGTTCCGTTTCTACTCTTTTCTGTCGAGCTATATTATATAGGTGGATTATTGTTAAATACGTGTAATAAAGAACAATTTATTATTATAAATAGCTATATTGCCGCAGCACAAGCCCATAAAGCTTCCAGTTACGATCTTCACCGACCTCTTCAACATTTATCGTCATATTTCTGCACATTTATTATAGAATATAAATATAAACCCTCCTCTTGAGTCTCTCTATCCATTCGTGATTTAAACCCGTCCGGATAGAACCGCATTTAAATCCGCAGCGTACTTAGTTAAGGGTTCGGAGTTGGAGAATACACAGACAGACTTTTTTTATACCTCGTATGAAACTACTAGCTGCGCCCCGCGGTGTCACCCGCTCGTAGACATCGTTCCCGTGGGAATATCGGGGAAAAAATACCCCATGTGTTATCCCAGGGTCCAACCTACCTAGCACTTCTCCCGGTTGTCTCCCCGCCTGATGGGGGCTGCGGCCGCTCTCAAGCGGCTGCTGCCCAACCTTGGTGGACCCAAGGCCAGCTGCCGCCGCCTCTACATGGGGGTGGTGCGGTCGATGGCCCTGTATGGGGCCCCCGTATGGGTAATTGCCCTGACGGAGCAAACCATCGCCCACCTGAGGAAACCTCAGAGGGTGATGGCCGTCGGGGTAATACGGGGATACCGCACCGTCTCCTATGAGGCGGCATGCCTGTTGGCTGGTTCCCCTCCCTGGGACTTGGAGGCGGAGCTGTGCGCCGCTCGGTATGAGTGGCGCACTGCACTCCGTCTCCGTGGGGAATTCCCTGCCCCCAGGGAGGTGAACCAGTGGAAGGAGGCGGCCAACGAGGCATTGCTCGAGAGGTGGAGAACGCGCCTGGCCCACCCTCGAGCAGGCAGCTGGACAGTGGTGGCAGTCCGTCCACTACTCCAGGAGTGGACGGAAAGGCAGCACGGGTCGCTTACCTCCCGGCTTGTGCAGGTGCTTGCGGGGCATGGATGCTTCGGCAAGTATCTGCACCACATAGCCGGTAGGGAACCGACCCCCGCTTGCCACCACTGTGGATGCGACGTGGATACGGCGCAGCACACACTGGAGGAGTGCCCAGCATGGGCCAGTGAGCGTCGTACCCTCGTCGCAGTTATGGGGGCCGAGCTCTCGCTAGCAACCATGGTTCGAACCATGGTTGAGAGCGAGACCTCGTGGAGGGCAGCGGACGAATTCTGCGAGACTGTCATCTCGCAGAAGGAGACCGCGGAGCGTGATCGCGAGGCCCCTACCGACCTCGCGATGCGCGCCCGGAGACCAGGGCGTCGAAGAAGGCTCTTCCACGCCCTTCTCCATCCCCCATAACACGGGTCTAGGCGGTGAGTGCGGGGGCACCCACTGCCGAATAGATTAGACCCGCGAGGTGGCGCGCGCGGTATCCCGCGCGCCCCTTTTGTGTCGGGGGCGAGAACTTCTCCTCGCCCCCCGCGTTGGGGTCCTCTACGGAGGACCGAACGCCGTCCGGGCTGCGGACGAGTGCTTCGGCGTACCCGTGGTCCGGACACATGGCGTCCCGCTGGATAACCCCCAGGTTTTTTAGTGGGTAAACCCCGCCGTTACATCTTGGCGGGGGAGTCCCACATACCGCCCTGCTGCCCCCCGGTGCAGGGTGACGATGCGTAAAGCATTTTTCCTGGGTATAAAAAAAAAAGGGTCCAACCTACCTACATACCGAATTTCAGCTCAATCGGTTCAGTAGTTTTGGCGGGAAGAGTAACAAACATCCATCCATCCAAACTTTCGCATTTATAATATTAGTAGGATTTAAACTTTATCATATACCTATACATAATAGAATACGTACTCGTAGCTATAAGGACGTAGGGCTGGCCGCAGGGCGCTATAGTGGGCACCGTTACAACAACAGTGTAGTGATAGTGTAGTGTAGTGCAGCGTGGCGCGCGGCCAGCTCCGGCGCTACGGCACGGGACAGGTTCCTACAGCGCGCTATAGTGGGCACCGTTACAACAACAGTGTAGTGATAGTGTAGTGTAGTGCAGCGTGGCGCGCGGCCAGCTCCGGCGCTACGGCACGGGACAGGTTCCTACAGCGCGCTATAGTGGGCACCGTTACAACAACAGTGTAGTGATAGTGTAGTGTAGTGCAGCGTGGCGCGCGGCCAGCTCCGGCGCTACGGCACGGGACAGGTTCCTACAGCGCGCTATAGTGGGCACCGTTACAACAACAGTGTAGTGATAGTGTAGTGTAGTGCAGCGTGGCGCGCGGCCAGCTCCGGCGCTACGGCACGGGACAGGTTCCTACAGCGCGCTATAGTGGGCACCGTTACAACAACAGTGTAGTGATAGTGTAGTGTAGTGCAGCGTGGCGCGCGGCCAGCTCCGGCGCTACGGCACGGGACAGGTTCCTACAGCGCGCTATAGTGGGCACCGTTACAACAACAGTGTAGTGATAGTGTAGTGTAGTGCAGCGTGGCGCGCGGCCAGCTCCGGCGCTACGGCACGGGACAGGTTCCTACAGCGCGCTATAGTGGGCACCGTTACAACAACAGTGTAGTGATAGTGTAGTGTAGTGCAGCGTGGCGCGCGGCCAGCTCCGGCGCTACGGCACGGGACAGGTTCCTACAGCGCGCTATAGTGGGCACCGTTACAACAACAGTGTAGTGATAGTGTAGTGTAGTGCAGCGTGGCGCGCGGCCAGCTCCGGCGCTACGGCACGGGACAGGTTCCTACAGCGCGCTATAGTGGGCACCGTTACAACAACAGTGTAGTGATAGTGTAGTGTAGTGCAGCGTGGCGCGCGGCCAGCTCCGGCGCTACGGCACGGGACAGGTTCCTACAGCGCGCTATAGTGGGCACCGTTACAACAACAGTGTAGTGATAGTGTAGTGTAGTGCAGCGTGGCGCGCGGCCAGCTCCGGCGCTACGGCACGGGACAGGTTCCTACAGCGCGCTATAGTGGGCACCGTTACAACAACAGTGTAGTGATAGTGTAGTGTAGTGCAGCGTGGCGCGCGGCCAGCTCCGGCGCTACGGCACGGGACAGGTTCCTACAGCGCGCTATAGTGGGCACCGTTACAACAACAGTGTAGTGATAGTGTAGTGTAGTGCAGCGTGGCGCGCGGCCAGCTCCGGCGCTACGGCACGGGACAGGTTCCTACAGCGCGCTATAGTGGGCACCGTTACAACAACAGTGTAGTGATAGTGTAGTGTAGTGCAGCGTGGCGCGCGGCCAGCTCCGGCGCTACGGCACGGGACAGGTTCCTACAGCGCGCTATAGTGGGCACCGTTACAACAACAGTGTAGTGATAGTGTAGTGTAGTGCAGCGTGGCGCGCGGCCAGCTCCGGCGCTACGGCACGGGACAGGTTCCTACAGCGCGCTATAGTGGGCACCGTTACAACAACAGTGTAGTGATAGTGTAGTGTAGTGCAGCGTGGCGCGCGGCCAGCTCCGGCGCTACGGCACGGGACAGGTTCCTACAGCGCGCTATAGTGGGCACCGTTACAACAACAGTGTAGTGATAGTGTAGTGTAGTGCAGCGTGGCGCGCGGCCAGCTCCGGCGCTACGGCACGGGACAGGTTCCTACAGCGCGCTATAGTGGGCACCGTTACAACAACAGTGTAGTGATAGTGTAGTGTAGTGCAGCGTGGCGCGCGGCCAGCTCCGGCGCTACGGCACGGGACAGGTTCCTACAGCGCGCTATAGTGGGCACCGTTACAACAACAGTGTAGTGATAGTGTAGTGTAGTGCAGCGTGGCGCGCGGCCAGCTCCGGCGCTACGGCACGGGACAGGTTCCTACAGCGCGCTATAGTGGGCACCGTTACAACAACAGTGTAGTGATAGTGTAGTGTAGTGCAGCGTGGCGCGCGGCCAGCTCCGGCGCTACGGCACGGGACAGGTTCCTACAGCGCGCTATAGTGGGCACCGTTACAACAACAGTGTAGTGATAGTGTAGTGTAGTGCAGCGTGGCGCGCGGCCAGCTCCGGCGCTACGGCACGGGACAGGTTCCTACAGCGCGCTATAGTGGGCACCGTTACAACAACAGTGTAGTGATAGTGTAGTGTAGTGCAGCGTGGCGCGCGGCCAGCTCCGGCGCTACGGCACGGGACAGGTTCCTACAGCGCGCTATAGTGGGCACCGTTACAACAACAGTGTAGTGATAGTGTAGTGTAGTGCAGCGTGGCGCGCGGCCAGCTCCGGCGCTACGGCACGGGACAGGTTCCTACAGCGCGCTATAGTGGGCACCGTTACAACAACAGTGTAGTGATAGTGTAGTGTAGTGCAGCGTGGCGCGCGGCCAGCTCCGGCGCTACGGCACGGGACAGGTTCCTACAGCGCGCTATAGTGGGCACCGTTACAACAACAGTGTAGTGATAGTGTAGTGTAGTGCAGCGTGGCGCGCGGCCAGCTCCGGCGCTACGGCACGGGACAGGTTCCTACAGCGCGCTATAGTGGGCACCGTTACAACAACAGTGTAGTGATAGTGTAGTGTAGTGCAGCGTGGCGCGCGGCCAGCTCCGGCGCTACGGCACGGGACAGGTTCCTACAGCGCGCTATAGTGGGCACCGTTACAACAACAGTGTAGTGATAGTGTAGTGTAGTGCAGCGTGGCGCGCGGCCAGCTCCGGCGCTACGGCACGGGACAGGTTCCTACAGCGCGCTATAGTGGGCACCGTTACAACAACAGTGTAGTGATAGTGTAGTGTAGTGCAGCGTGGCGCGCGGCCAGCTCCGGCGCTACGGCACGGGACAGGTTCCTACAGCGCGCTATAGTGGGCACCGTTACAACAACAGTGTAGTGATAGTGTAGTGTAGTGCAGCGTGGCGCGCGGCCAGCTCCGGCGCTACGGCACGGGACAGGTTCCTACAGCGCGCTATAGTGGGCACCGTTACAACAACAGTGTAGTGATAGTGTAGTGTAGTGCAGCGTGGCGCGCGGCCAGCTCCGGCGCTACGGCACGGGACAGGTTCCTACAGCGCGCTATAGTGGGCACCGTTACAACAACAGTGTAGTGATAGTGTAGTGTAGTGCAGCGTGGCGCGCGGCCAGCTCCGGCGCTACGGCACGGGACAGGTTCCTACAGCGCGCTATAGTGGGCACCGTTACAACAACAGTGTAGTGATAGTGTAGTGTAGTGCAGCGTGGCGCGCGGCCAGCTCCGGCGCTACGGCACGGGACAGGTTCCTACAGCGCGCTATAGTGGGCACCGTTACAACAACAGTGTAGTGATAGTGTAGTGTAGTGCAGCGTGGCGCGCGGCCAGCTCCGGCGCTACGGCACGGGACAGGTTCCTACAGCGCGCTATAGTGGGCACCGTTACAACAACAGTGTAGTGATAGTGTAGTGTAGTGCAGCGTGGCGCGCGGCCAGCTCCGGCGCTACGGCACGGGACAGGTTCCTACAGCGAGCGGCACGACACAGTAGTAGTAGTGTGACATAACAGTACAAGTAACGGCTTCCCTCTCGTCTCCTCATAACGTAGTGTCACCGCGTGATATAGGTGTCGTGATGGTTGTTTACTGCGGGTGCGACTGCAGAGGTTGTACTGCTCATATATTACGACCACTCGTTATTATTGATTTATGTGCTATTACTTAACATGTGATATAACCTCTCTATATATAAGTATATATACAACACCTCAGCTGCATCGGTGGAGTAGTAGACTAGTGCCGTATGACAGCCTCGTTGGCCCAGATGGTAGTAACTCTGCTTTCTGTGCCGCAGGGCCCGTGTTCGATCCCCGGCCAGGTCAAACATTTGTGTGCATGAACATGTCTGATTGATCTGTGTCTGGGTGTTATAAGCGTATATAAGTATGTATATCAGTCTTCTGGTTACCATAGTACAGGCTTCTAGCCTAGTTTGGGATCAGATGACCGTGTGTGGAAGTTGTCCCATATTATTATTATTATTATATTATTATTATACATACATCCACACACCCCGCATGTACCGTATGTATAGACCACTGTAAGCGCAAGCACCTTATATTGTAAATGAATAGATACGAGTAAGTACAGGAACATAGTATGCGGCGAACAAAAGACATGAACGCGCGTCACATCACCTCTCCTGCTGCTGCTGCTTCACTCAACAGTACGCATACTACGCGACGCTTACATTCCTACACGACACTTCTCTTCGTTTATTTTTATATTATTCGTCTATATTTCTGTTATCATTAACATGAACATTCACTAATGTTCATATTTGATGATCTAGCCGCTGATAGGTTAGGTACCCTGTCTCTTCAATGCTCTATGTGTTATTATCTTATCTCTGTATATTATACCAATTGGAATTCAGGGACTAAACCAAACAAAAATATAAATAGTATGTTAAGTAATCTATACTAATATTATAAAGAGAAAAACTTTATTTTTTTTGTTTGTAACGAATAGGCTCCGAAACTACTGGACCAATTATAAAAATTCTTTCACTTATGGATAGCTTAATTCAGTGTGAGTGTCATAGGCTATATGAGATTTTGAAAAAAAATAGGGATCCGTAAGAAAACTGCAATATTGTGAACCAAGGTGTCACATAATATAATTACCATATTCATAAATTTGCGTGCGCTGTGAAATCCATTGATGGTAGAATAATATAATGTACTAGGGGTTTGTAGTACTTATCAATATCTACAAAATAGTCCGCGGAAATTTTATCCATCTATTTTGGTTTAGTCACAATAATTGAAACAGTGATTATTTTTCATGCGGTGTGAAAACTATTGGTGGTAGAGTAAAGTAATGTACTAGGGGTTTGTAGTAATTATTAATACCTACAAAACAGTATACATAGAATATATCCATCTTTTTTGGTTTAGTCACAATAATCGAAGCAGTGATTATTTTTCATGCGGTGTGAAAACTATCGGTGGTAGATTAAAGTAATGTACTAGGGGTTTGTAGTACTTATCAATACCTGCAAAACAGTATACATAGATTATATCCATCTTTTTTGGTTTAGTTACAATAATCGAAGCAGTGATTATTTTTCATGCGGTGTGAAAACTATTGATGGTAGAGTAAAGTAATGTAATAGGCGTTTGTAGTATTTACCAATATCTACAAAATAGTCTACGGACATTATATCCCTCTATTTTGGTTAAGTCACAATAATCGAAGCAGTGATTATTTTTCATGCGGTGTGAAAACTATTGATGGTAGATTAAAGTAATGTACTAGGGGTTTGTAGTATTTACCAATATCTACAAAATAGTCTACGGACATCATATCCATCTATTTTGGTTTAGTCACAATAATCGAAAGTCATTATATGCATGCGCTGTGAAAAGTATTGGTGGTAGAATAAAGTAATGTACTAGGGGTTTGTAGTACTTATCAATATCTTCAAAATAGCCCACGATAAATTTATACATGTGTTAAGGTTTGGTCATTGTAAGAGAAATAGTAATTAATTTGCGTGCGCTGCGTATACCATTAGGGTTATATCTATTAAGAAAGAAGAAGAAGAAAGAAAATATATTTATTGCAACACACAACATTGTTCCCAAATAATAACTAAAAGAAACTATATTATTGTAGGCGCACATTATTAGTATTAAAATACAATGTATCACGAATTTACTCCTGTTAAACGTCCACTTTATCTACTTCTGCTACCCGTGCGAAGCCGGGGCGGGTCGCTAGTAGTATATATACTATTTTGTAATTATGTTGGTATTTAGTACATTATGTTATATTATGCCAACCTATATCAAATTTCATAAAGATAGGCGTGGAGATAGAAATGAGAAAGATAATATAATATAGGTAAGTATGTTATAAGTGTTGCCACCTGCTAGGTACTGAATCAGTGTTACCTGATCCGCTGATAATATTATGTAGATGTTATAATATAGGTAAGTATGTTATAAGTTTTGCCACCTGCTAGGTACTGAATCAGTGTTACCTGATCCGCTGATAATATTATGTAGATGTTATAATATTATAATATAGGTAAGTATGTTATAAGTGTTGCCACCTGCTAGGTATTGAATCAGTGTTACCTGATCCGCTGATAATATTATGTAGATGTTATAATATTATAATTATATAGATAATAATATGTTAACATACACCTGTCACCTGTTAGTAAGTCATCAAGTGATATATGTCGCAACAGATTTCAGATTATTTTGTGTCGTGTTTTATTGATAACTACTATCTAAATAATCCGAAATCCTCTATTATATACTAGGTAGTGTTAGAACAATATATATTGTGATGGTTGTTATGTAGAGACTAGAGACGAGCAGAGCCATTCAGTGAGTCAGTGAGTGAGTGCAGTAGCCACAAGATAGGTCGCGTGGAGTCTCGGCAGTCAGTAACGCGTCACGTCACATCTGTGCGAGGTGAAGGAACTACAGATACACTTTCACTCCGCTCTGCTTTACCTACGGTTTATTACACACTAGGTACTCGTTCCTACACACTATAAGCCAACGTTTGTTATTCGTCTCTTGCATCTATCTATATCTACCTATATCATAATATATGTAGCTATATACCAGCAGTAGGTATTATAGTCATATATTCCTTAGAACAAGTGAATGCATGGAACAGACAGGAAGGACTACTAATACCTACAAGTATTATTAGTAGTAAAGTTTAGATACCTGTGCAAGTCTATAAACGCTCTTCTACGACAACCGTAATCTTTATGATAATGAGACATCTTGTGCTCCTATGAATCAATATACCTATGACGGCGCGCTACTGCCCGGCTCGGCTCAATCAATCACTTCAACTTCTAATACAAACATTAATAACTTTGTATATAATGTAAGACTATATATAACAAAATTTTGGAGTAGACATTCTTGTAGACTCCCCACGTTCGTATTGTAATTATGAACTAGATATAACTACTCGTATAACTACTCGATATATCTACTCGTACCGGCAACCGGTCTCATGACATAACGTTAGCGTACATCGGGACAATATCTACAGCTACGACTCTACGGTCTCTGTGTTCTGTATTATTAAATAGTGCGTATTGTATGGTATGCTCGTTTTCGATAATATTTTTGAAATCATGTGTACCAAGAAGGTATTAAAAAAAAACATGTCATATTATGCACAGATCAGAATGAAAGAGGTCTTTCATCTCCTCTGTGATATTATGTAAAAAGATAATAATATACTTTATATATTATGCCGGTAACTAATGTTTACGTTTGTAATAATAGGTGGCGGTGAATTCGTAAAACTAGAACCAACCGCTAACACTATGAGCACTTGCCACGACAAATCTAATCACTATGAAGCAAACAGACTTTCATGCATAAACGTATTTCCTAGAATATAACACTCATTGAGAAAATTACAATATTTATCGTTATAATATGTGTGTAATACTCGTATTTAAGATTTCGCTTAGCAGTTGATATTATCTCCATTACTGCGAGAGCCTCTCCTCGCTGACTCGCTACTTGACTCCTTTCATCGCTCACGTCACATCTAATATGAAAGTAGTAAACATATCTTTACAGAAAAGCGCACTAACACCGCGGTACTAGAGCATCATCATTATCACCGTGTATTTATCTACTAGAAGGTAATTATATAGGTAGACTTCACTCTTTGCTAACAGCAAAACCAATATTCATTCCGACACTCGTTCCCACGATCGAGAGCGATTCATTTACACTGTCTAATACTGTCTAATAACGACGACTCTTACACACCGTCTTTACTTTCCTCAGTGGGATAATCTCTCGATATCCAACATCATGTCCCGACTACACTCGACATAATATTATGAAAACGTAAGTTATAACTCTGATGTCTATTTAGTTACCTATATGTGTGAACCTACCTGAATCTTACCACACCTTTGCCAGTTATTCATCCGCCAAGCAGTGCAAACATTAATGTGTTCCGGTCTGAAGGACAATGTTACCAGCGAAGAAGAGAAGAATTTTGAATTTTAAAACACTGGGTAGCACTGTGTCTGATATGGGCAATCATGATGCTTACCACCAGGCACCTGATTTGCTCGTTTTGTCACTCACTATCATAATAGGAAAACAAAATGTGTGTTAATTTTTTCAGACCAAAACTACTGAAACGATTCAAACTCAAACTCAAACTCAAACAGATTTATTCAAATAGGTCATAATCTGACACTTTTGTACGTCAATGAAGATACAGTACTGAGTCTACCGTGCGTTCGGAAAGATATCTCTACAAGAAGAACGCACAAGAAACTTGTAGGGCTTAATTTTTTCAACAGATAGTTTCACAATATTTGGTTTGGTTACATTCGTTTTCTTTGAAGGTGCCGCGAGGCGGCTATGCAGAAGTTTCCAGGCATCTTTGTCCTCTATGTACTGGTTGACTTTATAATAAGCCTTCTTAAGTAAAGTAGATTTTATATAGGTTTTGAATTTACCCTCTGAGAGCCCAGTTATCTCTTTTGGGATTTTATTATAGAAACGTACACTATTTCCTAAGAATGTCTTTTTATTTGTTTTAGATAATCTAAAGCTAGGTACAGCTATTTTGTCTTTATTCCTAGTATTAAAATTATGAAGGTCACTATTTAATTTTAATTTATGTAAATTTTTACGCACATACATGATGTTCTCATAAATGTATAAGGATGGTAGGGTCAGTATGTTTATTTCTTTAAATAATTCCCTCAGGGATTCGCGTGGACGCATCTCATAGATGGCACGAATCGCACGTTTTTGTAGTATAAAGATAGTTTCTATATCTGCAGCTGACCCCCACAACAGAATCCCATAAGACATCAAGCTATGGAAATATGCAAAGTACACTAATCTCGCCGTGGCTACATCTGTTAGTTGCCTAATTTTATAAACCGCGTAAGCTGCAGAGCTTAGTTTCCCTGAGAGCTCGGTGATATGAGTGCTCCATTGCAGTTTAGAGTCTATATTTATGCCAAGGAACAAAGTGGCATTGTCAATATTGAGTCTTTCACCGTCAAGAACTATGATTGGTTCTATACTTCTGACGTTAGGCAACGAAAATTTCAAACATTTAGTCTTTTTCGCATTCAATAACAGATTGTTTGCTGTGAACCATCTGGATATACTTGCTAAAGTATTATTAACATGTACTAGTGAAGTATCCTTCCTATCAACTTTAAAAATCAATGACGTATCATCGGCAAATAGAACTATATCTGCTAGACCGTGGACCATGTAAGGCAAATCGTTAATATATGCCAAAAACAGGAAAGGACCCAAAATTGATCCCTGTGGGACTCCCATCTTGACAGGAGAACTAGCAGATGTGATACCATTGACGCTAACCTTCTGCTGCCTACTAGACAAGTATGATTCCACGAGGTTCAGGGCATTCCCATGAATTCCATATACTTCTAACTTGCGCAGTAACGTGCAGTGTTCTACACAGTCGAATGCTTTGGAAAGGTCACAAAACACTCCAATGGCATCCTGTGAACTCTCCCAAGCCTCCAAGACAAGAGTCATGAGATGACAGCCTGCATCGGTTGTTGATCTGCATTTGGTGAAACCATACTGGTTTGAATGCAATATTCTATTTCTATTGAAATGTGACAGCAGTTGGTTTAGCATCAATTTCTCAAAGATTTTACTTAATACTGGCAAAACAGAGATTGGCCTATAGTTTGAGGGATCTGTCTTACTTCCCGATTTAAAGATAGGAGTGATTTTACTTATTTTCATTAGTTCTGGAAACGTGCCTTTATCTATGCATAGGTTAAATAATTCTGCTAAGTAAGGAGCAATTGTGTTTATTATAGAATCTAGCATTTTTACAGATAGACCCCATAGATCTTCAGTAGCTTTAACATTTAAACTCTTGTACGTCTTTTTGATATCAATTAATGAGATGTGTTCAAACGAAAATTCAGGTATGGTGCGTTGGAAGTTTTCTTTAAGAAAAGCCTCCGCCAAGTCTGGGGATGAATCAAGTGACTTGGTCGCGTTCAGGGCTATGTTAGAGAAGAAATCGACAAAAATATTAGCGACTTCCTCAACATTTGTAATGTGTTCATTATTAATTAATAATTTATATTCAGAATCTCTACATTTATCTTTACCTGTTTCTACGTTTATTGTTTTCCAAACCGTCTTAATTTTATTACTTGATTTGCGAATTTTGTCTCTAATATTTATGGCTTTTGCTTGGATGCACACAGCTTTAAAAATTTTTGAATAACATTTAACATACTCATGAAATGATTCTGAATTGGAATGGGCTTTATCCCTATATAACTCATACATATTATCTCTACTTTTCCTGATACCCTTGGTAGCCCAATCACTAAATTCTAGTTTCCCATTCGAGTGTAATTTCTTTTTGGGACATATCTCATTGAACTCCTTACTTATTACAGAAAATATGTTTTCATAATTGAAATTAGGGTCTTCCTCAGAGACAGCGACATTTTCCAGTTTTGATTCTATATTATTCCTAAGCTTTTCGAGTTTATATGTTGTTAGGGGCCTATGTTCAATTGTTGGTTTTTCTTTTGATTTTTCACTTATAAATTCTAGTGAGAGACCCTTGTGGTCAGACCTAACTCCACCCGTTATTGATAACTTCCTACTTTCGAAATTGGTAAAGATATTATCAATACAGGTCGATGAGGTAACTGTAACTCTTGTGGGCTCAGAGAATAGGTAACTCAAACCGAAGGACTTAAATAAACTAGTCAAATTAGTTTTATCTGGAGAATCTGACAAAATATCAATGTTAAAGTCACCGCATACAAGTACATGTTTATTACTTTTACAAATTTTGTTTAGAATTATTTCCATAGAGGACATAAAAGAAGTGAGATTCGAGTTCGGCGGCCTATATACACATAAGATTATGTGCCTTTTCACTTCTACACAAGCCACCTCGCAAGATCGTTCCACAGAACAGCTGACAATATCATTTCGCTCTTTATATTTAATTGATTTTCTTAAAAGTATAATCGAGCCACCTCCTTCAGCAGATGTTCTGTTGAACTTACTGGCCACCTGAAAATTATTAACATTAAATGACATTTTATCATTTTTTAACCAAGTTTCACAGAAACATAAAATATCATAATTATATTTATCTACAAGTAATTCAATGTCGTTAATTTTGCCAGAGAAGCGGTTTATATTTTGATAGAATAAAGATAATGTACAAGTACCACTCTCTGTTGTCTTAGAAATTAGTTTAAATTATTTTCCACAGTGTTATTTTTAGTACATATACTAATCACTGTGGAGTCATTATTTAACACCGTTATATTACCTATAACTGAATTAATATTATAAGCTACCAATGTAGCAAGCATCGAAATGCATTTCTTCGAACAGTACATAATATTGTCCGGGGTCAGTTGAAAGTTTTTAATAAACTTATTCATGTCAAAAAACATTAATTTGTCACTATGACGAGATGTCAGATTATGAAATAAATTGTTTATCATATGTGTGTGTTTATTTTGAGTTGAAGTTAACGATGAACAATATGGTAAGGCACACAGCATAATCTTAAAACAATTTATTTCAAGGAGAGAGGTTATGTTATTAATAACCTCCCTTTTGTCTATACCTATACTTTGTCCTATTAAGATGACAATAACTGTATTACTATCTATAGTATGAGCACTACTCCTAATCTTATCACATATTTGTGTGTAAGATGCACCGGGCATGCAATGATTATATATTATATGATTACTCTCATTGCACAACAGAGAACCAAAATCTACACCAATCCGGTCTGAGAAAACAAGTACCTTAGTCCTACTATGTCCAGCAATACATTGCTTCTCCCTCCGAGCCACTCGCACAGGAACAGCACATGGTGATTGTGAGGTCACCTGAGGCTCAGTTGAATTGAAATTGCAATAAAATGTTTAGATAATATCAGAGCGAGAATTCATCGAATCTAATATTAAGTGTCGCCTCCATCGCATCGCATCGCCTCGTGGAAATGTTATTATAATAATATTATTATTTTAGCTTGTGAGACTCAAGGTGTAACACTAAAGCGATTTCATCATTTATATTATTACGGGTGGAAGGCGGAAGGTGACGTGCAGACTGCTGCGAGGCACGAGGCGGTACCTACTCTCCCAGTACCTACAGCTATCGCGTATACCACCAACTGGACACGGAAGGCTGGTCACACGTGTGTCGAGTTAGTTAATCTCTAATATATATACTCTAATATATCACATATTATTACGTCAGGTGGTCACCCGCCGCGGGCGCGCTCCAACTGTGTCAACTCCGAGAGTCACTTTCTCCTTTCCTTTTGGTTATCGCTTACTTCTTATTTTTACTATTTGACTGAGGAGGTATCTACTTCGTTATATATAGGTAGACGCCTTTCCCATTTATATTATATACTACTTACTTATTACTTTTCTACATCCCTAAACAAGTAAAGAGATTATTTAATATAATATTATGTTAAGTTTATAGAGGTACTCGTATTACACTTGAATTAATTATTATGTTTATTTATTATATATTATATATTAATATTTATTAATATATATTAATTATTATGTTAATTATTATGATTAATCATGATATAATCTGTTAATATTATAATTATATTGTACTTACTCGTACCTATATTATGTAACATAATATTGTTCGTCTAAGCCTCAATAATACCAATATTTATAATCTGAGCTACTAAAAATAATAATAATATAATGTGATGAGACGGAAGTGGCAGGTGCTGGAGTCCGGAGTCTCGAGCAATAGCCCGGTTACCATCCATCTAGAAATAAACCTTTAGACAAATCCACTAGTTTCCATCCATTCACAATAGTCCTTGCACCTAGCGGGGGCTGCCTTTGAGCTCATCGTCTGAAGATGGTTTCAGAGATGGACCCGATAGGTGCCATTCGTTACTTTTAGATTAAAAGCTCAAAGGGGTCTCCGTGTACGCCTATTAAAAGATCGGGTATAGCCCGTGTTTTCGAGCGATATAATGTGATATTTATTGTACCACACCCCACGAAATGTCGTGGTGGCGCCGGGCGCCAACATTCCTCCGCCCGCGCCGGCAGCCGCGACCTGCCCGGCACTCGGCGCCGACCCGACCCGACCCGACCCGGCTCAGGCTCGCTGCACCGACCTCTCCCCTCCCCACTCGTCCCTCGCCCCTCGCCCGGCGAGTCCACATCTCATTATGTATGGATATTAGATACTAAAATCGCCTCAAAACCTGTATATTATAATTATATTGGTATAAGAACCAATACCTATAAACAAAAGGACAATAATAATACTTACTTAATATAACATTATAGGTATATTATTATAACTTTATATATAAAGGACATGAATGCGCTTCAGATTGATCGAGATTCGAAATATCTACATAAATATAATGTGAGATGTGCCACATTATAGTGTACTTACATTGATAAAACATCCTACTGGGAGGACATTTGGAAGTTTCCTACGGACTCTGGAGCACAGCATTACCTGTGGGGGTGACTATCTACTGGCGTGATGTTGTTTGAGTGTGTTAACGTTATTATGTAAATCTACTTGTTGCGGTAGAATAAGCGCGTGGTGTCAGACAACTCGCGGCTTGTGTCAGAGTTGCGATGTCAGAGCCTCAGCCTCTATGCCAGATGTCCGACACTAATAGGTGCTATCCTGTTCGAAGATGGCCGCGAACAACGAGGAGTTCAAGACTGAAGGATCATGGTAATAACCTGATGATATATTGTCTAATGTACATTATAATAATACGATGATGGGTCTCTGGTTTCGCCAGTCCAGCAAGGACCGGTCGCAGGTTGCTTCACTGTACTAGCCGTCGCTCTGCTTCGACCGGCCCACGGACGTTACATAGGCAGGTCGGCAGGTACCTAATTATTTATCCTAATCAATCGAAGAGGCGGCGCGGTGTCGACTCGACTGGATCTCACTGCACTGGGGTAAGCTTGCTACGGAATAAGGTTGCATTGATCTCTCGACGCGGCATAGTGAGCCGAGCTATCAGCTCGGCTCACTATGCCTATATCTTCATCAGAAGATAGCTCGAGTATGCCCTGATGTGGCCTGTGGCCTGCTAGCGGTATATAAAGCTCCGGCCTTCACTAGCAGACGTGTGAAGATATTGTCGTGATCAAAGAGTCGTGATCCGTTTCAAGGTGGACCGCACACTGCACCCATCGAATGACCCACATTTTATATGTTACCAATTCTACAGAGGTCGGTAGTAGTTAGACTAACAAACGCATTCAGTGAGTTGGGCGGCAGCTCGACCGCAATAAGCTCGACCGCGCGTTCGACTCGTCACCTTTAAAACTTTATTATTTTGTGGGGGGCGACTCGACCTCGAGCGCAAATTTATAGTTGACGGATTGCACTATATGCATTTATGCAGCGCAACACCGAGCCCGGAGCGCACTTCATGTGCCAACTAAGTACATAGATACATCTACACGTGAATAATAATGCAAACACCATAGCAGCGATGGTGTGCGGTCCGCGAGCCGCCGACCGCCGTGAACCTCAACCTTTGCAACCATCTCCACGATGTGAGTGAAGGTGAAGCAGGTAAACTAGTCCAGCGAGAAGGTGGCGCGGCGCACTTGCATGCCGCATGCCGCATGGGACGGGATCATTTGTTTGTTTTTTAGATGGCGTTCGTTGGTATACTGCGAAAAGCAGGCAAAAGGGTGTACACACTTGTACCAATACACGTCCTCCCACTTGGCTCTATAATGTAAAGTCGTGTTGATTGTCGTAGAACTGCGGATACTGGAGTGTCGAGTGTAGGCCGCAAGTGGAGCATCCAGTCCAGTTATGCACCGCACGAATTTCAGATGTTTCCGATCTCTATGTAAGTGGCACTGCCCACCGTTACTCCGCTACCTACTCGTATACCTCGCTTTCTATTACACAGACAAGACTACACACCGACCGCGGCTGCTGCTCCTAGATTCTACGTCAACTACTGCCTACTATAACAATACCTACATAATCATTTCATATGTACCTAGCCTAGGCAGATAGATTTTAGGAAAGTCAAATTTTATAAGTCTTAAGTAATATCCCCCGCCGGTGACAGAGATCCCCTAAGGGGATTTGTGGAACATGCCATCGATTTCTTTGATGGTGTTAAACGTTGGTTGTTCAAATTAAATGAATGTAAGTGTTGACATGAAAGTACCTATATATGAAAAAAGTATGTATGAAAGTATAGCAGGTGTCCTATAATGTCGCAGATGTTGATGGCTGTAGTTATAGCTAGTTTACCGTTATGTAAATGTGTGTAGTGTAGTGTAGTGTACTCACCGATGAGGAGTAGGATCGCGGCCAGAGTGGGCGGCGGCGGCGCTCCGGAGCGCATGGTGGACGTATGTCGGTCACTGCACGCGACTGCTGTGTGTACGGAGTGTGTGTGCACGAGTCGCGAGCGTGGTGGTCGCGAGAGGGCCGGCGCTGCACTGCCTGCCGCCTGGCGCCGCCGCCGGCTGCCGAGCGCCACCACCGCCGGCCTCCACCGGCCCGGCCGCGAGCCCGCGCCTAGGTGTAGTAATACTTGAGGGGGTGCATCTGCCACCCGTCTGACGAGTGTACCTCTGAGTTTCGACAGTTCGTTATTTCGACACGCCGCTAACTTCGAAAAAACGGATTGTTCCACTAGAAAAAACATAGTTCGCCAAGTCATTCCTTCGACTGGACATACATTCGACAAGCATTATTTCGACAGAATATACTGCGACAGCCCACACCTTCGAAAGACCACTACTTCGACAGACCCTGCGTCGACATTATATTTGTTCGGCAAATAATTATTTCGACAGACAAATTGACAATTGTTGACCTTAGACATTTTTTTTTCTATTTTTATGGACCCACAAGAATGTATTGCCGGTGTCAAGTTATATAAATTTTCAAGTTAATATGGTCAATAATAATTAGTCAATTCAGAGTCAGGGCAAGCCCAGTACAGTCACAGCTCTAGTAAAGTGGTGGTCTTTACAAGAAGCTGCCGGAATTTTGGCGGGAACACGAAAAATCACATTTCAACTCTCGCGTCACTTGCCAAGAGACTTGTGTCGAAAACACTCAATACGTTGACATGGTTGTCTGGAAGAGATCGCTCTGAGCGATAAGGCCGCCAGTTGTTACTACTTCTAGTTTTAAGTTTTCTTTTTATCATTTTCTGTATTATTGTGGTACCAATAAAGCGTTATCATTCATTCATTCATTCATTCATTCATTCATTCATTCAATACGCAATATTCCACCATTATTACACGTTAAACACTCAAAAATGCAATGCACCGATAATTGATAAACATAGGGGAGCCAAACTGTATTCTTCGGTCTCCCGCCAAAACTCTACCTTAGACATGTTTCAAAATGTAAAAAAAAAAAACTAATTAAATTATATATTAAAATAAAATTTTAGGTAAATAATTTTTATTTTAAATACTTTCTAAAGAAAATTGACAAAATGGTTCAACTGATCGGCAAATTTGTACTTATGGGAAGTCGAAATGTTTCTCTTGCGGATTTCGTAATCATAGATGAAAAACGCATAGATAGAGAGTTCAGAACAAATTTTTGTTCAATTTTGAAGCAACTTTCAAATGGGGAGGAAAACTAACTTTTTATCACGATAGATGGCGTATGATCGACTGTACCTTGCCTTGACATTACAACTGTCAAATCTGTAGGGTTGATGTTATTTTGTGACGCGCATGCTACGGATTCTGTGAACGTTTTGGTGGTTTTATGGAAAGTATTAATGGCAACGTGTGATTTCACGGAGATCTATGGCATGTGCGAGGGCGCGATGGCAACACAGGGAGGTGGATGCCAGCGCGACAGATGATTGTAGAGCGAGATTGAAGATGGTGGCCTTGAAATAAATCATGTAAAATATGCTGAAGTGTTCGAGTATTATTTAATGGAAAAGGCACGTTTACAAATCATATAGAATTTTTAAAAAGTTATTGTTGTTTTGAGTTTTATAGATCTAAATGCCGCAGTGTTCTGTTATTAATTGTAATAATAAGGGCGTACATTTGTTCCCTAAGGATCCCAAACGCAAAAAACAATGGGAGTCTGCTTTACGGATTCAAAACTTCAAATCAAGTGCTTCTGCACGATTGTCAGTGCATTTCAAAAAAGATTATTTGATAAAAGTGCTTATAATTTGATAGAGAAATAAATTAATTGACTATAAAATTGTTGATAAACATTCTATTTAAAGATTTAATGATATAATGTAATAAGAGTGATGAATGATTGTAGATTTTAGAAAATTTGTGATGAATTTGGTGAATTGATGTTACAATTGCTGATTTTTATAATTGAGTTATTTAGATAATATATACAGATAAATCGGTACAGCTAGTATGCCTATTCTCCACTTTCTTAGTCATTCTTGGCGCTCATAACATCCTTATCTATTATTTATTTCAGGTAATGAACCACTTGCAAGGTTTCTCAGAAAGACAGCTGTACCATAGATATTCTCTTTTACTAAGGTAAAACCTGAAACTCCGGCTGCTCTAGAACGACAACATCGTTTTGAGAAAAGAAGTCAGAGGAAATTATATATAAAAATAAAAATAACCTTGAATATTTGATATCGTCACCTTTCTATCAAATCGGCCTTTTTCCCAGCAACTGATGCATTTCTTCCTCGAAGCGTTCGTTCTTAAGTTGAGTCACAGTCATAAGTGAATACATAATTTATATTATCATAGAATATCGCAGAAAATTGCAAACGCTCACTAACACCCAAATGTAAACAAAGTACAGTCGATTAGAGCGCCATCTGCAAACAGCTTTGCGTGTGGCTCCCCATTGACGTGTCAGTAAATGTCATGTTTTTACTGCCGCAGGCACACATGCGCGCGAATGATATGCCAATTGAATAGACATTTCCCCGAAAAGCGAGGAAATATTATTAATCCTACTAACTTTGTAAATATACTTATACTTATACTTATATACCTTGTCTAATTTAGGTTGATCAATGACAGCTGAACAAAAATCAATTTTATGGTCATATTTTCTAAAATTAGGTACATAAATAGCCGCGTTTTACCTGAAATAAAACGCATATTAAAATACTTACCTTACTGGAAGCTTTATTTATTTGAGATCCTGTTTGTTTTCGCCTGGTGGCGCCACAGGAATTAGGGTTGTGTACCCGACGACATTGTGACCAAATAACTATAATACAGTGTTTATTTATATATTTTTATTTTCTTGTAATCAATTTATCAAAAATTTAACATAACATTGTAATCCATACATTATATTTTATTCGAAAATATTGTAAGTAAAGTTTGTTAATTACATTATAAGGTATATTATTAAGTATAATATTACTTTCCAGATAAACAAATAGAAAAATCATTAATCAACAGGAACAAATAACTGCGTAATATTTGGTGAATCACTTTGAATTATTTCACGCCTATAGAATTTCTGGAACGTGTTAGCTGAACGCCAATTACCACGAGTTAATATATTATCAATAGAATCATTCAGGAGCCAGCTTTTGGAAGCTACTGCTGAACGAGTGCTACCAGGTGCAGCTGCTATACCGCCCTCTTTGAAGATTGTTCTAACCCAGCCAGCAATAACAGAGTGCGATGCTGGTTTAGCGACTCCTCTGACTGTAATAAAAAGATTATGTGAATTTGCATCAAGACGTCTTTCATTTAGTAGTGTTATAGTTTTTTCTATCCAAAAAACTGGGTTGAGGTTATGATGATTGGAATTTAGAAGTAGTTTCCAACCAGATTGCCTATAATTACTATTGTCAGTTTTGGAACCAAATTGTGGCCACAAAATTATGCTGTCATGGGATCGCATACAATGATTAGTGTCAACAGATAATAATGTAAGATCATGTATACGTCTACCTGAGCAAAGCAGTAGTAGAATTGCGGTATGGCGCGCAGTCTGAAAAGCATTACTTTCGTCTATTTCGTAGTTGGTTAAAAAGGTGCTTAACTTGTTAATATCCCAAATTTGTATTTTGGATTTTGTAGGGTTTTCTAGAGCAATTGACTTGAGAATATGTTTTACAAAAACATGTGAACTCAATATACTAGATGTTTCAACGTTACATAGTGTTGAAATTACAGACTTGTGTAAGAGTATAGTGTTATATGAAAATCTATTGACCAAATGTAGATCTGACAAAAACTGAGCTAATTGGGAGCCAGTATGATTTTTTGGATTGATGTTTTCATTTTCACACCAAGTAATCCACCGTTTCCAAGCTATTTTATACGTTTTTAGAGTAGACTTACGCCATGAACTCCTGAGTAAGGTTATTTGTTCTGGCTTCCATGTTTGGACCGCCTCGAACCACCCCCACGTTTTCAAGCTTCCAGGATGATGTCTTTGATTTTCGGTGGTGGAAGTCCTGTTGACGTGTCTATTAGATGCTTCTGAAGATTGGTTAGTGTTAGCGACGCCGAGAGGGCTCGAGCTATGAGGTCCGCTCTCCAAAACACTTTCTCCCACCTGGGGACGATTAAAATGTATATTCCTGTCGACTGATTCAGATGCGCCAGTACTCTGGGGATCAGAAACGGTGGTGGAAACACCCATGCCAGTGAATAGTTCCACGGGGCGCTGAAGGCGTCGTGAAAAAGGGCTTGTTGGTCTTTCAAATCTCGAGTTACATATTTGCGAACCACGTGAGCTTGTTTCGAGGCAAACAAGTCTACTACTGGAATTCCCCACTTTGCAAAGACCACGTCCACGCAGGCTGGGAGTAGGTGCCATTCTGACATGAGACGATGACGCGACAAGTGATCGGCCTGATTGTTGTACCTGCCTAGGATATGGTGTATGCTGAAGTGGATATTGTACATATCGAGTAACTGCAGAATCTGATAGGTTATATGCAATAGGGTTAAAGATTTCGTACCTCCTTCTTTCTGCAGGTGAGCGACTGCCGTCTTGTTGTCGCATTGTATTAAGATTGAACTGTTCATCAGCTTGTGGGCTTGTGTTTGAAGTGCGTGTAAAATGGCCAACATCTCTTTCTGGTTGCAGTGCAGATGTAGTTCTTCCTTTGACCAGCACCCGCTTAGGGCTAGATTGTTCATTAGGGCTCCCCAAGCTTGGTCCGATGCGTCTGTCACGAGGTAGTTGACTGGTGGTGCGTAATGAAGTGGCGTTGTTTGACCGCAATTCTGTTTCCACCATGTCAGTTCGTTGAGGACGTTGTGTGGAAGTGCGTACGTCTTCAATGATTGTTTTGATATTGTGTTCATGAACATTAACGTTTGACGGTGACGTCCTCTTGGCACAACAAAACTGGCAAAGTTTAGAAGGCCTATTAGTTCCTGTAATTCTTTTAAGGTTACTTTCTTTCGTTTTATGAAATAATAGGTACACAACAATTCTTATTAGATATCTTTCTCGCAATATTTGAGCTACCCAGTTCGTTAGTAACGAAAAAGTCTTGGGGGCCGTGCTTAGACCGAAAGGTAGGCATGTCATTTCTAACAATTCCCGATTGTATATGATGCGCAGGAATCTTCTTTGTGATTTTGCTATTTTCAGGTGAAAATAAGTTTGTGAGAGATCTATCTTGCATATCCAGTCGTCTGGTTGAAGAAAGTTGGGGATGCGGTACATGTTTATTAGGTGAAACGGCTCGGTCTTGACAAAGATGTTTAGCGCTCTGAGGTTGAAAATTGGACGTGGGGATCCGTTGGGTTTTGGAACCAGAAAAAGTGAAATGAAGCTCGGTGAGGGCCGAGCTGTTTTAAGAATGCCTTGACGTTTCATTTTCCTTATGATTGCGGACATTTCCTCTGAGATAAGAGTTTGAAACGTATTTCTGACTAAATTTGGGTAAACAAGGGGGGGTTTTTGGAAAAATGTTATTCGATACGCTTGAATTAATTTTAAAATGAGGACAGGAGCCCCTCGCTCCCTCCAATGTGTAAAGTATTATGCCAGTTGACCGGCTTGGAATGTTAATGGTAAATGTGAAATTTTCATCATCTAGATTTTGGTCACTAGGTTCTATCGTCTGATCAATAGCATATAATTCGTCATTGCCACAAATTGATAAATAGTCGTGACACTCGTTATCATTTGTGTTAGAAAGGTTTATCTGTTTGCGCAACTCACCCATTTCTTTAATTAATTTGTCTAAGCGGGTAGACTGCTTTTTCTTATGGCGGCGCGACCGTTTGTGTTTGCTACCTGAGGATGAGCTTGAACTGGAACTCGAACTGCTGAGACTACGCTTGCAACCCTGACCACTCGGGTCTGGAACTGCTAGCGGGTCTTTATCCATTTCTGAAAAACGAGTATATTAATAACACGTTACTTATAATTTTAGTCACTATAACCAAAGCATTATGAATAAACTTAAATCGAACGGCAAAAGCCGTTCAACTTTGTTAGAAAACGAATCTAGACACTTATTGGTAGGTTTACTGATTATATACCTATCTCTTATTTCTAGGAATAAGATTTTTTTAAAACTTTACTTTTAATAATTATTTTAAATAATGAAAAATGTTGGGCAACTTTTGGCAGAGTCTGAATTGATGCGCACAAGTTGGCTCGACGGGAACTAAAACGCCAATGAACAAAATGGCGCTGCAAAAGATAAACTCCCCGCCAACGCTGGGTGGCGCCACAGGAACGGAAACATGTCACTAAGAGCACGACAAATTGGTAGGGATTCGACGGAAACAAGAATGCTGTATCTCAAATAAATAAAGCTTCCAGTAACGGTCAAGTAGTTTAATGGTATCTTATCGGGTAATTTAATATTCAATTTATTAATTAAGTACTCTCTAAAAAACAAAAATTTACGGAGATGTAGCCAAAAAATTTGTAACGAGTAGAAATTATTTAATCTTATAATAAACCTCGCACACCTCCTTTTACTATATTTTTTTCTCACAATTCACTCCATATTCCATTATCACTACTTTGCCGCTATATTTCCTGCTTTTCTGCCTATTCCATATTACATCTCCATAGTACTTCTAATATCTAACCAGTAACCTTGTCACTGTCAATATTCTTGTTGACAGCCACAAAGCCACAGACTAAATCCACAAAACCTTACATTTTCCAAAAATACTTATAACATTTTTTTTTTGTTCAGCCAGCTGTCTTTGATCAAGCTATATTTGACAAAGCGTAGTAGAACTGTGCATCATTATAGTTCTTATGAAAACAAAGCATGCCAAGTTCACTGTGCGTGGGTGCGTCAGAACTACATTGCATGGCCAACCTGACTTGATATTTAATTTTAAATGGAAAATAATATGACGGATGGTAACCATTGGTGACGAAGGAGTCGGGGCCCAGCAAGAAGCACCTAAAAACCATCTCCCAATAAACACAAAAATTACCTAAAAGAGGCACTCGGGGTAAATATTTTTTCCATAGCTGGCAATATTTTCAATGTAATGGCGTCAGATTTGTTTACAAATTATTAATATGTTTTGATGAATGTATCACCTAATATTATAAGTTGCCAATTAATACTTACAAGTGAAATGTGATCTTTTTATCCTTATTTTTCTTACAAGACGCGTTGTGACACCCTTTCACTACACAGCAAGTCATTTTTTAATAAAATCCGGGAGCTATTTTTCTTATGACATCAAAATAACAACTGACGTAAAAAGAAAGAGTTGGCCTTATGGGGCTTTATTGTAAAGCTTTAGATCTCCTTGGTCTTCACACTTTCTATGTGTTTTTCTTCTATGTGACCTCCATAATTTTAATACTAGGAATAAAAACAAAATAGCTACACCTAGCTTTAGATTATTTGAAACATATAAATAACCCTGGTGGGGCAAAAGCCACCAGGATTTCATGTCGCGGAATCCGCCCCACCGAGTCGATTTAGTGGGGCATATTCCGCGACATAAATTGTAGCATTCCACTATGCCCCACCAGTGGGGCGGTTTGGTGGGGCATAGTGGAACAATCCAAAAAGTCATTCTTAGGAAATAGTGTAGGTACGTTGTATTACATAAATATGAGTACCCAGTACCACTCACTGTAGTTTTTAAAATCAAATAGTTTACGTTTCTGTAATAAAATCCCAAACGAAATAACGGGGCTCTCAAAGTGTAAATTCAAAACCTATATAAAATTTAATCTAGGTACTAAAAAAGGCTTATTATAAAGTCAATCAGTAGGTACATTGAGGACAATAAATATGCTTGGAAACTTTTGCAAAGCCACCACGCGGCACCTTAGCCACCACGCGGCACCTTCCAATCAAAAGAATGTAATCAAACCAAATATTGTAATACAATCAGTTAAAAAAAATTAAGCCCTTACAAGTTTCTTGTGCGTTCTTCTTGTAAAGGTATCTCTCCGAATGCATGGTAGATTCATTATTGTTTATCTTCATTGACGTACAAAAGTGTCAGATTGTGACCTATTTGAATAGTTAAATCTTTTTGACTTTTTTGAAAAAATCTGTAGTTTTCACCGATTCATTAAGTTCTTTGCAAGCGCTAAATGTTCCTTTTAAATCTACCTATCTGATCATCTATTGTTACTTCAAATCAGTATGAAGTTGCTTCGATATAGAAATGAGGGTCTGTAAGTTTTGCATGGATTCCCAGCCATTGTGGCATAAAGGGAAATGAACTTGCAGATAATAGAACAACAACAACAACAACATACATTCACGCCTTTTTTCCTGAAGGGGTAGGCAGAGGTGTACCCTGGACTCAGTCCCATAGTAGATACACCCACATTTCGCCAGTATGTTATTGGTCCCTTAATGTAATAGGAAGTGAGCCTATTGCCGTCTACCGGGCACAGTTCCAGACTCCAGGCAGTTATTGAGATAATTCCTAATAGAAAAATCCAATATTTAACACTTTGCCTGACCTGGGGATCGAACCCAGGACCTCTTGGTTGGCAGTCGAGCCTCGACCCTCTACGCCACCGAGGCAGATAATAGACTAGGGAATGAAGTGGTGCAATGTGGTGATGTGTATAGGTAGGTACATTATTAATTTTTGCTATGATTTAACCACCCTATCCAAATCTTTCCTCGTTTCTTCCTGGAATTCAATCAGGGAAGAAACGAAGAAAGCAAAGAGGAAGTTTTATAGCTGTATTCAACATGATATTCTGCGTAAGCCATTAATTACCATATGTATTAAATATATAATAAATAATACTAGCTGACCCGGCGAACTTCGTACCGCCATATTTTATTTCTCTAATCGCAACTGAGGAAATAAAACCCTTCCGGTAAAATCGAATTACTTAAATTAAAATAAAACTGGAGTAGGTACTCAATTGAAAAATTCATATTCTTGTTCAAAATGCGTGGAGATTTTACTGAGACTATCACTTTCCGGGAGATACCTAGTATTAATTCACTCGTTTAAAAAGGAACTGAACTGCGGTGACACTCGGCGCCAGTATTTATACCTGAACCTTGAATTTCCCGAACGTTCTAGTTCGCATGCTTCGAGAAGAATCGATTGATCGATTGTTCGAAATAGTGGGTCTCGATGGTTCGAGAGGGAGCTTTGTTTACGCTCAGAGGAGGTCTCGAGAACGAATGAGATACATAAGTTTTGGACATTCAAACCAGAGATGGCGACTCGATAGAATTTGATGGCCAAATCTTGAAACTTTGATTAAAATTTGGCGCCAAGACTTTAATAATTCTCTAACAAAAATAGTACAATTTTTTTTTTGTTATAATGGTAATAATATTGTATCATATGCAGTATAATTATAAAAATATCAGTCACAAACCATTAAAATAATACGGTTATATCGTGAGCATAAATAAATATAACGTGAAATAAAGTAATAGAATTTATATTCTAAGAAACAGAACACAGCGCCATCTATTGGGTGTATTTGCAACCTAGATGTCAAACAATATTGAAGAATTTTATCGATGAATCAACGTACACCGCCATCTATGAGAACTTCATAAAACTAAACAGTAAATAAACACTTGCATAAGAAACAATTAATTGATACATTTTATTCGTTTACATTCACGACATAAGCGAATAATTGAGATGATAACTATCCTATCCAGTAAGTTAGACCAAAATACGGGTACATGTGAAATTTGATTGAAATCGGTTCAGTAGTTTTGGAGTTTATTCGGGACAAACATCGTGACACAAGATTTTTATATATATATATAAAAATAAGATGATTTAATGACTATAATAATTTTTTTTTTCTCCTGGGGGGCTATTGGTGTTTTTGGTGACTATCACTTTAGTGACTATTAACTTGATTTGACATCAAGTTAATAGTCATTATAGTGTGACTTTGACATCAACTACAAATGTCAAAGTCCGGTTACTAACCAAAGACAATATGATAAACTTTTAGGGCCGGTTTTTTGATCACTGGTTAAGTCGACTAATTGTTAAATTTCTTGACAATTTGTTAAATTTCGAAAAAATTCGTTTTTTGATCCCTAGTTAGCTTGACAAATGGTCAAATAAGTAACCATTAGTCGGAATATTTAACCACTGCTCCGTCGACTGGTTGGCGCCAAAAACAGATGGTTATTAGTCTTATCGTATCTACCTACTGCTGCTTCTGATTTTATTCGAGTGTTTTGAAAGGAATTTAATGCTAAAGATATGGATTTACATAATTTATCAATATACTGGAAATCGAAATAGCTCCTCAGACGAAGAAATTATGTTCAGACGTTATACTTTATCAAGAAGACCGGCCACGTAATTTACAGCTCCGCTAAAGTATTCGGACAATGAAAAGTTCGTAACCGGTATCGTCTATTCTATATTGTGCGTCTATCAAAAGAAATCGTGTTGTGAAACCTACTAATATTATAAATGCGAAAGTTGGTGAATATAGACACCTAAAACTACTGAAGCGATTGGGCTTAAATTCAGTAGGTATGTAGATAGTTTAGACCCTAGAAAAACACATAATATGTTATTTTTTATCCCAATATTCCGACGAGAACGAAGACTATGCGGGTGAAACCGCGGGGTACAGCATGATAAAGGTAACAAAACAGAACTATGACTCCACATAAGTAATCGTCAAGAACTAATTGATACCTACATATTATATACCTACTGTTGGTTTCAAATGTACCTACCTCACTAATAATAATACTTTATCTATATTTCAAGCTATATACTATACAACACTAGCTGTGCCCCGCCGCGGTTTCACCCGCGTAGTCTTAGTTCCCTTGGGAATATCGGAATAAAAAGTATACTTGTGTATATTCCAGGGTTTAAACTATCTTAATAGGTACAGAATTTCAGCCTAATCGGTTCAGTATTTTGGCGTGAAATAGTAACAAACATCCATCCATAATCCATCCTCACAAACTTTCGCATTTAATAATAAAGTAGGGATTTATAGTAGAAAGTAGGATAGGATAATAATAATCTACCGATTAATTAAAATATGACAAATTTATTTTAGTTTTATTGGTTGTTTATTTCTAACATAATATGATGCTTTTTCTATAAACTATAACACCTTCCTGACTTTTTTTATATTTCAATTCATGCTTCTTCGATTCTATATCAAGCTCCTTTGATTCCATTTTAAGCATGTGGAGGTCTTTTTGAGTACATCATTTATTAAGAACTTTCTTTGATGCCAAAATTATTAGAAGTATTACGATCCCTGAAACACAATAGGTATATTTACATGAAATGAATTTATAAAATAGATTTATTAGCAGGCACACATGACCCATTATATAGTTTGATATGACACACTCACACAATGTATGTCACTTTGTTAAGTATTATCTAAATTAATATTAAATTATATAAAAAACTACTTTGTGCGGGTGTTTTATACCCAAAGTAATAAATGATATTGTTTGTGTTGGTCTTTATCCTATTCCTCTCAATACAATAGAAAATAATCTTCAACTCAATTTATTCAATTCTTAATTTGTGGCTTGATGGTATAATGTGAAATTGGTTTTAGTAGGTTAGGTAATAATAAATTTTGCAAATTGTAAAATACCGCGAAATCGCAAGAACTCACACAAAACACGGAAAGGTTTTGACATTAATGACATCGTTGACGTTTAAATCTATCAAAATTACAAGAGTTGCCATATAAAATAAAATCTCCCGACTCCAAAATGGGTAAATCAGTAGTTCATTGCAATGGCAACATAATTAACCATGGTTAAATCTAGCCAAGGCTAAAAAAGGTATCAAAAAACGAAAACACGAGTTGACCATTGGTTAGGGACTTAACCATTGTCAGTTTAACAAATTGTTAACTTGACAATTACCAGCGATCAAAAAACCGGCCCTTACTAAGTAGACAGTGCACTGTGTCGGTCCCGAGTGAGAACCACTCTTAGGGCCGGTTTTTTGATCGCTGGTAACTGTCAAGTTAACAATTTGTTAAACTGACAATGGTTAAGTCCCTAACCAATGGTCAACTCGTGTTTTCGTTTTTTGATACCTATTTTAACCTTGGCTAGAATTAACTATTGTTAATTATGTTGCCATTGCAATGAACTACTGATTTACCCATTTTGGAGTCGGGAGATTTTATTTTATATGGCAACTCTTGTAATTTTGATAGATTTAAACGTCAACGATGTCATTATAGTCAAAACCACAGAAAACCTTTCCGTGTTTTGTGTAGGTTCCTGCGATTTCGCGGTATTTTACAAGTTCTGTTCTGTGTTTTACAATTTATAATTACGACATAATCTATTAAAAAAACACGACTTTCACAATAATAAGCCATCAAGCCAAAAATTAAGAATTGAATTGAAGATTATTTTCTATTGTATGTCGTATGTAACGGTTCGGCAGTTCAGCAAAAGTCTAAAATTATTGTGAATAATGGAATCAAACAAACATAAGTAAGTACCTAGGTATTATATTTTAATTCTGAACATGATACAATGTATAATTATATTAATTAATCTCTTATTCAACACTCTGTTGTCCTGAATTCTGACTGATAACCTGAAGAACGACCTCGGCATGGAGAGAGAACGACGATCTCTATCAGTGGGGACGTCAAGGACGTTCTGTCTCAGCATGTACACCTGCCAACTATGGGTTAATTATACCAGAAAGTCCTTTTACACCATAAGATTCCAGTATAATGACGCATACCGGGCTCTTATGTGTTATCCCAGATTTTGCAGTGCATCAACAATATTTCTCTCACATGTGAATACCTGACTTCTTCGCAATATTAAGATCTCGAGTAGCGTTGTTCTGGAATTGTGTCAATGCCTCAGGTAACGCAATTGTTAAGGCAGTTGCTGATATCTCCAGAGTCCCATGTTTAAACACTGGATATCGGTTCACATGGAGAGGAATAGGATAAAGACCAACACGAACAATTTAATTTATGACTGGGTATAAAACACCTGCACAAACTAGTTTTTTATATAATTTAATTTTAGTTGACTGCCTCGGTGGCGTAGAGGGCGCATGCTCGACTGCCAATCAAGAGGTCCCGGGTTCGATCCCCAGGTCAGGCAGTGTTAAATATTGGATTTTTCCATTAGGAATTATCTCAATACTTGTCTGGAGTCTGGAACTGTGCCCAGTAGATGGCAATAGGCTTGCCCCCTATTACATGGGATCAATAACATACTGGCGATATGTGGGTGTATCTACTATGGGACTGAGTCCTGGGTACACCTCTGCCTACCCCTTCGGGAAAAAGGCGTGAATGTATGTATGTTATGTATATGTAATTTTAATTTAGATAATACTTCACAAAGTGACATACATTGTGTGAGTGTGTCATATTAAACTGTTTAATGGGTCATGTGTGCCTGCTAATAAATCTATTATATAAATTCATTTCATGTAAATACACCTACTTATTGTGTTTCAGGGAACGTAATACTTCTAATAATTTTAGCATAGAAGAAAGTTCTTAATAAATGATGTTAGCTACAATGACGGACCTTCTTGAAGCAAACCAAAACACCGTAGACCTGGCAAAATACTGGACCAAAATTTTATAAGGAGGAAACTAGCCATATTGACTCGAAAAGAAGAAGAATTAATGATGTACTCAAAAAGGCCTCCACATGCTTGAAATGGAATTAAAGGAGCTTGATATAGAATCGAAGAAGCGTGAATTGAAATTTAAGAAAGTCAGGAAGGTGTATCATAATTAAAAATAAAAAGCATTATACCTATACCTATTAGAAATAAACAGCAAATAAAACTAAAATAAATTTGTCATATTTTAATCACTACATTATTATTATCCTATCCTACTTCATACTATAAATCCCTACTACACTATTAAATACGAAAGTTTGTGAGGATAGATGTTGGATACTATTTCACGCCAAAATACTGAACCGATTAGGCTGAAATTCTGTACCTATTAAGATAGTTTAAACCCTGTAATAACACAAGTATACTTTTTAGTCTGATATTCCCAAGGGAACTAAGACTACGCGGGTGAAACCGCGGCGGGGCACAGCTAGTGCTATATAGTATAGCTTGAAATATAGGTAAACGTGTTATTATTAGTTAGGTAGGTACATTTGAAACCAACAGTATATAATATATACTGTTGGTTTCAAATGTACCATATATCATATGTAGGTATCAATTAGTTCTTGACGATTACTTATGTGGAGTCATAGTTCTGGTTTGTTACCTATATCATGCTGTACCCCGCGGTTTCACCCGCATAGTCTTCGTTCCCGTCGGAATATTGGGATAATAAGTAACATATGTGTTTTTCTAGGGTCTAAACTATCTACATACCTACTGAATTTCAGCCCAATCGCTTCAGTAGTTTTAGGTGTCCATATTCACCAACTTTCGCATTTATAATATTAGTAGGTTTCACAACACGATTTCTTTTGATAGACGCACAATATAGAATAGACGATACCGCTTACGAAAATTTTCATCGTCCGAATACTTTAGCGGAGCTGTAAATTATGTGGCCGGTCTTCTTGATAAGGTATAACATCTGAACATAATTCTTTCGTCTGAGGAGCTATTTCAATTTCTAGTATGTTGATAAATTATGTAAATCCATATCTTTAGTATTAAATACTTTCCAAAACACTCGAATAAAATCAGAAGCAGCAGTAGGTAGATACGATAAGATTAATAACCATCTGTTTTTGGCGCCAACCAGTCGACGGAGCAGTGGTTAAATATTCTGACTAATGGTTACTTATTTGACTATCTGTCAAGCTAACTAGGGATCAAAAAACGAATTTTTTCGAAATTTAACAAATTGTCAAGAAATTTAACAACTAGTTGACTTAACCCGCGATCAAAAAACCGGCCCTTAGTGTCTATCCTTTTCCTTTTCTCTCCTCCAAATTTGACAGTAAAGTCCTTGTATATGTGTTCTGTGGTAAAGTCTTGTTATAAAGGTAAAACGTTTTTGTAACTAACTTAAACCACAGAACATAAAGACATAAGCCTGATAGCGACTGGTGATCACTGAGCACGTAACTGGTGATTATGAAGATGCCAATAGCCCTGCTGATCCCTAATCTATTTGAACTAAGATTAAACTATTTTTTCGAGTTATAAATGTTTCCTCCTTAATGCTTCACACTAGTGGCAAATTACACAAGCCTTGTGTTGCTAAACATGCGAAAGCAAAAAAACTTGTCAAACGTCAAACTCATCACGAATCAGTAGTTTTTGTCAATCACCGAAATAGAGAAAGTGAAAGTTTCTGTACTACTATTGGTGCGATTATATGAAGTTATTCATTTATCCAATCAGAAGCACGACCTTGTAATAAGTTACAGTTAAAGTTAGGCTAAGTTGAACAATAGAAAACAAAATTCGCGAACTGAGTTGTCATTCGTCATTAAACCGGAAATCACGGCCACGGTAATACATACTAACTCACTGACATCACTGACTGAACTTTACAATTTACGAAAGTGGAAATGTTTCGGACCAAGTTTTTATTTAGGTAATGTTAAAAAACTCCTATGTAATTAGTGTTACAAGTTAGTGAAAGATGTACAAACTATGTCTGGTGCTACTCGCACTAGTGACTCAAGGTATGTTAAGTATAGTTTTCAAATTAAATGTGTTGTGCGTAAACTTTCTACCGATTCTTAAGTCGTAAGCCTTCAATTTCAATGCCACTTTAAATAATGACTTACAGACTGTTCGTCACAAGAGGATGAGGACGGCCCCTACCGCGGAAAATACATCGGAAAACTTAATTCATATCACCATCAGGTAAGTACCTGTACCAAAAACTTTATATATATTTTACCTACTTAATCTTTGTAGTTTGTCTTTGTACCAATAAAAAATTTAATGCTAATTTTATTGGCAGTAACTAGTTTTTCAACTAAGGACCTAAATAATAGGCAAAGAGTTGACTTAAACTTTAAATACCTACTTCAAAACAAGTTGTTACACTATAGTAAGGTACCTACTGGGTAGGTACACATGTAGAGGTCCTTGAGTTATTCATTATTCATTACTAAAATAAGCCCAAACCTTACGATATTATTGGATTGACATGGTCATTGTTTGCTACAACTAATATTGTATTATCATGCACCTTCTTGTTTAATACAAAATTGTAGTCAAAAACAGTAGCACACCTAGATGACAGTCATCATGGTAGCCGTTTGGGTATAGCAATAAGATATTTCTCATTAATTATTAATAAATAGTGAAAAATAAAAAAATCTTGCCAATTCCAATAAAGAGAGACAGTATGGTGTTATGCTTAAAAATCCATTTTATGAATTTGATATTATACTTACACACATACATTAATGCTCAGAGTTACAGATTACGTTCCAAATGGATAGTTACTAGGAGCCTTTCATGGTGTGCCTCCTGTCCACAAACAAAGCTCAGAGCCTAGCGCTTAAATTATTAACCATTACTTATTTATTAAACTACTCATTATGAATGACAATCAAGTAGGTACTTATTTCAATTAAAAACTTCTATCAATACGGTTGGCGATTTACCAGACACCTGTATATTATTGTTGGTTGAGTGCTGGAGAAGATTGTGTCTGTCTTCTAATCCATATTATTCAGGATGAACGGTGACTCGCTACATTCCTTCTAAGGGCATATAGACGATATAGACGAGCCCATTAGCTATCAATTTAGCCATATAATATATTATGTTTTGTGAAATATTATCATTTTTGAAATAGTTTAGTTTTTATGAAAATTCCAGGTGAACTTTGAAAAATCATAAAAAAATAACTGATCATAATTAAAACTAGTGTCGAGTATTAATCTACTAGCTCACATAAAATAATAAAATGGATTTATTACTTAATTTTTTTATGATTTTTCAGTTCATCTGGATTTTTTATAAAATTACAAATAGGTATTTCGAAAATGATAAAATTTCGCATAACATAAATATTGCTATATTAATAGCTAATGAGCTCGTCTATAAGCCCCTACAAGGAATGTAGGGAATTACCATTCACCCTGTATATTATAAAAGTGAAATGTCCGGTCTGGACTGGGACGGCCACGGTCACCCTCGCCTACAACCGAGGACCTAGAGAGCTATCATCGTGCACATGTTGCCATTATGATGCAGACGAGGAATACTAAAGGGCTTCCACTATGTATACCTTCACTTTTATTTTTTTATCTTCGAACAGGAGCAATACGCCTCTGTTGCTTCATTTTATTTTTTTATTGGAAAGTGATGGGATTCAACAAATAGGTAAATAAAAAGCGTTCGTGTGCAGGTTTCAGGAGAGGTATACGCAGTGGACGAGTGGACGGTGCTGCTGGTGGACTTCAACTACGACGGCACGGGAGACGACACGTTCTTCTGGGCGGGAGACTCCGGCCGGCCCGGGCCGCAGGGGTTCATCGTGCCCGACCAACATGCCAGGTACACCTCGCATGTGGCACACCGCTGTACCCGGGCTTTTATTACGCACGCGCGGAGACCATATTTTTAATCTAATGTGTTCAATCTAATGGTTATGTATAGCATCTATCGGGGTCCATCTCTGAAACCATCTAGTTTTTTTAAAGATGAGCTCAAAGACTATTGTGAATGGATAGAAACTACTTGATTTGGCTATAGGTGTGATTTCTTATCACTAATTTCATATTATACTAACAAAATCGCTTTAAGATCCGCATCTGGCCGATCGCGGAACCTCCTAATGAAATTCATTGGCCTTTCCAATATTAAAATTACTAAAATAAATATAACACGTAGATACTGCGACAGTTCCCAATAACTCGAGAATTAATATAATAAAAAAGGTCTTCGTTTACGTGTATCAAAAGACCCGCGTGCATATTACGCACGAAGACCTTATTACCGACTAGACTGTGCACTGTCAGATTTTGCCAAATTAAATTTAAACCATGCGGCCTTAGCATAAAGTTATTATTGCAATTATGTATTGGAACGGTCCAGCCTTGGTAGCACAGTGACCAGGGAAAACGAAGTCCCAGGGGATTAGATCGTAACAGCAGACATGCAATGTTCGGGCGCGGCAGAGACAAAAAACGAGGAAAATGAGTTATCTCCGTGCCTTGCGAGGCCTCGCGAGGCCGGTGAGAGGTTCCACGAACTGCTAAACCACAATACAATACGGGGTCTTGTAGGGAGACACGCTCACGTATCCAATTTTAGACAGGAACGTAATTATTTCGATATACCTACAGCATTTTTTGTAGATTTCCTACAGACGAGTAGCGCATATCGCAATCGACCAGCAATGGTACTAGTGGGATTAAATCCCAATCGTGTCGGTCCCAATTGTACTATGGGACGGAGGCGATTAAGTCTGTCAAAGTGGGACAAAACAGTCCCAATCGTAACATTAATGGTACAAGACTCAGAATAACACATAGGGTACTTTATATCACGATATTTTCACGGGAACGACGTCTACGCGGGCGAAACCACGGGGCGCGGCCGGTCAAGTATAAATAGTGCACTTCGGCCACATGATATTATATAATCGGTACTCACTTCCTCGTACAGAGTTGTACGGTCACCACAGTAGATAAGGACTTTCCTCAAGGAAGGTTTGTCGACACTCTGCACAGTCTAGTGGGCGAGGTACGAGTTACGAGGGGTTCGATGCGATGCCGCAGGACCAACATCCTGGAGCGGTACTACGGCGCGGAGCTGCGCCTGCGCCTGCCCGAGGGCAAGCGCGTGTCGCGCCTCAAGTGGCTCGCCGTGTACGACATCGACTCGCAGAACACCTTCGGCGACGTGTACGTGCCCGACGAGTTCGAGGCCCCCGCGCCGCGCGACCTGGCCCCGCTGGCGGGCCCCGGGGCCTCCTCGCGGCCCGTGCGCGTGCTGTCCGCCTCCGAGCTGCTGCTGCCCGAGCTGCGCTACGAGCGCGCCGGGGGCCCCGCCTACTTCTGGGCCGGCGTGGGCCCGCAGCCCTCCGCCAAGGGGTTCCAGATCCCGGACGAGCTCGGATAGTGAGTGCCTCCACCTCCTCCCGCCCCTCCGCCCCTCCGGCCGCACTCCGCACTCGGCTTCATCTGAGAATTACGTTTGCCGCTCTTTATTTTGCCTCGTCCGAAGGATGACAATTTAAATTTTAGTGGTTAAAAATTGTACATAATATTGTGATGGACATGAGCGTTTACTTTTAGTTTGACAGAAAATTTATTTATGTAGAGTGGCATCCCCGTGATTACGTGGACTTTTACTTTTGAACCGTGACCTATTTATTCCCTGTGAGCATTGTCCCCACCGGCCACGAGAACGTCATGTCCGTCGTCGCCTCGGCTCAGCGTCCGCTCCGTCGACGCTACGCTGTAGAATATAGAATGACGAATAATTATCTCTTAACGGGAATAATTTGAGAATGTGCCACATTTGTGTAGTAAATAGCGGTTCCGAAAGCCGGCACGATGCGATGGTAGCTCTATTATTCTGCACATTTTTTCCAAAAAAATTAACTTTGCACGCTTTTACTTGATGTATTCAGCGATTCACTAATATTATACCGGTAGTTCGTCGCAAACTGAGACCTCGCTGCTGACACTTAATAATTATTAAATTTAATATAAACGTAATGACCGATGACAAACTCTAATATATTATACCGATTCACTAATATTATACCGGTAGTTCGTCGCAAACTGAGACCTCGCTGCTGAGACTTAATAATTATTAAATTTAATATAAACGTAATGACCGATGACAAACTCTAATATATTATACCGATTCACTAATATTATACCGGTAGTTCGTCGCAAACTGAGACCTCGCTGCTGACACTTAATAATTATTAAATTTAATATAAACGTAATGACCGATCACAAACTCTAATATATTATACCGATTCACTAATATTATACCGGTAGTTCGTCGCAAACTGAGACCTCGCTGCTGACACTTAATAATTATTAAATTTAATATAAACGTAATGACCGATGACAAACTCTAATATATTATACCGATTCACTAATATTATACCGGTAGTTCGTCGCAAACTGAGACCTCGCTGCTGAGACTTAATAATTATTAAATTTAATATAAACGTAATGACCGATGACAAACTCTAATATATTATACCGATTCACTAATATTATACCGGTAGTTCGTCGCAAACTGAGACCTCGCTGCTGACACTTAATAATTATTAAATTTAATAAAAACGTAATGACCGATGACAAACTCTAATATATTATACCGATTCACTAATATTATACCGGTAGTTCGTCGCAAACTGAGACCTCGCTGCTGAGACTTAATAATTATTAAATTTAATATAAACGTAATGACCGATGACAAACTCTAATATATTATACCGATTCACTAATATTATACCGGTAGTTCGTCGCAAACTGAGACCTCGCTGCTGAGACTTAATAATTATTAAATTTAATATAAACGTAATGACCGATCACAAACTCTAATATATTATACCGATTCACTAATATTATACCGGTAGTTCGTCGCAAACTGAGACCTCGCTGCTGACACTTAATAATTATTAAATTTAATAAAAACGTAATGACCGATGACAAACTCTAATATATTATACCGATTCACTAATATTATACCGGTAGTTCGTCGCAAACTGAGACCTCGCTGCTGACACTTAATAATTATTAAATTTAATAAAAACGTAATGACCGATGACAAACTCTAATATCCGTACGAGGACATCAAATTGATAGCTGAAATGATTGGGAGCGTCCCACTACTATGAATTATTATTTATCCAATATATCGATAGCACCGATCAATGACATCCAACGCCACCTATATTTGAGCCGAAACAAGAAATTTATTATTTTTCATAGAAAGAGAATTAATAGTTCTCAAGTTATGATCTAAAAAGCTACGAATTATAATAAGTTATTATTATTCGTAGTCTAAAAAGATTGAAATCTTGTAACCCCTATAACTCTAGAACCCCTTGACTGATTTAGCTCACTTTAAAATTTTTAGGGCTCCGAACCCTAAAGGGGTGCCGTGGGAGCCCTATTACTAAGTCTACGCTGTCCTTCCGTCCGTCCGTCTGTCACAGGGCTCTCTCATAAAACGTAATAGGTAGGTACTTGTAATTTTCATAAAACATGTAGCCCTAATGCCGCTACAACGACAAATAATAAAATAAAAAATAAGTTTATAATTATAGGTTCTCTCCATACAAGCAACGTGTTTTTGCTCAAAATTTATTTCTAGATTTCTTTCTTGTATCGTGAAAACGGCTTCAGCTAGGTATTTGATTTTATCACGGACACTGTAGCTCATTGTAGTACTTATCAATACCTACAAAACGGTATACATAGATTATATCCATCGTTTTTGGTTTAGTCACAATAATCGAAGCAGTGATTATTTTTCATGCGGTGTGAAAACTATTGGTGGTAGAGTAAAGTAATGTACTAGGGGTTGTAGTACTTATCAATACCTACAAAACAGTATATATAGATTATATCCATCTTTTTTGGTTTAGTCACAATAATCGAAGCAGTGATTATTTTTCATGCGGTGTGAAAACTATTGGTGGTAGAGTAAAATAATGTACTAGGAGTTTGTAGTACTTATCAATACCTACAAAACAGTATACATAGATTATGTATACTGTATACATAGAGATGACGTCACGGACGACTATACGTCAGTACACGCTCGCGGTATATTAAGATTATTAAAATACTAATTGTATCAGCATATCTTTGCAAGTACTATCAGTGTGTGCATCACGGTCGGAAGTGTCTATGTGAGTGTTTGCGTGTGTTAGTGAACTACGGTCTGGCTATAAAACTCTTATCAATACTGCAATAAATCATTAAGACTTTTTGCTGTGGGTATGCGGTAAAATTTACTGACGGTATAATTTACCTGTATTACCGATTTCGGAATCATTATTGCGAATATCGATCATTATTGCGCCATCTATCGAAATTTCTCGGAACTGTATCGGACTTTTGGCTGTAGTACAGTGAGTTGTGTTTGAAACCAGCTTAGAGCGATGGTTAAGTGCGCCGCATGTGGGAGGTTCCTGAACCGGACGGTGACCGCTGAGTGCGCCACTTGTCCGTTGAAATATCATAGAGCATGCATTGGAATGTCGGAAGTCGATGCGGTCGGGACTGGATGGGCATGTCCTGAATGCAAAAGAGTACAGAAGAGGGGAGATAATTCTAATACCCCCGTAAAGGGCGCGGATAGTTCCCACGTTTCACCATCTCCTAGTGAACCCGGTACATCTCAGGCGTCGTTACCCCTCGCCACGACCCCTTGCGTTCCCCCTGAAGAGGCCCCAAATTCCGAGATACGATTAATGCGAAAGGAGCTCGCTGACTATATGGCAGAGTTCCGGGAGTTTCGCAAGGAGTTCCTGAATTCTCAAACCATCATGAAGGAGCGCATGGACGGGTTCGAGCAGCGGCTGGTGGCGGTTGAACAGAAGGAGGCTGCACCTGCACCCGAGGAGGTCGCCGAGCTGCAGATGACGGTGGCCCTTCTAAAGGCAGAGCTAAACGACCGGGATCAGGAGATGCTGCTGTCGGACCTGGACATAGGTCACATTCCTGAGGTCGCCGGCGAAAGCGTCGGTCACACCGTGACCCTACTGGCTGCGAAGCTGGGAGTAACTATACAGGAGCGGGACATAGTGTTTGCCGAGCGAGTCGGGCGTGCTGATCTCATCGCCGGGCCGGACGGGGCGGCGGTGGGGCGCCCGCGCCGTGTCGTCTGTGTGTCGTGCGTCTGGCTCGGCGCGCACTACGTGACCAGATCCTGCAGGCGGCGCGTGTGCGCCGCACGCTCGCCTCCACCGAGCTCGGGTTGGCGGGGCCACCTCGCCGAATATATGTCAACGAGCGGCTCACCAAAACCAACCGGCAGCTTTTCCACAGAGTCCGCGAGGAATGCCGGAGACGCGAGTGCGATACTCCTGGACGAAGCAGGGTCGAGTCTTCGCGCGTCAAGGAGACGGAAAGCCAGTCCTACAAATACGAGCGGGTGCAGATTTAGACCGGGTTTTTGACACTAAAATTGTTTGAAATACTTAATTCATTTAATAAATTTACAAATAAAAAAGATATTTCAATCTACAATAGGTATGGGGACTCAATATTTCTATTATTATTGTATTTATGTGGTGTTGTCAAAACCGAATGTTTTATGTATCAACTATTATTATTGTTTCTGTTTTGTTATTATTTAAATATTAAGATTGTTATTTCCGGTCACTATACATTATTCTGGGTGCTAATAATATTGTTGTGGATGATAATGAACGTTCCTTGTGTTTTTTTAATGATTATTTCTTTTTACGCGTCTTTTAGTAGTTTTAGTATTATTTCTATATTATCTGTCTACCACCATAAACATAATACATAATGAATAATAACAAAAATATTAAAATAGGTTTGTATAATGCGGGTTCCCTCGGTACAAATCACGACAATTTCGTAGCATCGGTAACTCACCATGATATCGACATTTTGGCCATAAACGAGACTTGGCTGCGAGCGGGGGAGGAAGGGCGCGCGCCGGTGATACCTTCTTACCGATTGCGTCACGTGCCACGGCCGCGCGAGGTGCGCTCGCGCGGCGGTGGAGTGGGATTCTATATTAAGAGGAATATTACTGCGCGCACTTGGAGTCACCCAGTGGACCCCTTGCATAAGTCGGTTGAGCAAATGTGGCTTACTATGACCCTTAACGGAAGGAGATTAATGATAGGTACGGCTTACCGGCCACCCTGGACGAACGTTGATTTATTTTTTGATGCAATTACAGATACAATTAGTTCAATTAATATTAATTACGATAATTTAATTTTAGTAGGTGACTTTAACATTAATCTATTATGCAGTGATGACAAATCAAAAAAACTCGCTAACTTTCTATCTTGCCTCAAGTTATCCCAGAAGGTCTCGGAACCTACACATTATACAGAAACGAGTCAAACTCTCATCGATGTGGTCTGTACAGACTTAAATATCAAGAAAATTACTTTGGAACATGTCGGAGTACTTTACGAGCATTGTATGGTGGTTTGCGAACTTAACGTGAAACGTCAGAAACCTGTGCCTCGCGTAAGTACTTACAGACCCCTGAGAAATATTTGTATGGAACAATTTAATATGGATCTACAGGCCACTCGATGGGACCTGTTATCGACACTTGATGACGTTAACGAGATGGTTAACGCTTTTAATCATAGTGTCCTCAATATATTTGATTTACACGCTCCTATTAAATCCGTGGTTATTAAGGAACGTCCATACCCGTGGATTACTGATACAATCAAGTTGATGATGAGACTGCGTGATAGGGCCTCAGCTGATTACAATAAGACTAAAATAAGTAGCAAAAAAGATTATTACAAGACTTTGAAATCCACTGTCAATCAAGCTCTTTTTCATGAGAAATCTGCCAGAAATCAAAATTAATATAAATAGCAAAATTAAAAACCCGAAACAGTTATGGAATAATCTAAGAAACACGTTAATACCAAAAAATTGTACCGAGTTGCCAATGTCCTTTAATGACCCTAATATTATTAACGACCATTTCTTGAATATTCCGGGTAACGCAGAAGTAAGCATCTCACAGTTGACATATTTTGAATTTCATAAATATGGTGATGCAGTATTTAGTATAGAGCCGGTTAGTATAGATAAAATTATTAAAATACTTGGTACGTTGAAGTCAAACGCGGAGGGGTGTGACAAGGTTAATTTGGACATGCTTTTAATGACTTTTCCTTTCACATTAGATACTATAGGGGAATTAATAAATCGGTCGATTCACACATCAACATATCCAGATATATGGAAGCTAGCCATAGTTCGCCCGCTACCCAAGCTCTCTAATCCAGTTGTTCTGAAGGATCTTAGACCTATTAGTATTTTGCCGTGTTTATCAAAAATAATGGAAAAGGTGGTATATCTGCACAACTAACCGATTTTATGGAAAAAAACATGATATTGCCCGACGTTCAATCAGGATTCAGAAAAGGTCGTAGCACGGTAACTGCCTTGCTGGACGTCACAGATAACATCTTATGCGCTATAGATGAGGGAATGTGTACATTGTTAGTGCTTCTGGATTTTTCTCGCGCTTTTGACTCTATTAATATTGGTTTACTCATGTCAAAATTAAGCTACTATGGTTTCGATTCTAACGCTCTTTTGTGGTTCAACAGCTACCTCAGTAACCGCAGCCAATATGTTAAGTTAAGTCGTAATGATGGCTCCTCGCTGTTGTCGGATAGGGCTGCGTGCTACAGAGGAGTACCTCAAGGGTCTATATTGGGACCTACCCTTTTTTCTTTATACTCGGCCGACATAAAATCTCATATCACTCACTGCAAATTTCATATTTATGCCGATGATATTCAGGTGTACATTTCTTGCAAGCCATCCGAAATAGACAGTGCGGTAATAAAGCTGAATGAAGATCTTGCAAGTATAGCCCATTGGTCTTCGAGCAACTGCCTTGTACTAAACCCCGCCAAAACTAAATATTTGGTATTTGGTAGTAGACATCAATTGGCGAGCCTGGCTCCTTCGGTGTGTGTTGAGCTTATGGGTGAGACACTTGAACGGGTATACGAAGCACGAAATCTGGGCTTGCTCTTAGACGCAGATCTGAGATATGAGAAACATATTGCCGCCTCACTGGGGAATTGTTTTTATAAACTTAAAGTGTTGTACAGAATGAGGCCATACCTGAGCGAAGAGCTGCGAGTTCAGTTAGTGGAATCACTTGTCTTATCTAAGCTGAATTACATGGATGCAGTTTTTGGTCCCCGCTTGTTTGTTAAAACGCAAAAACTAATTCAACGTGTCCAGAACGCGTGTGCTCGGTTTTGCTTCAACATTCCGTTAAGGGCTCATGTGACTCCATTTTTAAATAAACATAATATTCTCAAAATGAGGCACCGTCGCAAGCTGCACCTCGCTTGCCTTTTATTCGGGGTAATAAACCAAAAGACACCCGCGTATCTATACCGCAAACTATCCTGGTCGACGAACGCGAGGATGTCTCACGGTTCCCGGCAATGTGCGGTGCAGCTTGTGATGCAGCGACACAGGTCAGCGACGTTCAGGGGTAGTTTCCGCTATGCTTCGACCAAATGTTGGAACAATATACCACCGCCGATACGGAACCTGCAAAGTGCTTTTAATTTCAGAACTAAATTAAAGAAGTTTATATTTGATCACCAAAAAACGCAGGAAACTTACGCTCACGAGACAAGTGCTATTTAGACGAATGCCCCAGTAATAATTGTAGTAAATGTGATACTTTGTTAAACTGTCATTGTTCTAGCCACAAAACTTCATTTGATACCTCCCTATAATATTAATTAGGTTACTTTTCATTTATTACTTTTTCTTATTTTTAAGATATAGCTATATTTTCGTTCTCTCTTCTGTTTTTAATACTTTACGCATTTTTATTTATATATTTATATATACTTTTTTAATCTGTTAAGTGTATTTTGGAGTATTTCTAGTTCCCATAGTTAAGTTATTACCAAAAAAATTATCTGCTGTACTACTTATAGAATGTCCGTAACGTCACCATGCGGTTCCAACGGAAGACCAGCGCTGGCTGTTTACAGTCAGCACCATGCTGAGTTGGAACCGTGTTGGGACATACTTTATTTCTACATGTACTAACTATTGTGTATGATATGTCTCAATAAATGATTTTTCTTTCTTTCTTTCTTTCTTTCATATCCATCATTTTTGGTTTATTCACAATAATCGAAGGAGTGATTATTTTTCATGCGGTGTGAAAACTATTGGTGTTAGAGTAAAATAATGTACAAGGGGTTTGTAGTACTTATCAATATCTTCAAAATAGCCCACGATAAATTTATACAGTGTTAAGGTTTGGTCATTGTAACAGAAATAGTCATTAATTTGCGTGCACTGCGTAAACCATTAGGGTTTTATCTATTAAAATACAATGTATCACAAATTTACTCCTGTTAAACGTTCACTATACCTACTTCTGCTACCCGTGCGAAGCCGGGGCGGGTCGCTAGTCTTTTAAATATTATGTCAAGCGCAATTGATTGCTCGGACCTTTTATCTAAAATTTCACTAAGTACCCCCTTAAGACCGATGAGATTCAACCCCCTGATTAATATACCAGCTGTGAATACCAACTACAGACAAAATTCATATATACATCGTGCTAGCATGTCCTTTAACTCATTGAACAAGCGAGGAGTAGACATTGACCTGTTCTGCACGAGCGTTGCTTCGGCTAGACGGCTCTTGAGTGAGGAATTCTTTGCATCATAATATTTTATATTTTCATGTACTCTTTTTATATATATTTAGTTAGCTGTACTTATTTTTATTTTTGTGTTTTTAGTGTGTTTTTGACATTGTTTCATTTTTTATTGCTTATTTCTTCGCATATCCGTGAGGACCTTTTATTGGCTCTCTTTTGTTATATAAAGTTACTTTATTTTTTTGTTTTTAAAGCTGTTGGTCCCCCTAACAAATATATAAATAAATAAATATCCAGCAAAAGAATACAGCGGTGAAAGAAAAACGGTAAAAACGTCGATGTCTGCAGGAGTCGTAAGACTGTTTCACGAACACCAATGATATAGACGGGTTTCAAAGTAGTAACGTTGTAATAATATTAATGTAAAAAAAAAAAAATAAAAAAAAAAAAAGAATGTCGTGCCGGGTCCCGGGAGTATCGTGGAGTGACGTAGTAACGTAGCGTGTGGCGGCAGCCTGGAGGGCGTGCGCGCGTACGCCGGCGAGGACGTGCGCCTGCGGCTGCCGGGTCCCGGGAGTATCGTGGAGTGACGTAGTAACGTAGCGTGTGGCGGCAGCCTGGAGGGCGTGCGCGCGTACGCCGGGTCCCGGGAGTATCGTGGAGTGACGTAGTAACGTAGCGTGTGGCGGCAGCCTGGAGGGCGTGCGCGCGTACGCCGGCGAGGACGTGCGCCTGCGGCTGCCGGGTCCCGGGAGTATCGTGGAGTGACGTAGTAACGTAGCGTGTGGCGGCAGCCTGGAGGGCGTGCGCGCGTACGCCGGGTCCCGGGAGTATCGTGGAGTGACGTAGTAACGTAGCGTGTGGCGGCAGCCTGGAGGGCGTGCGCGCGTACGCCGGGTCCCGGGAGTATCGTGGAGTGACGTAGTAACGTAGCGTGTGGCGGCAGCCTGGAGGGCGTGCGCGCGTACGCCGGCGAGGACGTGCGCCTGCGGCTGCCGGGTCCCGGGCGTATCGTGGAGTGACGTAGTAACGTAGCGTGTGGCGGCAGCCTGGAGGGCGTGCGCGCGTACGCCGGCGAGGACGTGCGCCTGCGGCTGCCGGGTCCCGGGAGTATCGTGGAGTGACGTAGTAACGTAGCGTGTGGCGGCAGCCTGGAGGGCGTGCGCGCGTACGCCGGCGAGGACGTGCGCCTGCGGCTGCCGGGTCCCGGGAGTATCGTGGAGTGACGTAGTAACGTAGCGTGTGGCGGCAGCCTGGAGGGCGTGCGCGCGTACGCCGGGTCCCGGGAGTATCGTGGAGTGACGTAGTAACGTAGCGTGTGGCGGCAGCCTGGAGGGCGTGCGCGCGTACGCCGGGTCCCGGGAGTATCGTGGAGTGACGTAGTAACGTAGCGTGTGGCGGCAGCCTGGAGGGCGTGCGCGCGTACGCCGGCGAGGACGTGCGCCTGCGGCTGCCGGGTCCCGGGAGTATCGTGGAGTGACGTAGTAACGTAGCGTGTGGCGGCAGCCTGGAGGGCGTGCGCGCGTACGCCGGGTCCCGGGAGTATCGTGGAGTGACGTAGTAACGTAGCGTGTGGCGGCAGCCTGGAGGGCGTGCGCGCGTACGCCGGCGAGGACGTGCGCCTGCGGCTGCCGGGTCCCGGGAGTATCGTGGAGTGACGTAGTAACGTAGCGTGTGGCGGCAGCCTGGAGGGCGTGCGCGCGTACGCCGGGTCCCGGGAGTATCGTGGAGTGACGTAGTAACGTAGCGTGTGGCGGCAGCCTGGAGGGCGTGCGCGCGTACGCCGGGTCCCGGGAGTATCGTGGAGTGACGTAGTAACGTAGCGTGTGGCGGCAGCCTGGAGGGCGTGCGCGCGTACGCCGGCGAGGACGTGCGCCTGCGGCTGCCGGGTCCCGGGAGTATCGTGGAGTGACGTAGTAACGTAGCGTGTGGCGGCAGCCTGGAGGGCGTGCGCGCGTACGCCGGGTCCCGGGAGTATCGTGGAGTGACGTAGTAACGTAGCGTGTGGCGGCAGCCTGGAGGGCGTGCGCGCGTACGCCGGGTCCCGGGAGTATCGTGGAGTGACGTAGTAACGTAGCGTGTGGCGGCAGCCTGGAGGGCGTGCGCGCGTACGCCGGGTCCCGGGAGTATCGTGGAGTGACGTAGTAACGTAGCGTGTGGCGGCAGCCTGGAGGGCGTGCGCGCGTACGCCGGGTCCCGGGAGTATCGTGGAGTGACGTAGTAACGTAGCGTGTGGCGGCAGCCTGGAGGGCGTGCGCGCGTACGCCGGGTCCCGGGAGTATCGTGGAGTGACGTAGTAACGTAGCGTGTGGCGGCAGCCTGGAGGGCGTGCGCGCGTACGCCGGCGAGGACGTGCGCCTGCGGCTGCCGGGTCCCGGGAGTATCGTGGAGTGACGTAGTAACGTAGCGTGTGGCGGCAGCCTGGAGGGCGTGCGCGCGTACGCCGGGTCCCGGGAGTATCGTGGAGTGACGTAGTAACGTAGCGTGTGGCGGCAGCCTGGAGGGCGTGCGCGCGTACGCCGGGTCCCGGGAGTATCGTGGAGTGACGTAGTAACGTAGCGTGTGGCGGCAGCCTGGAGGGCGTGCGCGCGTACGCCGGGTCCCGGGAGTATCGTGGAGTGACGTAGTAACGTAGCGTGTGGCGGCAGCCTGGAGGGCGTGCGCGCGTACGCCGGCGAGGACGTGCGCCTGCGGCTGCCGGGTCCCGGGAGTATCGTGGAGTGACGTAGTAACGTAGCGTGTGGCGGCAGCCTGGAGGGCGTGCGCGCGTACGCCGGGTCCCGGGAGTATCGTGGAGTGACGTAGTAACGTAGCGTGTGGCGGCAGCCTGGAGGGCGTGCGCGCGTACGCCGGGTCCCGGGAGTATCGTGGAGTGACGTAGTAACGTAGCGTGTGGCGGCAGCCTGGAGGGCGTGCGCGCGTACGCCGGGTCCCGGGAGTATCGTGGAGTGACGTAGTAACGTAGCGTGTGGCGGCAGCCTGGAGGGCGTGCGCGCGTACGCCGGGTCCCGGGAGTATCGTGGAGTGACGTAGTAACGTAGCGTGTGGCGGCAGCCTGGAGGGCGTGCGCGCGTACGCCGGGTCCCGGGAGTATCGTGGAGTGACGTAGTAACGTAGCGTGTGGCGGCAGCCTGGAGGGCGTGCGCGCGTACGCCGGCGAGGACGTGCGCCTGCGGCTGCCGGGTCCCGGGAGTATCGTGGAGTGACGTAGTAACGTAGCGTGTGGCGGCAGCCTGGAGGGCGTGCGCGCGTACGCCGGGTCCCGGGAGTATCGTGGAGTGACGTAGTAACGTAGCGTGTGGCGGCAGCCTGGAGGGCGTGCGCGCGTACGCCGGGTCCCGGGAGTATCGTGGAGTGACGTAGTAACGTAGCGTGTGGCGGCAGCCTGGAGGGCGTGCGCGCGTACGCCGGGTCCCGGGAGTATCGTGGAGTGACGTAGTAACGTAGCGTGTGGCGGCAGCCTGGAGGGCGTGCGCGCGTACGCCGGCGAGGACGTGCGCCTGCGGCTGCCGGGTCCCGGGAGTATCGTGGAGTGACGTAGTAACGTAGCGTGTGGCGGCAGCCTGGAGGGCGTGCGCGCGTACGCCGGGTCCCGGGAGTATCGTGGAGTGACGTAGTAACGTAGCGTGTGGCGGCAGCCTGGAGGGCGTGCGCGCGTACGCCGGGTCCCGGGAGTATCGTGGAGTGACGTAGTAACGTAGCGTGTGGCGGCAGCCTGGAGGGCGTGCGCGCGTACGCCGGGTCCCGGGAGTATCGTGGAGTGACGTAGTAACGTAGCGTGTGGCGGCAGCCTGGAGGGCGTGCGCGCGTACGCCGGGTCCCGGGAGTATCGTGGAGTGACGTAGTAACGTAGCGTGTGGCGGCAGCCTGGAGGGCGTGCGCGCGTACGCCGGGTCCCGGGAGTATCGTGGAGTGACGTAGTAACGTAGCGTGTGGCGGCAGCCTGGAGGGCGTGCGCGCGTACGCCGGCGAGGACGTGCGCCTGCGGCTGCCGGGTCCCGGGAGTATCGTGGAGTGACGTAGTAACGTAGCGTGTGGCGGCAGCCTGGAGGGCGTGCGCGCGTACGCCGGGTCCCGGGAGTATCGTGGAGTGACGTAGTAACGTAGCGTGTGGCGGCAGCCTGGAGGGCGTGCGCGCGTACGCCGGGTCCCGGGAGTATCGTGGAGTGACGTAGTAACGTAGCGTGTGGCGGCAGCCTGGAGGGCGTGCGCGCGTACGCCGGGTCCCGGGAGTATCGTGGAGTGACGTAGTAACGTAGCGTGTGGCGGCAGCCTGGAGGGCGTGCGCGCGTACGCCGGGTCCCGGGAGTATCGTGGAGTGACGTAGTAACGTAGCGTGTGGCGGCAGCCTGGAGGGCGTGCGCGCGTACGCCGGGTCCCGGGAGTATCGTGGAGTGACGTAGTAACGTAGCGTGTGGCGGCAGCCTGGAGGGCGTGCGCGCGTACGCCGGCGAGGACGTGCGCCTGCGGCTGCCGGGTCCCGGGAGTATCGTGGAGTGACGTAGTAACGTAGCGTGTGGCGGCAGCCTGGAGGGCGTGCGCGCGTACGCCGGGTCCCGGGAGTATCGTGGAGTGACGTAGTAACGTAGCGTGTGGCGGCAGCCTGGAGGGCGTGCGCGCGTACGCCGGGTCCCGGGAGTATCGTGGAGTGACGTAGTAACGTAGCGTGTGGCGGCAGCCTGGAGGGCGTGCGCGCGTACGCCGGGTCCCGGGAGTATCGTGGAGTGACGTAGTAACGTAGCGTGTGGCGGCAGCCTGGAGGGCGTGCGCGCGTACGCCGGCGAGGACGTGCGCCTGCGGCTGCCGGGTCCCGGGAGTATCGTGGAGTGACGTAGTAACGTAGCGTGTGGCGGCAGCCTGGAGGGCGTGCGCGCGTACGCCGGGTCCCGGGAGTATCGTGGAGTGACGTAGTAACGTAGCGTGTGGCGGCAGCCTGGAGGGCGTGCGCGCGTACGCCGGGTCCCGGGAGTATCGTGGAGTGACGTAGTAACGTAGCGTGTGGCGGCAGCCTGGAGGGCGTGCGCGCGTACGCCGGGTCCCGGGAGTATCGTGGAGTGACGTAGTAACGTAGCGTGTGGCGGCAGCCTGGAGGGCGTGCGCGCGTACGCCGGGTCCCGGGAGTATCGTGGAGTGACGTAGTAACGTAGCGTGTGGCGGCAGCCTGGAGGGCGTGCGCGCGTACGCCGGGTCCCGGGAGTATCGTGGAGTGACGTAGTAACGTAGCGTGTGGCGGCAGCCTGGAGGGCGTGCGCGCGTACGCCGGGTCCCGGGAGTATCGTGGAGTGACGTAGTAACGTAGCGTGTGGCGGCAGCCTGGAGGGCGTGCGCGCGTACGCCGGGTCCCGGGAGTATCGTGGAGTGACGTAGTAACGTAGCGTGTGGCGGCAGCCTGGAGGGCGTGCGCGCGTACGCCGGGTCCCGGGAGTATCGTGGAGTGACGTAGTAACGTAGCGTGTGGCGGCAGCCTGGAGGGCGTGCGCGCGTACGCCGGGTCCCGGGAGTATCGTGGAGTGACGTAGTAACGTAGCGTGTGGCGGCAGCCTGGAGGGCGTGCGCGCGTACGCCGGGTCCCGGGAGTATCGTGGAGTGACGTAGTAACGTAGCGTGTGGCGGCAGCCTGGAGGGCGTGCGCGCGTACGCCGGGTCCCGGGAGTATCGTGGAGTGACGTAGTAACGTAGCGTGTGGCGGCAGCCTGGAGGGCGTGCGCGCGTACGCCGGGTCCCGGGAGTATCGTGGAGTGACGTAGTAACGTAGCGTGTGGCGGCAGCCTGGAGGGCGTGCGCGCGTACGCCGGGTCCCGGGAGTATCGTGGAGTGACGTAGTAACGTAGCGTGTGGCGGCAGCCTGGAGGGCGTGCGCGCGTACGCCGGGTCCCGGGAGTATCGTGGAGTGACGTAGTAACGTAGCGTGTGGCGGCAGCCTGGAGGGCGTGCGCGCGTACGCCGGGTCCCGGGAGTATCGTGGAGTGACGTAGTAACGTAGCGTGTGGCGGCAGCCTGGAGGGCGTGCGCGCGTACGCCGGGTCCCGGGAGTATCGTGGAGTGACGTAGTAACGTAGCGTGTGGCGGCAGCCTGGAGGGCGTGCGCGCGTACGCCGGGTCCCGGGAGTATCGTGGAGTGACGTAGTAACGTAGCGTGTGGCGGCAGCCTGGAGGGCGTGCGCGCGTACGCCGGCGAGGACGTGCGCCTGCGGCTGCCGGGTCCCGGGAGTATCGTGGAGTGACGTAGTAACGTAGCGTGTGGCGGCAGCCTGGAGGGCGTGCGCGCGTACGCCGGGTCCCGGGAGTATCGTGGAGTGACGTAGTAACGTAGCGTGTGGCGGCAGCCTGGAGGGCGTGCGCGCGTACGCCGGGTCCCGGGAGTATCGTGGAGTGACGTAGTAACGTAGCGTGTGGCGGCAGCCTGGAGGGCGTGCGCGCGTACGCCGGCGAGGACGTGCGCCTGCGGCTGCCGGGTCCCGGGAGTATCGTGGAGTGACGTAGTAACGTAGCGTGTGGCGGCAGCCTGGAGGGCGTGCGCGCGTACGCCGGGTCCCGGGAGTATCGTGGAGTGACGTAGTAACGTAGCGTGTGGCGGCAGCCTGGAGGGCGTGCGCGCGTACGCCGGGTCCCGGGAGTATCGTGGAGTGACGTAGTAACGTAGCGTGTGGCGGCAGCCTGGAGGGCGTGCGCGCGTACGCCGGGTCCCGGGAGTATCGTGGAGTGACGTAGTAACGTAGCGTGTGGCGGCAGCCTGGAGGGCGTGCGCGCGTACGCCGGCGAGGACGTGCGCCTGCGGCTGCCGGGTCCCGGGAGTATCGTGGAGTGACGTAGTAACGTAGCGTGTGGCGGCAGCCTGGAGGGCGTGCGCGCGTACGCCGGGTCCCGGGAGTATCGTGGAGTGACGTAGTAACGTAGCGTGTGGCGGCAGCCTGGAGGGCGTGCGCGCGTACGCCGGGTCCCGGGAGTATCGTGGAGTGACGTAGTAACGTAGCGTGTGGCGGCAGCCTGGAGGGCGTGCGCGCGTACGCCGGGTCCCGGGAGTATCGTGGAGTGACGTAGTAACGTAGCGTGTGGCGGCAGCCTGGAGGGCGTGCGCGCGTACGCCGGGTCCCGGGAGTATCGTGGAGTGACGTAGTAACGTAGCGTGTGGCGGCAGCCTGGAGGGCGTGCGCGCGTACGCCGGGTCCCGGGAGTATCGTGGAGTGACGTAGTAACGTAGCGTGTGGCGGCAGCCTGGAGGGCGTGCGCGCGTACGCCGGCGAGGACGTGCGCCTGCGGCTGCCGGGTCCCGGGAGTATCGTGGAGTGACGTAGTAACGTAGCGTGTGGCGGCAGCCTGGAGGGCGTGCGCGCGTACGCCGGGTCCCGGGAGTATCGTGGAGTGACGTAGTAACGTAGCGTGTGGCGGCAGCCTGGAGGGCGTGCGCGCGTACGCCGGGTCCCGGGAGTATCGTGGAGTGACGTAGTAACGTAGCGTGTGGCGGCAGCCTGGAGGGCGTGCGCGCGTACGCCGGGTCCCGGGAGTATCGTGGAGTGACGTAGTAACGTAGCGTGTGGCGGCAGCCTGGAGGGCGTGCGCGCGTACGCCGGCGAGGACGTGCGCCTGCGGCTGCCGGGTCCCGGGAGTATCGTGGAGTGACGTAGTAACGTAGCGTGTGGCGGCAGCCTGGAGGGCGTGCGCGCGTACGCCGGGTCCCGGGAGTATCGTGGAGTGACGTAGTAACGTAGCGTGTGGCGGCAGCCTGGAGGGCGTGCGCGCGTACGCCGGGTCCCGGGAGTATCGTGGAGTGACGTAGTAACGTAGCGTGTGGCGGCAGCCTGGAGGGCGTGCGCGCGTACGCCGGCGAGGACGTGCGCCTGCGGCTGCCGGGCGGGCGCTCCGTGTTCGACATCAACTGGCTGGCGCTGTACGAGCCGGCGGCGCGGCGCGCGCTGGCCTCCGTGCTGCTGCCCGAGGGCCTCAACGTGCCGCCGGCCGCCGCTGCGCTGCACCCCTACGTGTCGCCGCTGCCGCACTGCCGCCAGCTGCACCGCGACCTGCAGCTCTCCTGGGAGGTGTTCGGCCCGCAGGTGAGCACGCCGCGACCTGCGGCTCTCCTGGGAGGTGTTCGGCCCGCAGGTGAGCACGCCGCGACCTGCGGCTCTCCTGGGAGGTGTTCGGCCCGCAGGTGAGCACGCCGCGACCTGCGGCTCTCCTGGGAGGTGTTCGGCCCGCAGGTGAGCACGCCGCGACCTGCGGCTCTCCTGGGAGGTGTTCGGCCCGCAGGTGAGCACGCCGCGACCTGCGGCTCTCCTGGGAGGCATATGTTATATATCGCAGCTTGTGCCACGATGCGATGCATCGAAAAAAGAGGGTCGACAAAATTAAATTATTCCTAATAGAAACAGTTGCGAATGGCCATACGCGTGTCTTTCGTGCGCATTTGACGTTTAATTTCGAATACATACATACATACATACAGTCACGCCTTGTTCCCGTTGGGGTATGCAGAGACTATTTCTTTCCACTTGCTACGATCCTGACATACAACTTTCGCTTCTTCCACTTTCATCACATTCTTCATGCATGCTCGTCGGTTGTTGGTACTTTTGACCTGGCTTTTCCTTAAGATAACACCAACTCGTTGATGAAAGGTACGCCTAGGTCGACCCCTACCGAATTTTGAATACGGTTCAATTCAATTCTTATATTATGACGGATTAGAATTTCATTTTCTTTGTTATGGCGGAATTAATGCGAAATCGGTTACTAGTGTTAAGTAATTGATTTGGCCGTTTTTAATCTCGTCCTGTGACTTTTAACCACGGCTTTTGAATTGATATGATAGTTTCCGGTGACGGATCGAGGGAGAAAAGTAACGAACGCATCTTAAACTTAAGACATATTTTCGTACATGATTCTCGCCTCAGATTATATCATATTATATGTTTGGTTTGGTTCGGTCGTTCTCCAGGTGACGTGGGAGCTAGCGGGGAACATAGGCCCCACCGACTACATGGCGTGGGGGGTCTCGGGGGACGAGGAGCACTCGCGCATGCTGGGGGCCGACGTAGCCGTGATCTCTTTCAACGAGACCGAGAGCAGGGGCCTCGCCACTGACTATAATATCACCGCTATGAGCCCCGTGAGTATCCGACGGAACACTCGCGCATACCGGGGGCCGACGCGGCCATGATCTCCCGCGACGAGACCGAGAGCGGGGGCCTCGCCACCGACCGTGGTGTCACCGCTGCCCCGGGTATCCATGTGTGTGGTGTTGCAGTGCGTGCGCGTGCTGGGCGCGTGGGCGGGCGTGTGCCGCGACGCGCAGGTGGGCGGCGCGGACAGCAACCAGGTGTTCCTGGCGCGGCGCGAGCGCGGCCTCACCGTGGTGTCGTGGCGCCGCACGCTGGCGCCGCCCGAGCCCATGGACCGCGCGTGGCCCACGGCGCGCCCCGCGGTGGGCGTGTGGGCGACGGGCGCGCTGGACGCGGCGGGCGAGCCGGCGCTGCACGCGCTCTACCCGCGCAGCGACGTGCGGCTCAACCTGACGCAGGACCCGCCGCAGAACGACTGCGTGCCCTTCTCGCTGTGAGTGTGGGACGGGGGCTTCCCCCGTGGCCGCGGGGCCGTCGTGACCGGTGTTCCGTTGTGGCAGAGAGTCCCGCTCGCGCCCGCCGGCGTGGGAGCGCCCGCAGCTGTTCGACCCGGCGCTGCGCGTGTTCACGTTCACGCTGGGCCCGGGCGGGGGCGCGCGCGGGCTGGCGGGGCGCGCGGGGGCGCGGGGCGTGGCGCCGGCGCTGGCGTGGTACGTCAACGGCCAGCTGAGCCCCGACCTGCAGCTGCGGCGCGGCCTCACCTACACGCTGCGGGCCCACGGCGGGAACGACCCGCACTCGCCCACGCTCTACCACCCGCTCGTCGTCGCCGGTCTGTATGCACGCGTCTCCTCTCCTATGTTACCCGGCGTCGCATCCGTAGCTCCCGAATGAGATAAACTCATGTTCCGACTGAACGATTTATAATACGAGCGTCGGATGCGGAGAAGAGGCTCGATCGCTTATATTCGAGTGCTCGACCGATTGATGTACCGTGCGTCGGGATACTTCTACGAGAATAACTATAACGTGTTCGGTGATAGCACTCGTATCACTGAATACTTTATAGTCGATTACGCGACGGTTTCTATGACGACAGACCGCGGACCCTTGGAGGCGCGCCCGTCTCGCCGCAGTGATGTCGCCGAACTTTTAAGTTGTGGTGTAGTAATAAAGGATCTATCTATCTATCGCCGTCATCGTAGTCCCGCGGCTCTCTCGACGGGTGTCGCGGGAGAACGACGCGAGCGTCGCGCGTCACGCACGCGTCGTGAGGATCGATTTCGTATGTCCGAGAGACCGATGTGTTCTCTTTTCGGTGCCGTATTTTTTATTACTACGTTTTTCGTTTAATGTTTCGATTTCGGAAACTTATTTGCTCCTCGGATTTCGGACGAAAATTGCGACGTCGAATCGCTCGCGCGGTCACAGACCGAGAAGACGGATTCCGGGTCTATCGATCGTCGTCCGTCGGTGTCGCTCGACACGCGTCGACCGCGGCCGCGGAGTGTACGGTGCGTGTCCACAGTGTCCCCGCGCGGCGGCATGGAGCGGCTGGACGCGGCGCAGCAGACGAGCGCGCGCGTGCTGGCGGGCGCGGGCCGCTCGCGCCGCGGCCGCCTGGTGCCGCTGGCGGCGGGCGCGCCGTGCGTGGCGGCGCGCGCGCCCGCCGCCGACCCGCGCCGCGACGCCGCCTACGCCACGTTCCGCGCGTTCAACCGCTCGCTGGCGTGGCCCGCCGCGTGCGCCGCGCCCGCCGACCTCGTCGTGACGCCCGACTCCTCCTGGCCCGACCTCGTCTACTACCACTCCTTCACGCACCCCGGTACGTACGCTTCGACCTTCACGTGTCGCGTCGTGTGGCGGTACGCGATATACCCTCGGCCCGGATAGTGTTCACCGATACGAACGAATATATCGTGAAGTTGACTTCGTATTATTGTTCTAAATTAACACTATTATTATTATAAGAATACAGGATTTTATGTGACGCCTAGTTTCGGTGTGATATATGTGTTAGCTGAATTCGGAAGTTATAAAGATGGGTCCGGACTATGTGCGGCGACCCTCGACCCTAGCCGCGCGTGCGAGCGGTGCGCGCCGTGGCTCGCGGCCCGTGGCCCGTGGCTCGCGGCCCGTGGCCCGTGGCCCGTGGGTCGCGGCCCGTGGCCCGTGGCCCGCGGCCCGTGGCCCGTGGCCCGTGGGTCGCGGCTCGTGGCCGCACGTACTCTAGACCCATCTCAATATAATGCGTGTCTAGGAGAATGCACGGTAAGATATTATAAGATAAGAAAATCCTTTATTGCCTCTAAATATAAAAAGAAAAACAAAATTACACATTTAAATACATCAAACCTTCATGTAATAACATTACCAAGTAGTGTGGAAACAGGACAATAGGAATACGTTCAGCATAATATGTCGGCTCATTACTGTTCATATTCATTCACGTGCTAAAGTGTCAGATTGCGAACTACTTGGATAAATCTTTTTGAGTTTGTTAATAATATCCGAAGACCTTCCACCTTACTAACTTCACTGTGCAGTGTGCCGAAAAACGGTGAAAACCATTCGCAGTGTCTGTCCTTTTCTACTGTGGTGACAGTAACACTGTTTACGCCAATACATAGCCAATTAAAAGTTAAAGTTACTCGATTCTCAACTAGATGGCGTTGTACGTAATTAAAACTCACATGCGTTTGGTTCACTGCTATTATAAGATTAAATGTTTAGAATCGTGTATCGAGCTCCTTGGGGAAGGGCTTCTATTGGCATTTAATCAATAAATCCAATACAGAACAGGATTCCGGTGGTTTCATTCATCGAGTTTCTACTATAGGACAACCCCCCGCTATTCATTGGTCCTACCGAGACCGGATAAGCACAACCGCTTTGGAATTTTGGCGGCGAACGTACTCGCAGCGGATTGCTGCACCAAACGTACGAGTACGATAAAGGACAACAGAAGGCGCCAGTGGCGCCAAGCTGAAACTGAGCTATTACGAAGATCAAATTGAAGCAAAGAACGAGACTTGGGATATTTATCTCCGGCATTGGCAAACGTGCAAACCTGCACGCACCATCCGAAGAAAGAAAAAAGAAGATCTGACGTTAGCAGTGGAGTGAAGTATAAGTGACAGGTGACAAGTCAAGATCGTGAGTACTTTTGACATTATTGACTCTATAGTTCGAAATGGAAATTGAGTGATTGTAAATTCTAACATTTAAATCTAGTGCATGCCATAGACTAATAATAATATTGTAAAAACGAAGGAATCGCGAACCTATGCCCGATTTTTCCCGAGTTTGACATTGACAACCACAAACACTTGTAAAAATAATTTGTGTTCTACGATATCACTCTGTGTCATTAAATGATAAGTTATAATACTCTGTGACTTGCGTAAGCGTCGAAAGTCGAAATTGTATGTACCGAATAAAGTCAAAAGTTTATGTTATTTTATGTGCAAATCGTTGCCTAAAGTTTCTAGAAAAGTTAAGTTAAGAGCAGTTATTTCACACGTTACATACGACGATCACGACATTATTTAGTCCGAATTCAGTGTATTTTGAGGAAAAAGTGATAAGCAAAATTGTTCGCAATGGAGGCGCTGTTGTCTAAGCAATCCGAGTTGAACAGCTTAATTGATAAGGCATTGAAGAATTTTAAGAAAAGTCCCGCGGACAGAATAACTTTGGAATATGTGGAAGCTAGATTGGAGAATTTGGAGAGGGACTGGTCCGCGTTTCGAGGTAATCACATTAAATTGTACGAAATGTCAAATAGTGAGTTATTGTCAGGATCCAACTATATTCAAAAGGACATTTACGATGTTACAGAGGAGATATACATTAGCTACAAGGCGCTGATGAGATCGGTGTTGAAGCGATTCAAGCCTGTCTCACTACCAGCACAGAAGTGTGACGCGGAGGATACTAAGGCCAGCCAAATGGTAAGGTTACCCAAAATATCCATACCTTGCTTTTCTGGGCATTATTCTGAGTGGACCACTTTCCGTGATCTATTCATTTCACTCGTCCATAACAATAAGTCCATTGATAATGTACAGAAATTACATTATTTAAAAACTCATTTGACAGGTGAAGCCAGGCAATTGATTCAACACACGCCGATCACAGCAGCGACTTATGAACCATGTTGGTCATTATTAGATAAGCGCTATAATAATAAGAAATACTTGGCAGATTGCATATTGAAGCGGTTCTTTGGTCAAAAATGCTTGAATGTGGAATCGGCTACAGGTTTAAAGGAACTATTAGATACTACCTCTGACTGTATTAATGCGTTGACTAATATTAACATCAATGTGAGCACATGGGATACTATTATCATACATGTTGTTGCTTCTAAACTCGATTCTGAAACTCGTAAACAGTGGGAACTTCATACTTCAACTTTTCATGATTTGCCAAACTTAGAACAACTTAAAAGCTTTTTAGAAAATCGTTTCCGTGCCTTAGAATTTATTGACGTGAAAAAACCCTCGGTGCAGCACAGCAGTGGTACCACTTCACGACCTAAAGCATTACTGGTCACTGATAATAATAACGCTCGATTGGGTAATATTAAATGTGAATTTTGTTCTGAAAATCACAAGTTGTGTTTCTGCAAAGAGTTTGCAAAACAGGAGTGTACCCAGAGACGAGAATTCGTAGCCAAGAACTCAATCTGTTTTAACTGCTTGGGTAGTAACCATTCTGCTTACAATTGTTTTAAGCCAACGAGGTGTCGCATCTGCAAGAAACGTCATCATTCTCTTCTACACCAGTCGCAGCCTGAGACTAACGACTCAACTACTGGTTCAGCGACCAAGGAGCCCGCTGGAGTAACTCCAGCTGGTTCTTCAGCATCAGGATCGCCCCATGTAGTGTCATGTCTGTCGACACGCAAGGTATCTTCACATGGACAGGTTTTACTAGCCACAGCACTAGTGAACGCCGAGTCTGAAGCTGGTGCAAGTTACACAGTGAGAGCATTACTCGACCAAGGCTCTCAAGCCTGCTTCATCACCGAAGCGGCAGTGCAACTCTTAAATCTGAAGAGAAAACCTATAAAAGGAACTATAACTGGATTAGGCGGAGACAGAAGCTTAACATCAAGGTATGTAGTCACATTGAATCTAAGGTCACTTCGAGAACCACAATTCAGCGTAGAGGTCAATGCTTATGTTCTCAAGAACATAACATCGCACATACCTGAACAATATGTAGCTCCAATTGATTGGGCAGATCTGCATGACTTGTATTTGGCAGATCCTCAATTTAATGTACCCAACAAAGTGGATATGCTCTTAGGAGCCAATGTGTTTAGCCATATCATGAGGGAAGGTATAAGAAAGAGTCCAGATGGTAAACTTATTGCTCAGAGCACGGCGTTAGGATGGATCTTGTCAGGTGCAGTTCAGGAAATCTGTAATGAGAGTCCAAATATATCAGTCATGCATGCTCAAGTAAAGGAAAGCGATATTCTAAGAAAATTTTGGGAAATGGAAGAACAAACAAGTAGTATTAATGATAAAATACTTACAGATGAAGAACAAAGGTGTGAAGACATCTTCAATAGTACAACCAAGAGAACACCAGATGGCCGCTACGTCGTGAAGTTACCGTTCCGAGAGGATGAACCACAGTGCATCGGCGGGAACTCGCGACAGATAGCTGTAACAAAGTTCAAATCATTAGAGAGAAAATTAGCCAAGGATAAAGATTTAAAGGAAAGTTATAAAGAGGTAATAAATGAGTACTTACGTTTAGGACACATGCGACCTGTAAAGAAAGATAATGACAACAAGGACAAAGCCGTATATTTACCTCACCATGCCGTCGTCAGGAACGATAAAACTACCACCAAGGTGCGCGTAGTCTTCAATGCATCCAGCAAGAATGATCGTGGAGTGTCCTTGAACGACACCTTGATGATTGGGCCCAAATTGCAGCCTGACCTACGACACATTGTATTACGCTGGAGAGTGCATCCTATTGTGCTAGTTTCAGATGTCATAAAGATGTATAGAATGGTACTTATTTCAGGACAGGAGGCGAGATATCAGCGCATCGTATGGCGAGAGGAGCCGGAAAACGAAATACAAGATTATGAATTAATGACGGTAACTTTCGGAACTGCATGCGCACCATACTTAGCGGTAAAATCATTAAACCAGGTTAGCATTGATGAAGGACAAGATTTCCCGTTGGCGGCGCCACTGGTACCGCACATTTATTACATGGACGATATGATGGGTGGAAGTGAGAACGCAGAAGAAGGATTTGAACTCTACAAGCAAATGAAAGGACTCCTGGAGAGAGGAGGATTCAAACTACAGAAATGGGACACTAATAGTAGCAAACTATTAGAGGCAATAAGAAATAAGGAAAGCCAGGAACAGGACACTGAGGACAAAAAGGACAATAAGGACAAAAAGGACAAAAGGGATAACAAGGACAAGGACATTTTTCAAGAAGACTATTGGGAAATAAGGACAAATTTAAAGAACATAACAGGTACACTAAAGGAAAAGGTCAAGTTGGACTTAAAGGACACAGATATGGAAAAAAACGTGAAGAAAATTGAAGAAAAAATGGATAATACAACTAAGATTCTAGGACTTACCTGGGATCGCCGTGAAGACCACTTCCAGTATTCGGTGAATCTGCCCACGACGCCGACTGGACCTGAAACTAAGAGGACAATATTATCTATAATAGCAAGACTGTATGATCCATTAGGATGGATCGCCCCTGCCATATTATTAGCTAAAATATTCATACAGAAATTATGGCTAGCGGGTAACGACTGGGACGAACCCATATCAAGCGAATTAAGTACAGAATGGAGAACATACCATGGGGAATTGAAGCAACTTTCTACCGTCAGAGTCCCACGATGGCTAGGCACGACAGCCACAGGTCCTGAAATTGAAATTCACGGATTTTCTGACGCCTCCAAGTTGGCCTATGCAGCAGTACTATATATGAGGATTGTAGACAGCACAGGTACTGTAAAGGTTTCATTATTAACCGCAAGGACACGAGTGGCTCCAATTAAGCAGGTCAGTATCCCACGCCTGGAACTCTGCGGCGCGGTACTGTTAGCACGTCTGTTGAAGGAAGTTGCAGAAGTTTTGTCTATAGACAAGAGTAAGGTCAAAGCCTGGACAGATTCAACTGTGGTTCTCGCATGGCTTAACAGTCATCCGAGTAGATGGAAGACTTTCGTAGCTAATAGGGTGTCGGAAATACTGACTACTCTAGACTCCTCTCAGTGGTACCATGTGTCTTCCCAGGAAAACCCAGCTGACTGTGCTTCAAGAGGAGTACAGCCGGGCTCGCTAGCTGAAAACAACCTTTGGTTTTCTGGACCAGACTTTCTGAAACAAGGAATCATACCTTATAAAAGGCCACAAGATTTGAAGGTTAATTTAGAGGAAGCGGTGAAATCACATTTCACTACAATTACCGAGGACACAATAATTGAACGATTCTCTTCGCTACAAAAGCTACTAAGAGTTGTAGCTTACTGTAGAAGGTTTCTTAAGGGCACCGAACGTTCAAATTATTTATGTAAGAAAGAGATAGATCAAGCATTAGTATGTTGCATCAAGAAAGTTCAAATGGAAGAATTCAAGGATGAATATTTGCAATTGCAGGACAAAGGTCATTTAAACACTAAGAATAGCAAGCTGAAGGCATTGTGTCCATACCTGGACGAGGCTGGAGTAATGAGAGTGTGTGGTCGACTACAAGGGTCTGCACTGGCAGAGCACACTAAACATCCCATAATACTACCTCATTCCGGTCATTTCACTCAGCTTGTCATTTCAGATGCACATCACAGTACATTGCACGGAGGAACCCAGCTGACGGTGAATCACCTGCGAAGTAAGTACTGGATTCTCGGTGTCAAGAGTCAGGTCAAGCAACATGTGCGCAGATGCGTAACGTGCGTTCGGCAGAAGGCCCAAGTCCAAACTCCATTCATGGGGTCTCTACCATCAGTAAGATGTGCGCCCGCTAGAGCATTCCTGCATAGCGGAGTCGACTATGCCGGCCCTATAAAAATAAGAACGACTAAAGGACGAGGACATCATTCTCATAAAGGATATATTTGTTTATTTATTTGTCTGGCTACCAAAGTCATCCACTTAGAAGTTGTGAGCGATATGAGCACGCAAGCTTTCGTGGCTGCTTTCAGACGGTTTGTGTCGAGACGAGGTCACTGTGCGCAGCTCTGGAGCGACAACGGAACGACGTTCGTCGGCGCGGCGAAGGAACTCCAGCAGCTGCGGGCGCAGCAGAGAGAGCTCGCTGCCCATATTGAAGTCCATGGAACCGAGTGGCATTTCATTCCCCCCCACGCCCCTAACTTTGGCGGTCTGTGGGAGGCCGGAGTGAAATCCACCAAGTTCCATTTAAAGAGAGTTCTAGGAGAGTCCACGCTCACATTCGAGGAAATGAGTACACTTCTGAGTCAGGTAGAGGCATGTTTAAATTCGCGGCCACTAACTGTGGACAGTTCAGACCCTGGTGATCCACGTCCGCTGACACCGGGTCATTTTTTGATTGGGGGTCCACTGCTGGCCGTGCCAGAGGCCAGTAATTATTTAGATTCAAATTTTAATTCATTGTCGAGGTGGCAACATATTCAGAGGATGCTTCAAGGATTTTGGCAGCGGTGGTCCCATGAATATCTGTCCTACATGGTCAACAGATATAAGTGGAATACTCATGTACCGGAAATCAAAAATGGGGATGTAGTACTAATTAAGGAAGACGGTCTCCCACCCAGTCGTTGGCTGATGGGACGTGTAGTAGACAAGCATCCTGGGGCAGATGGTATAACCCGTGTGGTCACATTGAAGGTCAAGGCATCCCTAATTAAAAGACCAATATCGAAAATTTGTAAGTTGCCAATAAGTGATTAGGTAGTTCATAAGTTCATAATCTTAGTTCATAAATAAGAATGCTATCAAGTTAGATAAGTGTAATTTATTGTAAGTTCATTAATAGCTTAAGTGTGTTATAATATGTTTCAAGTTCAAGAAGTCTTAAAGAGACCAAATTGTTCACCACCACCAAGCACATAAGGTCAGGAAATCATTTAGTAATTATTATCAAGGAGTAGAGAGTTAATGAAGGACATTTCCTCACTAAATGCCCTTGGTGGGCGGTATGTTTACGCCAATACATAGCCAATTAAAAGTTAAAGTTACTCGATTCTCAACTAGATGGCGTTGTACGTAATTAAAACTCACATGCGTTTGGTTCACTGCTATTATAAGATTAAATGTTTAGAATCGTGTATCGAGCTCCTTGGGGAAGGGCTTCTATTGGCATTTAATCAATAAATCCAATACAGAACAGGATTCCGGTGGTTTCATTCATCGAGTTTCTACTATAGGACAACCCCCCGCTATTCAAACACTGTATATACGAAAGATATTTCTTGTAGAGATAAAGATAGCGTTATACGAGGAGGAGACGGTGACCGGAGAATTCCCCATACAATACAAACGTAACAGTTCAATCATTTACAATCCGAGCATATTTCCAACGTTTAATGTCGTTATTTGGAATGAAACGCTACTTCTCTAGGTTCCTAATTATATTTCAATCCAAAATAGATATACTTTGGACTTTTTACCTGGACGAGGAACTAAAATTGAAAGTTTTTCAAGAGCTTCCTGACAGTCAACTTGGCCGTTTACTAGCTTATAGAGCATAACAATGTCGAACAACTTACTACGGTCTTTTAAGGACAAAAGTCGAAAATGGGTGAGCCGTGACTTGTATGACTGCAGTTTTCTACATAAGTTGCCCATGTATGAGATGTGATAGCGAAAACATTTTTGAACACGCTCAGTCCTATCAGAATGAGTTTGATAGACCGGGTTCCATATTATACTGCAATAGTCCAGGACACTACGCACCAGACTGTCAAATAATCGAACATAGAGGATTGGGTCTTCGAAAATTTTTGTTTGTCTTACTACAAAACCGTTAATCTTACAAACTCTCTTGATAATGCTATCAATATGTTCTCGAAAAGTAAGTTTATTATCTATGATGACACAAATCACGAATTGACGACACTTCAGCCAAAGGCGAATCACCTATTCCATATACAGCAGGTAACGGAGAACGGTTTCGGGAAAATCTAATGAAGAAACATTTAGAAGCATTTAGTGACATCCTATTTACCTGGCACCAATTATGTACTGTATCCAAATCTAACTGCAGTTGTCTGACATCGTTCTCATCTCTTATGTCCCTATAAATTTTCATCTGCAAAAAGTTTAACTTTAAATTCCACTAAATTTGGAAGGTCGTGGATAAAAACAATGAATGGGAGAGGGTCTAGGTGAGGACCTTGCGGCACGCCAGAGGGTGCAGCACTCTCATTGGACTTATGGCCTTTGAGAGCCACCAGCTGAGATCTGTTCTTTAGATAAGATTCCAACCAACGCAGCAGAGAGCCACGGATTCCTCTAGGGGGGCAGCACCCCCCCTTGGTGACGCTTTTGCATATACTATATCAGATACTATATTAGTAATTGTACGGGTGGACACTGTCTTGTAGACGGAATTGAAATGTTCTAAAAACATAATATTACAAATTTATCCAAATTATTAGTATTTTAGTCTAAAATATAATTAGGAACCTGAATCACTAGTGTCTCATTCCGAATAACGTTATTAAATGTCGGAAATAGGCTCCTACTCGTATTTCAAATTATTTAATTATCACGTTCGCATGGGAAGTTCTTCGGTCGCCGCCCCGTTAAGTACCAATTATAATATTATGGAGCCAAAGTGTACCATTTACATTCGACTAGCCGTGCCCCGCGGTTTCGCCCGCGTAGACGTAGTCCTCATGGAAATATCGTGATAGGACCCTATGTGTCATTCCAGGGTCTAAACTATCTGCCTCCGTCCCAACGGCGCTCGGTCTAGTCGTGAAGGTCAAGGTGTTCGGAGATATGACAGTGACGTGTAGTTCTGTCTCCTCGATACGAGCGGGATCGGAAGCGACGTGTCGCGGGCGTGACGATGTACCTGTGTGTTGCAGACATGGGCGGGCGCATCTTCATCGTGGACCGCCACAAGCGCAGCCTGGGGCGCGCCGCGAGCCGCGCCGCCCCCGCCGGCCCCGCCGCCCCCGCCGGCCCCGCCGCCCTGGCCGCCCTGCTGGCGGCGGGGGCGCTGCTCGCGCGCTAGGCCGCCCCGCGGTCTACGTCACGGTTCCCGACACATTATTATGGATATGGGCCTCCAGTGCTTATAATTTATTATAGGTCCTGAAATAAAGAGTTTATTATTATTATTTATTATATTCGATGTGGGTGGCGGCTAGCGATAACGTGACATCGGTATGACGAGCGCCGCCGACGAGGAGACGGAGCGCCCTCGAGGAGACGGAGCGCCCCGAGGAGACGGTATCTCCTCGGGGATATGACCCGAGACCGCCTAAGAAAGAGACGATTATTGAAATTTTCCACATCCCGCACAAAACGGAAATCCACTTTTTACCGAACGATGCGATCCTTTCTGTGACGAGTGGCTCGTTCCACGGGAACATGGCCGCCTCCACGAATTATGTTATGTAGATATTATTATATTTATTAAAAAAATATAAAGTATAAACGTTAACGATCGTCTAAATTGTAATCTTACCTTCTCTGAATAGATTTCATTACATATACATCCCACCAAAAACATAAATCCAAATATGTATTTACAAGTATTAAACTCTATTTCTTTGCTTTATTGGATACCTATAACAATTGCTGTTATTTAAAAAAAATGTGAGATCTTAAAGTAGGTTAGATTTGACTAGCCAAACCTAGGCCAAGTCAAATCTAACCTACTTTAAGATCTCACATTTTTTTTAAATAACAGCAATTGTTATAGGTATCCAATAAATAATAAAGCAAAGAAATAGAGTTTAATACTTGTTCATAATCTTATTTTGTTCCTATAAATACATATTTGGATTTTGCATAGAACTTGGCACTCATTTAGATCTCCATTCTTTTTGCGGTGTGGTGCCGCGCGCCGTCGAAGACACACCGTTGGCCGGTTGTTTAGTGCGTATTACAAGTTTTTGTAAGGGGACACCACTTATTATTTGACTTAATTTTTTTTTTATATTTCTGTTATTATAAAGCAAATAATATATTGGGATAGTTTCAAATCTCTGCTTGTAACGTTGTTACGGTTCCAAATTTTTTTTTTGTTTGGGGACCCCCCTATTTTTTAACTTTTTTTATTATTAGATTTTTTTCCTACGCTTATATACAATTGCCGAGCTGGATTCCAAATTTCATCCTCCTAGGTCATCTAGAAGTAGGTTAGATTTAGGTACTATAATATGTCAGTCAGTCAGTCGGTGCTAAAATTTACGACTTTTTGACCTTCATATCTTTATAACCGTTTGAGCTAGCTTCATAAAATTTGGGCTTCTAGATGTCCTTATGGATATAATTAAACACACGTAGTTTTATGTGTTTACGTTAAAGAGGTTTTGAGTGTCAAAAGTGGCACCAAGTGGTTCGTGTAATATTTACCCTCGGCGCTGGCTAGCCAGTTCCTTTGTTTGAACTTGGCTTGACACGCTGCCGCGCGTCTAGATACCTACACGGCATGATTTTAAAATCTACCAATTTTCAAGCACTACAGTGTTAGCTTTGCCGTTTGCCTGATTCTGAACTCTTCCATGTCGTGTATTTGTACATTTCCATGATCATATTGCAAGCGAGGCCAAGATACGAGAAGCATCCAAAAACTTGGTGTGCTGAATAAGGCTCCCGTAAAGTCGGTACTTTACGGGAGCCAGCGACTGTTACTTTATAAAGTTTGACAACCTCGATGGCTCAGATGGTAGTAACTCCGCTTTCTTTGTGTTCTGTGGTTTGAATTAGTTACAAAGACGTTTCACCTTTCTAACTAGACGGTGCACTGTCAAATTTGGAGGAGAGAAAAGGACAAGGAAGACACTGCGAGTGGTTCTCACTCGGGACCGACACAGTGCACTGTCTACTTAGTAAGTTTATCTCACAGAACAGAGAGGAAATTATCTTCTTTGGTTAGTAACCGGACTTTGATGTTTGTAGTTAATGTCAAATCAAGATAATAGTCATTAAGTGATAGTCACCGAGAACGCCAATAGCCTCACAGCACCGCACACCTAGAACCGCTCAGTATAGCTGGTATAGCGGGTTCCCTACTTGACATCTAATGACGTTTGATCAAACATTAATTGCTCGAAAACGAATACGCTAATATTCATGAGAGCTATGAATCGTGAGCTCTATAGTTTGCCACGTCGATGGATCAAAATCTCTAAAAACCATTTGCTCTAACGATTAATAGCAATAAGCATCCACGTCGCATGGAACAAAATCCCTAAAGAACATGTGCTCTAACGCTCTAATTAATAGCGATAAGCATCGGATTGACGATCTCAGGGAAGAATTTTTTTTTGCAATTTTAATGGAGCACGCATAGATAATTGGTTGTTTTTGGCGTTTAAAAAACACATTAACACTTATTAAACCTTTACTTACCAAAAACTCTGTATTTGGATAGTTGGTATAATAAGGCAGCCTAAGTTAGAAATAAATCAACAGCATAACATTGTTCTATAATAATTATTTATTAATGTAAATTTAAATACCTATAGGTAGGCACTGGTTTTTAAAAACTAATTACTATAAATCCAAAAAATTACTATAACTATAAATCAGCTAGATAGCTTTAGGTGGATGAATTTAATAATTGTTTAATTTGTAGGAATTTGTTATAAACAAAAAATATGTAGAATTTCCAACACCAAAAAACTAAGATATTAGGTATAGATAAAAGACTAACACCCATATTCAAGAACAATATTAAGATCTCCCGAACGCAGAGGGCTGGTAAATCCAATTAGAAACAATTGCACGCCGTGACGTACTCGGTGAAAAAATTCTAACTCAGCACAGTACCTTACATAAGTATTGTTCTTGAATACTGGTGAAAATGTACATTATTGTAGCAAAACTTTATTTTTCTATAGGTAGATACTCGTAGATAAACAGTTATTGGTACACCACAAACAATAAATGTTAAAATTAAACAAAAGCAGTATGACAAAAAGTGTAACAATTGGCGGTCTTAGCGCTAAGAGCGATCTCTTTCAGACAACCTTGCAGGGAGAGGAGAGTATATCGTAAATCATATTTGGTCAGTTGTGTGACCAAATCCCCGTAAAGGTTTAATAAATGTTAATGTGTTTTTTAAACGCCAAAAACAACCAATTATCAATGCGTGCTCCATTAAAATTGCAAAAAAAATTCTTCCCTGAGATCGTCAATCCGATGCTTATCGCTATTAATTAGAGCGTTAGAGCACATGTTCTTTAGGGATTTTGTTCCATGCGACGTGGATGCTTATTGCTATTAATCGTTAGAGCAAATGGTTTTTAGAGATTTTGATCCATCGACATGGCAAACTATAGAGCTCACGATTCATAGGTCTCATGAATATTAGCGTATTCGATTTCGAGCAATTAATGTTTGATCAAACGTCATTAGATGTCAAGTAGGGAACCCCTCTTCAAAATGAGAGTGTCTTGAAGGGTCCATATAGGCGGCGGTAACTGCTCACCGTCAAGCGGTCCGTCTGCTTATGCTTGTTTACTTCTTTGTGTTCTGTATTTACCACCTTAAAAATGTGAAATAAATTTATAATATTACCTCATATTTACCCTGACACTGGCAATATATTAATCTGGGGGTACACCAAATGAAAAAAAAAGTAGATTTGACAGGTGTTTTTTCCTGGCCCCACACGAATTGCTCTATGATATGTTTATGTATGTAGTATGAAGTATGATATGTTTTAAATTTTTATTATTCATGTTTCAAGTCAGGACGAATTAAAAAACTCACCCAGTTAAAAAGTCACGCCTTTAGTAAATTGATGGAAATGTACCAAAGGCACATGGATCTACCTACTATGGGACTGAGTCCAGGATACACCTCTGCCTACCTCTTCGGGAGAAGGCGTGATTGTATGTTAAATGTTGTTCGATTTCCCGCCAAAAAGATATAGTTCATAACGTAGCAGCGCATCAACAGCAGTGTTCTGTGATCAACAGGAAGCATTCCCAGACAACGCTACCATCCCCACTTACAGACACGCACGCGAAGATAATATTGTCTCAGGTCGAGACTTTGACAGGAACCACGGCAATTTTCAATTTTCTAGCAAACAAAATACGATCGTGAAACAGATGGCATTCAATGAAGATTTCGTTTTGCCGCCGAGCCGCTATCATAGAATTATAGCGCACTTGACTTCGACCCCTGCTTCGGGCCATTGGAACGTGCACTAGGTACGGTCCTGGTGTTACCTTGTTATTTTTAATACCACTAGAAAAAAAACGAAAACAGATTACACAAAAATCGATCAATAAATAATTTTAAATAAAATCGGCAATATTTAACAATAATAGATTTTTATATAATCAATTTTTTTTCACATCCCTAATATATACTGAGCCACTGGCTAGTGATGGTAATTATGCGATTTCACAATAATATCATAAGCATGCGAATTAATGAGTCATAGCATGCTATTTGCTAAGACGATAATTTGCACTTCGTACTTCACACCGCCTTGCTATTAATTTTAACGAATTAAACAATCATACACGTTCATTCAATATACGACCCTAACTACAAGCAAATAAAGATAATAATCGCTTAACCGTGCCAACCAAATTGCTAAATAATTTCACTTAACGGGAAACCTGAGTGACGAAGAATTTAAAATTTCGGTTTTTGTAAAAACTATCGCCGTCGCTCTGCTCCTGAAAGTATGAGCTATGAATGTGTGTGTAAGAAGATTATTATTGGAACTTCGCGCGCATATTCATGTCAGTAGTAAAGTTTGTGACGCTTGTATTCAAATTAGGTTGTACTTATCGTAGGTATTATTTTACACTTTTGTTTTTATTTACATTCTCGTAAAGATGATTGCTTAAATTCATTAGCTACGTCTAGTATGAAATAGACCAGTGGTTGCAGTGTTCAGACAGCGTTTACAAAATCGTGTCATCGATCAACGAATGCGAGTTCGAATCCAGTCCCAGGAGTAATTTTTGCCCGGATATTTTTTTGTTAGGAACTTTTTTCTTAAACATAACATAACATACATTCACGCCTTTTTCCCGAAGGGGTAGGCAGAGGTGTACCCAGGACTCATTCCCATAGTAGATAAACCCACATTTCGCCAGTAACTTTAAAAACTTTTTTAACTTTTTTCTTCATTATCTGTATTTATAATACAGATGTATTTATAATAATGTTGTGATAATATATAATAAAAAATAGATACTATAATATATATGTATAGTATATATGACACCAGTCGCCCAGCGCTTAAAAATTCATATCAATGTGTATATTATCTTCGAAGGTAAGTATTGACTTTTTCAGTTCATCCTGTCAGTCTAGACGTTTGCTGAAAATATAATTTTAAATTTTTAGACAAAGCGGTCTACTCGCATGAAATACAATACGGATAAGGAAAAAATTATTATTGTATTCGTATTGTATTTCATGCGAGTAGACCGCTTTGTCTAAAAATTTAAAATATTAAGCAAAAAGGAAGTGTTTATCAATTTCGATATGAATTCTAATTGTAACATTAGACTTGTCGGTGGGTAGATTGCGAAATGCATCACCTATAGATAAACACACGTCCCTAGAGCGTTAGGTAGAAGGGATAGAAAACTTTCGCCGACGACTAGTACCTCCACGGTAGCGCTCAAGTGGTAGAGCGCGCCCACCACGGATTGGTGCGGAGGGTGCGTGGTTCAAATCCCGCCCGTGGGTGAAATTTTTCTTTCCTTATTCTTATTGATTCTTTTGCTTTAGTACTTACGGTTTTGGCTTGTTTGTATGAATTTCTTTCAGTATTTTGCTCTGAAAATGGGTAAAAGCAAAAGGGGCAGGACGTTTATTTTTGAACGCTCTACGAAAAATACACCATTTACGTATAAAACGGCAAATACATTTTGCGCCTTTGCCATCCGTTTGAGTATAGGTAATACGTACATACTTAATTATTTTGTGTTTTTCATCATGAAATTACGATTAAACGCAATTCAAATTAATTTCTTCAACCTAATGAGTGATGTTAGGGGTGAGCAGTTAATAGTCAAGTCGACCGCAAAAATTCGATCCGTTCGAACCGTTGATCGCTATTAACTACAAACTTGAAAACCATTTAGGTGGTGTTTGAGCCAATCATATGATCATGAGAACCCGGGTTTGATCCACAAGTCAGCCAAAAAGTGTAATTGGATTTTCTATTAGGGGTTTTCTGAATGACAGCTTGGAGTCTGAACCCAATAGATGACAATAGGTACGGCTTCTACTACAAGAGATTTAAAATATTACTGGCAAAGTGTTAGAAAATTTCACTGAGTCTTCACCCATGAACGCAAATGCCGTAGCTTGCGATAATGCTCTTGAACCATCTCTTTTTTAAAGATGTATCTACTCGTACAAGGCCAATAATGATTATGATGATAAAGTAATACATTTTAATACAATTACATATTATATAATATTTATTAACAAATTACCTACTTAACAGTATAGAAGACAATGAAAGATCACCATAAAAACAAGTGCTATGCACTAGACATCTCATAATTAGGTTCTCCGAAGGTGTAACTGAACGAGAATGGGCCATATGAAAATTGATATTATAGTTGAATTGCATTTAAATCGATATTGTTACTTATTATTAAGACTACTACTACTACTTATTATTATTACTTAGTCTTCTATTTTTTCGTAAGAAGTATTGGTTTAAACTCGTTTTCTATGAACATCACTAGGGTTTTTCAAAATACTATGTCTATGAGTCCCTTCCCTAGTTGTATAAGTGTGAGTGGAACCCCCCCTCACCGCCTGCCGCACCCCGTAGAACGCGAAAGGGACAACTGCAGCTCAAAGCGATTATAACTACGAAAAAATGACGAAATCGATGTTTTGTATTCCCGTGTTCCCTCCGAGAATAATTAGTTTTATCCATAAATTTATATCTTGAAAATTAGGAAATAGATTAGGCTATGTCCCTGTTATTTTATTTTTTTTCCTTAACTCTTCATTTTTTTCTAGTGAACGTCTAATTGCGCGAGTAAAACTGGGACAGTTTTTCATGTTTTTAAAGGGTCATATTTCATTTAATAATGAGTTTGTAGAAAAATGAAAATAACAGGGACATGCTCACTGAAGACCTAGATTTTATAAAAAAAAAAACCATTGCTCTGACGCAATTATCTAGGGAGGAAACACGGGAATACGTTTGTATGGAAAAATCACCCCAAATGTATCCTCTTAAGCGATGAATTCGCTTCATTCGCATTCACAGAATTTCGCAACTTCTTTTAATTTGCTATGAGCTAATTAAGCTTTCGTATGCTAACAATGAATGCGAATGCTAATTAATCCATCACTATGCCACTGGCAACCAACACTGTTTCGATAAATTTTATTAGGGATGGGCAAATTGGAAAAAAATATCGATATATATCGTATCGATGTTTAAATTGTAATCAAATGTATCGATATATATTTACCTAAAAAATATCGATATGTTTATATATCGATATTATTTGCCCAATAAGCTATTACTTATCTTTAAACATTGTTAAAAATATTCAAAATGTGATAATAAATACACATTATCTTGCTGTCTGTTTTGGCATCAGTTTTATAGTTAAAAATAGGTACATACATTTTTACCGTTTTATTCATAAAAAAATTTAATGCTTGATAGATTTCTACTCTGTTTTGACATTTTCTCACTGACTGTTCTTATCAATGGTGGGATAGTGACAAGACATGTTTATACAGTTTTTTTTTTTTTTTTTTTATGATAATGAATGACAAGACGAGCAAATCAGGTGCCTGATGGTAAGCATCGTAGTACTAATATAGTGATCTGTGGTAAGCATCATGATTGCCCATTGCCCATATCAGACACAGTGCCACCCAGTGTTTTAAAATTCAAAATTAGCTAAAGCTAAACTTTAATCGCTGATTTATATCGATTATTTTCTGAAAAAATATCGATATTTTGATATGTCGATTATTATTGCCCAAGCCTATCTTTTATTCACTGCTGAGCACAGAATACAAACGCTGCTGACACAGATCACTATAATTAGTGTTCTTTCTGTTCTGTGAATTAGTGGCTGCTGAGCGTGCTGAGCATATATAGCAAAAAACATCAAAGTACAATTCTCATATAAATAATTAATAATCCAAAACTTAACATTAAAATGTAATAAAATATATGAATTCATTTATTTGTTTCGTAAAAGTGTAGGTTATTGCAATTTTAATGTGATAATAACTTTAAAAATTAAGATAACCATGAATGAAGATGAAGAGTGCGACGAGTTGCCTCCGATCTCAGTAGATTCATCTTCTCGTCATACGGTAAGTACGTACTGTACTCGCGCACCGCGGAATCTTATCTTCTACTAACCATTCGAGCTTCTCAAACTTCACCATTGTGAGGAGTGTTAATGGTATTGAGGATTTCCGGAATAACCCGAAAGATAATATCGGCTCCTAACGGATGAACCTTCGTACCTACTGTCATCAGGCGGTTCAGTCCACTGAATTTAAGTTTGGCAGTTGGCAGGGCGTGCTGACCGAGAGTAAGTTTATAGTTATATGCTGATTAATTGACCGAGCAAGGGAAGTGTCTCCGTTTCGATAATGGCCAAAAATGCTTTTGTCTAGGGATGAAACAATACAAGTAACTACACAATACTTTTCTTTGGATACCAAGTACCTACTTTTTGTGGGTTCCCTACTTGACATCTAATGACGTTTGATCAAACATTAATTGCTCGAAAACGAATACGCTAATATTCATGAGACCTATGAATCGTGAGCTCTATAGTTTGCCACGTCGATGGATCAAAATCTCTAAAAACCATTTGCTCTAACGATTAATAGCAATATAGACATGGCAAACTATAGAGCTCACGATTCATAGGTCTCATGAATATTAGCGTATTCGATTTCGAGCAATTAATGTTTGATCAAACGTCATTAGATGTCAAGTAGGGAACCCACTTTTTGTATTGACAGTTTAGAACTGAGTAACAAGTAGTATCAGGAAGTAAATACTTGTATCTGTACTCGGTCAGTCACTCCTCACTCACTGATGGATGAGTGTCAAAAAACAAGCTTTTTGATGCACTTGTGTGCACAAGATTATTATTTATTCTATGGTGAGATGTCTAGTAATTTTTTTTTATTCGAGCACATCTCGAGGTGAACTCGACTTTGTAGGCTGTTTCCCAATGGGGTGATGCCCAGTGTACTCTGAGCGACGCCTTTATTGGTACTGTTTGTAATATGAAACTTATGGCTAAAGAATATTGTAGAGTTATGTTAAGTGTTAAGTTTAGCGTGGGAACTCAAGTGCTCTGTATGGTGAGCTCATACAAACAGCTTCGCGTACAATTCTGGAGTAGTAGTGACGCTCGGTGGAGGAGACCTTTGGGGCGTGAAGTTCCATCCAGTGGTCGGTGTCTCTATGTCTCTATTGTATTGAAATTCATGCTGAGTACTCTCGACGGCGGCGGCTCGAGAACTCTCGGGGCGGTCTCGACGAGGCCGAGCGTATTACGTGTGATTAGCGGAATACAAAACGAAACGTCGACAGGGCGCGTTCTCGATGCCGCGCGCCGACCTGCTCGCCGAGCAGCGCGCGCGCGAGCGACGCTGCGAGCGCGACCTGCTGCGGCTGCGGGACGCGCGCGCCGCGCCGCTCGCGCGCTCCGACTCCAGCGAGTCGGACGGCGAGGGCGCGCTCGCCGCCGCCGTCGCCGCGCTGCTGAGCGTCGCGCCCGCGCCCGCGCCCGCCGCGCCGCGCCGCGCGCCGCTCGCCGCCGCGCTCGCCGCGCGACTACCCGCCGCTGCGTCGCCGCTGCGCGCGTACGCCGCCGCCGCCGCCGCCGCGCCGGCCAGCGCGCGCGCCCTCGACGCCGCGCTCGCGGCCGCCGCGGAGGGCTACCTGCGCGGGGCCGGCGCGCCGCCCGCGGGGGACGCGGCGGCGGCGGCGGCGTGCCTGTGCTGCGCGCTGGCCGCCGGGGAGGGCGGGGCGCGGACGGCGCGCGCGGCGCACGCGCTGCTGGCGGGCGCGGGCGCGGCGGCGCGCGCGGCGCTGGGCGCGGCGCTGGCGGCGGCGTGGGGCGCGCGCGACCTGCTGGAGGCGGGGGACGCGCTGCGCGGCGGCGGGCCCGCGGCGGAGGAGCTGGCGGCGGCGCTGCACGCGGCGGGCGCGCGCGCGCTGCTGGGCGCGGGGGAGGGCGCGGCCGAGCGCTGGCGGCGGCTGGGGGCGCGCGAGCGGCACGCGGCGCTGCAGCTGGCGGGGCGCGCGGGCGCGGGGGTGCCGGCGGGCGCGGGGGCGGGGGCGCGCGCGGGGGCGGGGGGCGCGGGGGAGCTGCAGGTGTTGGTGGCGGCGTCGCGGCTGCGCGTGTTGTTCCCCGCCGCGGACTCCGTCTCCGCTGGTGCTCCGAACGCTCCGGCCGACGGTTTATGTCCCCGGTGACCGTAGAGTGGGACGATACTTTTCGTTTTATAATTTGGCGTGACGCGACGCCGAGACTTATTTTGTACTCGATGCGGAGTCCGGATTGATTTTATCTCCTGATCTCGGGAACCGAATAGGCTAAGATGTATGACTCGAGAACGCAGAAGACTAGATGGGGTTTCGCTCTCTGTTTATTGTATGTTATATACCTATTATCATGTTATTTTCTTTTCAGAAATTCCAGAGTAAAATATGAACTTTTAACTTGAGGATATTAAAAATTTATGTTGAGTACGTTTTATTTTGCTCTGAAATTTCTAAATAATACACAATAATATAAGACATTTATTTCTCATTAAGATTAAGATTCTTTAATAATAATAATAATAATAAAGCCCATTTATTTCCAATCAAATTATTACATGCAATAAAATTATATTAAAATAAATCAAAATTTCATGCTATGGTAAAAAATAGGAGGGCATACACGCGGAGCAGGCGGCGCAGCATCCGAATACTGGCGAACGAGGACAGCCTCTACGCATCTTACGTAGAGGCAAAGAAGGTCCTCGAGTCAGCAATGCGTGCCGCCGACACCTCGGCGAGAGCCGCGATGCTGGAGGGTCTCGACAGGGATCCGTATGGGAGACCATACAAGGCGGCCCGGAACAAACTGCGCTCCTGTGGTCCTCCACTGACGGAGACTCTTGAGCTGGCATTGTTGGATGGGGTAGTCCGGTCCCTGTTCCCGACTGGTACCGATTTTAACCCTCCATTGATGGACCCTCCGCGAGATGCGTTTCCGCCGGAGGAGGAGGTTCCACTAGTCACGGCGGCGGAGTTCCTTGCAGGGACTCTTCGCCTCCGTGCGAAGAAAACGGCCCCGGGACCAGACGGTGTGCCAGCACGGGTGGTGGCCATCGCCGCCATCCAAATGGAGGACAAGTTTCGGGACCTCTTCAGTGCGTGTCTCACGACTGGGAGGTTCCCGAAACCTTGGAAGGAGGGGCAGCTATGCCTCCTTCGAAAGGAAGGACGCCCGGTGGACTCCCCCTCCACCTGCGTGTGGTAGGGCCGGACCTGTCGGAAGCTCAGTTCGGTTTCAGGAAGGGGCGTTCGACGGTGGACGCGTTGGCCCTACTCAAGGGCCAAGTGAAGGAGGCCATGGAAGCGGGGGACGGAGTGTTGGCCGTGTCATTTGACATAGCCAACGCCTTCAACTCCGTTCCCCATTCGACAATCCTGGAGGCACTTCGGTACCACGGGGTGCCTCTGTACCTGCGCTCACTGTTGGCCAGCTAATTGGAGGACCGAGCGGTCCTCCTTGTAGACAAGACGGCCACACTCAAGCGATACGGCGCGGAGTCCGGTGTTCCACAGGGATCGGTCCTAGGACCACTCCTGTGGAACATCGGATTTGATTGGCTCCTACGGGGAACCCTCCTCCGTGGCACGGGTGTCATCTGCTACGCGGATGACACTCTCCTCACTGCCCGGGGGAGAGACATGGGGGAGGCATCCAGTCTGGCCTCTGCTGGCGGATCCTTGGTCGTAGAAAGGATCCGCCGTCTAGGTCTGAAGGTGGCGCTGCACAAGACCGAGGCCGTTTTCTTCCACGGGCCTCGGCAGCGCATCCCTCCTGACGCCCACATTGTCGTGGAGGGCGTCAGGATTGAGGTCAAGACCCAGATTAAATATCTTGGCCTTGTACTAGACAGCCGGTGGCGCTTCGGCCTGCACTTCAGCGGGCTGTCGACGCCCCTGTTGAAAGCCGCGGATGCCCTGTCCTGGCTCCTCCCTAATCTGGGGGGGCTTAAGGCTCGATGCCGGCGCTTATATGCCGCCATCTTGACAAGTATGACCCTTTACGGGGCCCCCATCTGGGCGGACTCTCTCCACAGGAGGGAAAACGCCGCCGCCATTCGTAGGCCCCAAAGGGCCATTGCACTGCGGGTGGCAAGGGCCTACCTGTCGGTGAGTTTTTCGGCGGCGTGCGCTCTGGCCGGCACCCCTCCTTGGGAGCTCGAGGCTTGGGTGCTCGCAAGAGTATACGAGTGGACGGTGCGGCGTAAAGCGCTCGGGGAGCGCCCCGCCGCGGAAGAGCGGGAAGCCATGCGGCAGGAGGCGAGGGACGCAATCGTCCACCACTGGACGGAGGACCTCGCCACTGCCACTTTTGGCCGCCGAACTTTGGACGCGCTCGGGCCAGTCCTACGAGAATGGCTCGAGCGCTCCCACGGTTCCCTTTCCTTCCGTCTGGTGCAGGTGCTATCCGGCCATGGATGTTTCGGATCGCACCTGTACCGGATCCGGAGGGAGGAAACCCCGTCGTGCCAAGACTGTGGCGCGGCGGAGGACACGGCACAGCACACCCTTGAGGTGTGCCCGACCTGGTCCGAGCCGCGCCACAATCTAACTGTGGTGATTGGGCTGGACCTCTCGCTTCCTGGCGTGGTCAAGTCCATGCTAGGTAGCGAAGAGGCCTGGACAGCGGTTGCCTCCTTTTGTGAAGACGTAATGTCCCAAAAGGAGGCAGCGGAGCGTGCGCGGGAGGACGACCCTCTCGCGGGCCCGCCCGCGCACCGCTCCGCGCGCGAAGAAGGGGTAGGAGAAGGCGATTGTACGATCGTCGTCTCCTCACTCCTGGTGGTGAATAGCGGGAGACAGGTGCGGGGGCGTCTTCTCCCGCATTGCACTATTCACCACCCACGCCGGGCGGGAATGGCCGAACACTCGTGGTCATTCCCGGACCCCTCCCAGTCAGGAGGGGCGTGAAGGCCCCGCTGTAAAGGCGGGCGGTCGTCAGGGGGGGACTGTGGTGGAAGGTGAGTTCCCTTTTTAATTCCACGATTCACGCAGGAACTGCGTGAACCTCCAGGTGGTCCCCGCCTGACGGACGCCATTGACGTAGATGGGTTCCTATCAACAATAAATAAATATTTATTAACAACAAATCCCTACATCAAGATAGTTAAGTACAGCTCTCACAATAGAACCGCTGAGCTAAACATTCTGGCTACTGCCTAAATGCGTAGGCGATGTTTAGTCTACGGAATTTCCTTCCTCACCGCGTCGGGTGGCTTGGATCACCGAAGAGCACTTCGTACTTAGCATCCAACTCTGCTGGTCGCGTCGTCATTAAGCTCATTATTAATTACGTGTAATTTTTATAATTAAATTAGTTTCAAAAAGTAATTGTGTTTTTAAAAATCTTTTTCGGATGAGTGCTTCGGCGTGCCCGCAGCCCCGACACCCTTCAGGGACTTTCCATCCTGACATAACCCGGCCCTGCCCCCTGGCATGGCCGGGTATCTGTATGCAGATTTCCCTGGGTCTATAAAAAAAAAAAAGTTTAGGTTAGGTTTTGGTTTTTTTTTTTTTTCCTGTCCGGGCGCTATCGGCCCGGCCCGCGAGCTAAACTTCCTAGCAAACCGCTAGGAATCCTTTATTACATTTATTATAATTTTTTACAGAATACTCTTAAGGACTAAGGCCTCTTGTACACGCACGGTTTACCGCCGTGAAAATCTACGGTTAATTCGCCGCGTGTAGGCACGGTCTTCAGTGTTGTATGGATTACTATGAAAGCTTGTAGACGCGCACGGTGGCGTCACGGCGCGGCGCCGCGGCCGTGTGCGCCGTGACTGCCCCTCGGCGCGTCGCGTCTACGCACGGCGTGATTTTCATCAGTGTTGTATGGCAGTCTATGGGAGTGTGTCGACGGCGCCGGACTTTTGCACGGATTCGTGACGGTTTACATATGCTGATTCCCGATTTTGTTATAAAATGAGCATAAATCAAGAACTATTAATTACATTAATTCAAGAAAGGCCTATAATGTGGGATAAGACCGTCGATGATTATAAAAATAAACGGCTTAAATATGATTCCTGGAAAGATATTTTTATTCATTTACAGCCCACATTTGAAGATTTAAGTGGTGATGAAAAAAAAAACGCTACTAGCCCGTACCTGGCCAATGTCTCGCCCGGTGATTTTGCCGTGCCATGTACAAGCTCGCACGTTTTTTCAACCGTACGGCTAACACGCCGTACGGTTGAACAACCGTGCGTGTACAAGAGGCCTTACAGATCTTATAGACCGTAAGGTAGATTTAAGTACCATTATTAGGCCTCTTGTACACGCACGGTTGTTCAACCGTACGGCTAACACGCCGTACGGTTGAAAAAACGTGCGAGCTTGTACATCATAAAAAAAGGGTCAAGTGGCAGCCACTTCTAAGAATTATTGTTTGGTAACAAGATGCTGAATTATGGATGTGTTATGGTTTTATGTATTCGTTACTTCAACGAGGGTTAAATAAAAAATACAGCAGTGATCTCAGTTAAAATTTTTAATATATTTACCCACATCATCTGAAGACCTCCATCTTCTAAAGTAAAAGTGGGTGTCCGTAGTTTTGCCTCTGTTGTTGATTATTTTCACAAACGAATAAGAAAACTAATATTTTTCACACCAAAACCACAAAACAACTGAACATTACGTATATATCGCTAAATAAACAAAACAAGGGATTTTTCACTTTAAATAAAATATCACAACCAAAACACTACCGGCCGTTGAACGAGATCTTTTCCTTTTGCCCAGTCGGCGACCGGCCGACTATGGAAAACTATGGAAAGGAAGGACTATGGCAAAAGGCAGTTTCTGAGGGCGTCGAAGAAGGCTCTTCCTCGCCCTTCTCCATCCCCCATAACACGGGTCTAGGCGGTGAGTCTAGGGGCACCCACTGCCGAATAGATTAGACCCGCGAGGTGGCGCCCCCTTTTGTGTCGGGGGCGAGAACTTCTCCTCGCCCCCCGCGGTGGGGTCCTCTACGGAGGACCGAACGCCGTCCGGGCTGCGGACGAGTGCTTCGGCGTACCCGTGGTCCGGACACATGGCGTCCCGCTGGATAACCCCCAGGTTTTTTTTTTTTTTTTTGTTAGTGGGTAAACCCCGCCGTTTCATCTTGGCGGGGGAGTCCCACATACCGCCCTGTCGCCCCCCGGCGCAGGGTGACGATGCGTAAAGCATTTTTCCTGGGTAAAAAAAAAAAAAAAAAAGGTTTTGGTTAGGTTGGGTTTTGGTTAGGTTGGGTTTTGGTTAGGTTGGGTTTTGGTTAGGTTGGGTTTTGGTTAGGTTCCCCCCGATGGGTTCCCGCCTTCTCGCGGCGGTGGGGGTCAGTAACCGTGGTAGGGGCCCACGGTGAAGCGAAGAGGAGCCCGAGGTGGTCGGCTGCTCCACTTAGTACTCCAGGCTGAGTGTGAGTAGCCGAGTAGGTTGCGGTTCGGTGTGGGACGAACCGCAACTGAGGCGGACCGCGATGCGGTATGGGACGCATCGCGGCCGAATGGTGGGGCCGCGGCAGGAGAGAACTGCCGGTATTGCGGTGCGCCGCTCTTCCTGCCTTCCGCGGCCCAAACGGGGTCGCCACCGTTAGATGGCGAAGGCGGTGGGGTCGCAGGGGAAGAGGAGTGTCGGTATTACGATGCGCCGCTCTCCCTATCCTCTGCGACCGAATTGGGGCGGAAAGCCGAAGGCTTGCCGCGGTGTGGGTTGCGCCTCCGCGTGACCCTATGAAGTCAGCATAGGGCACAGTGGATGGCGCAGGCGGGGCTCACCTGAGCCCTGCGGTGGTGGTGGGCGGGAATGGGTCTTCCGTGTTCTCTCGCACGTTCGGTAGGCGTTCGAGAGGGCACGGAACACCTTTCCAAGCCCAAGATGTGGGGCTCGGGCAACGGATGCGGGGGTATCCGTTGCCCACCTAAAGGGCCTGCGAGGAGGCGCGCGCGTGTTTCCGCGCGCCCCTTGGGAGGGTTGGGGTGAAGGAATACCTTCACCCCACCGTGGCGGGGTCCTCCATGGAGGACCAAACGCCGTCGGGGCCGCGGATGAGTGCTTCGGCGTACCCGTAGCCCCGACACATGGCGTCGCGAAGGAACACCCCGGGGTTTTTTTTTTTTTTTTTTTTTTTTTTTTAGTGGGTATACCCGCCGGCACAGCAACGTACCGACGTACGGTGTTGTGCCGGCGGGGAGTCCCACATAACCACCCTGCGCTCCCCCGGGTGCGGGTGGTATGCGTCACGCATTTTTCCCCGGGCACCAAAAAAAAAAAAAAAAAAAAAAAAAGGGTTTTGGTTAGGTTGGGTTTTGGTTAGGTTGGGTTTTGGTTAGGTTGGGTTTTGGTTAGGTTGGGTTTTGGTTAGGTTGGGTTGGGTTTTGGTTAGGTTGGGTTTTGGTTAGGTTGGGTTTTGGTTAGGTTGGGTTTTGGTTAGGTTGGGTTTTGGTTAGGTTGGGTTTTGGTTAGGTTGGGTTTTGGTTAGGTTGGGTTTTGGTTAGGTTGGGTTTTGGTTAGGTTGGGTTTTGGTTAGGTTGGGTTTTGGTTATGTTGGGTTTTGGTTAGGTTGGGTTTTGGTTAGGTTAGGTTGGGTTTTGGTTAGGTTAGGTTGGGTTTTGGTTAGGTTAGGTTGGGTTTTGGTTAGGTTAGGTTGGGTTTTGGTTAGGTTAGGTTGGGTTTTGGTTAGGTTAGGTTGGGTTAGGTTAGGTTTTTTTTTTTTTAGAGTTGAGTTGTTTAGATTTGACGCATGTGTGAGGGCTCGATGCTAATGGGATACTTCTTACCCTCACGCGGAATTAAGTTTGGAATGGATTTTGGGAGAAGATAGGTTTGGAAAAATGAAGTTGGAGTTAGTTTGGAAGATATTATAGGGATTAAGCAGAAGGAGGGTGTGGAGATGGATATTGGATAGAGAAGTGAGTGGTTGGTTGGAGAAGTTGGATTTGAAGGGGTAGGTAATAATGTTATAGGGTTGAAGTAGAAGGAGGGTTTTAAGATGGTTATAAAATGATGAGGTGAGTGGTTGGTTGAAGAAGTTGGAATAACGGGGTAAGTAATTAGTGAGAGAAAGTTGTATGTATAAGATGCTTGGTAGGGGGAAAGATGGAGTTGGAGTTGGTTTTGGAAGATATTATGGGGATTTATGCGAAGAAGGGTGTGGAGATGGTTATTGGAAAAAGAAGTGAGTGGTGGTTGAAGAAGCGTGTGGAGATGGTTATTAGATAAAGAAGTGAGTGGTTGGTTGGAGAAGTTGGATTGAAGGGGTAGGTAAATATTATAGGTTTTAAGAAGAAGGAGGGTGTGGAGATGGTTATTGGATAAAGAAGTGAGTGGTTGGTTGAAGAAGAAGTTGGGATGAAGGGGTAGGTAATTAGTAAGAGAAAGTTGTATGTAGAAGATACTAGGTTGGGGGAAAGATAAAGTTGGAGTTGGTTTGGAAGATATTGTGGGGATCAAGCAGAAGAAGGGTGTGGAGATGGTTATTGGATAAAGAAGTGAGTGGTGGTTGAAGAAGTTGGATTGAAGGGGTGGGTAATATTATTATAGGTTTTAAGTAGAAGTAAGAGAAGGTTGTATGTAGAGGATACTAGGTATAAGAAAAGATATATGTTATATATATATATATATATTGTGAAGTAGTGAGTGGCAAAATATATATATATATATATATATACACATATATACATAAACATATATTCATACATATATATACATACACACACATACATACATACATACATACATACGAACATACACATATATATACATATACATACATATACACACACATACATGCTTATATATAACAACAAAAATCATTTTTAACATATTTACAATTGAAACATAGAGCAATTACTTATTTATATGTTCGGAGCAAACTTCACAAAATGTTATCTATTGTAATATTACAGCTACTTTATTTTATAATAATATTGCATAGTTATGTTATTAACATGGTTATTAATATATCTGATTTAAATATTAATTGAAACATGGAGCAATGACTTATTTATATGTTCGGAGCAAACTTTACAAAATGTTATCTATTGTAATATTACAGCTACTTTATTTTATAATAACATGGTTATTAATATACCTGATTCAAATATTATTATGTACAAATAATATTTTTTTTTTTTTTTTTTTTTTTTTTCATATTTACAATTGAAACATAGAGTAATGACTTATTTATATGTTCGGAGCAAACTTTACAAAATGTTATCTATTGTAATACTACAGCTACATTATTTTATAATAATATTGCATAGTTATGTTATTAACATAGTTATTAATATACCTGATTTAAATATTAAATGATACATGGAGCAATTACTTATTTATATATATGTTCGGAGTAAAGTTTACAAAATGTTATCTATTGTAATATTACAGCTACATTATTTTATAATAATATTGCATAGTTATGTTATTAACATAGTTATTAATAATTTATATATATGTTCGGAGCAAAGTTTACAAAATGTTATGTATTATAATATTACAGCTACATTATTTTATAATAATATTGCATAGTTATGTTATTAACATAGTTATTAATATATCTGATTTAAATATTAATTGAAACATGGAGCAATGACTTACTTATATGTTCGGAGCAAAGTTTACAAAATGTTATCTATTTTAATATTACAGCTACATTATATTTACCAACTAAATTATAAGACACAAATAATTTTTTTTTTTATTTTTTTTTTTATTATTATTATTTATTTTATTAATTTTTTTTTTTTTTTTTATTTTTTTTTTTTTTTATTTATTTTATTAATTTTTTTTTTTATTTTTTTTTTTTTTATTTTTTTATTTTTTTTTTTTTTTTTATTATTTGTGTCAATATTTACATATTTATAAAATATAATTATTAAATCGGAACGATTACTAATTTATGTGTACAGAACAAATTTTACAATATCTTATCTTTTATAATATTAGTTGAGTGTGAGTGAGTATATATCATATGTTATGTGCACAACATATATGATTTACAGGAATATTTTAGAGTTAAGTAAATTACAAATTATTAAGAGCTACATTATCTTATTATAATATCACTTATAACATTAGTTAAGTGTGAGTGAGTATGGTGTGCACATAATATGATTTGCAAAACATATTTTCAAGTTAAGTTAATTTACAAGTTATTAAGAGCTTCATTATTAAATAATAATTTAATCTTATTTTATTACTATTTACAGACAGTATTGCTTATATTCAGCAATTATTTACTTACATTATGGTTACATTACTCTCAGTTCAGCTTCATTTACTTCTAGTATGTAGCAATTACTTAATTATATACACAGAACAATATTTAAAATATGTCCTAGGTGACAATCATTCAGATCCACTCCCGCACTCAGGTCCCCACAAATTTCACAATTTCCACGATTTCAAAATTCCATTTGTTACGAAAGCAGTAAACAAATGTAGCAAACGGCCAGTCAGCACCGCCAAGCCAAACCAGGCAAGGCGATGTGAGTTGTGGTGCGGTTAGGTGCAGTGTCGGTGAGGAGCGGTGAGGTTAGGTTAGCGGTGAGGTGTCGGTTAGGTGCGGTGAGGTGTCGGTGAGGTGCGGTGATGTTAGGTTAGCGGTGAGGTGTCGGTTAGGTTAGTGGTGAGGTGTTGGTTAGGTGTGGTGAGGTTAAGTTAGCGGTGAGGTGTCGGTTAGGTTAGCGGTGAGGTGTCGGTTAGGTTAGGTTAGGTTAGGTTAGGTTAGGTTAGGCAGA
>OX346731.1:0-25000 GCA_947063395.1 Hemistola chrysoprasaria
AACTATGCAAATTTGTTCGCCCTACCTGGGGAATTCATAGTGAAAACATTTCTATTATATACCATCAGGTCATTCAACCAATAATAACTTACGCAGCTGGCATCTGGGGTGACGCTATTAATTTCAAAAAGGTTCGCAACAAACTTTTATCTCTTCAGCGTGGCTTTGCCATTAAAATTATCAAAGGATTCCGCACCATCTCTACCAACGCAGCCATAGCATTAGCTCAACTTACACCATTGGATCTGAAGGTAAAAGATGTGTGCACCATTGAACGTACCAAAATCCAAGGACACTGCCCATACCTGCCCACAGACATCAACCTACAAAAACCAACACCTCCCAAGGACCTACCTCACCCAGCTGAACGAATTGTGATAAATTTCAACATTGCCTATACAGAACAAGAGATTGGAAGTATATGCCCACCTGAACACATCCGTATCTATACAGATGGCAGCAAGCTGGATGGCGGAGGGGTTGGTGCAGCGTACGTTGTAGAGAAACCATCTCGTCCACCTATAATTAGAAAACTAAAATTACATGACAGCTGCACTGTCTTCCAAGCTGAACTACTTGCAATTGAAAAGGCCGTCATTTGGGCTTATGAAAATAGCGCACCTGCTGTAACCATCCTCTCTGACAGCCACTCAGCTCTGCAAGAACTTCAAAATAAAGAGACAACCAACTCGTTTGCCATCAACATTCAAAACTTCTTACGCATTCACTCTGGTTCCGTGGAGTTTGTGTGGGTGAAGGCCCACGCTGGACTTGCTGGCAACGAAGCAGCGGATGAGGCCGCTAAAAGTGCTGCCTCCTCACACAGAACTCCAATATTTACAAAGTTCCCCATAAGCTACGTTAAAAAGCAGATTAGAGAAATTAATAATAATATACACAATGATAGATATAAAACATCCACTAAAGGTACTTACACGCGAAGCTGGCTTCCAGAACTGAAACATATCAAAAAATTATATGAAACCATCGGACACTCTTTTTACATCACACAACTACTGACGGGTCACGGGTATCACCGACATTATCTTCACCGGTTTAAGATATCTGCGACTGATAAGTGCAATTGTGACGCAAACATTGTCCAGACAATGGACCACTTATTACGTGAGTGTCCACGCTTTTGTTTTGATCGGCTGCGTCATGAACAGGCATGTTCATTCACAGATATCGTAAACCCCTACAATATATTGGAACTTATAAAGGAAGAAACTGCAATTAAATCATTTGAGAGTCTGGTTAAGGGTATTGTGAACAAACTGAAGGAATATAATGCGTAATAACATGATACGAAATTATGATAAAGTTAGAGTTGATTAAGACTTTTTGGGATGATATGTCTAATAATGTGAATCGCCTCTGAAATATACCAAATATAGGAATGGAATAACATAAGCTTTATGTATAATATAAGTCAGACTTTTTATGATATTTGGTCTAATAATGTAAATAACCTTTGAACTATATTAAATCATGCATATATGCACGCTCGTGTTCGCGCACTCAGGCTCACATAGTGCTTCAACTCTGTACCTCACCTTACTGATATCACCACCTAACCACTTCTTACAAGACCTAACTGTACTGCACCTAACCAACCCTAAAACTTCACCTCACCACACCTCACCGCACCCCACAGACACCTCACCGCTAACCTAACCTCACCGCACCTAACCGACACCTCACCGCTAACTTAACCGACACCTCACCGCCAATCTAACCTCCTCGCACCTCAGTAACACCTCACCGCTAACCTAACCTAACCTCACCGCTCCTCACCGACACCCCACCGCTAACCTAACCTCACCGCACCTAACCGACACCTCACCGCTAACCTAACCGACACCTCACCGCTAACCTAACCTCACCGCACCTCACCAACAACTCACCGCACCTAACCGACACCTCACCGCTAACCTTACAGACACCTCACCGCTAACCTAACTTCACCGCACCTAACCGACACCTCACCGATAACCTAACCGACACCTCACCACTAACCTAACCTCACCGCACCTAACCGACACCTCAGCGCTAACCTAACCGACACCTCACCGCTAAACTAACCTCCCCGCACCTAACCGCTACCTCAGCGCTAACCTAACCGACACCTCACCGCTAATCTAACCTTCCCGCACCTCACTAACACCTCAGCGCTAACCTAACCTCACCACACCTAACCGACACCTCACCGCTAACCTAACCGACACCTCACTGCTAACCTAACCTCACCACACCTAACCGACACCTCACTGCTAACCTAACCGACACCTCACCGCTAACCTAACCTCACCGCACCTAACCGACACCTCACCGCTAACCTAACCGACACCTCACCGCTAAACTAACCTCACCACACCTAACCGACACCTCACCGCTAACCTAACCTCACCACACCTAACCGACACCTCACCGCTAACCTAACCGACACCTCACCGCTAACCTAACCTCACCGCACCTAACCGACACCTCACCGCTAACCTAACCTCACCACACCTAACAGACACCTCACCGCTAACCTAACCGACACCTCACCGCTAACCTAACCTTACCGCACCTAACTGACACCTCACTGCTAACCTAAACTCACCGCACCTAACCGACACCTCACCGCTAACCTAACCGACACCTCACCGCTAACCTAACCTCACCACACCTAACCGACACCTCACCACTAACCTAACCGACACCTCACCGCTAACCTAACCTCACTGCACCTAACCGACACCTCATCGCTAACCTAACCGACACCTCACCGCTAACCTAACCTCACCACACCTAACCGACACCTCACCGCTAACCTAACCTCACCACACCTAACCGACACCTCACCGCTAACCTAACCGACACCTCACCGCTAACCTAACCTCACCGCAACTAACCGACACCTCACCGCTAACCTAACCGACACCTCACCGCTAACCTAACCGACACCTCACAGCTAACCTTACCTCACCGCACCTAACCAACACCTCACCGCTAACCTAACCGACACCTCACCGCTAACCTAACCTCACCGCACCTAACCGACACCTCACCGCTAACCTAACCGACACCTCACCGCTAACCTAACCTCACCGCACCTAACCGACACCTCACCGCTAACCTAATCCGACACCTCACCGCTAACCTAACCTCACCACACCTAACCGACACCTCACCGCTAACCTAACCTCACCACACCTAACCGACACCTCACCGCTAACCTAACCTCACCACACCTAACCGACACCTCACCGCTAACCTAACCGACACCTCACCGCTAACCTAACCTCACCGCACCTAACCGACACCTCACCGCCAACCTAACATACACCTCACCGCTAACCTAACCTCACCGCTAACCTAACCTCACCGCACCTAACCGACACCTCACCGCTAACCTAACCGACACCTCACCACTAACCTAACCTCACCGCACCTAACCGACACCTCACCGCTAACCTAACCGACACCTCACTGCTAACCTAACCGACACCTCACCGCTAACCTAACCGACACCTCACCGCTAACCTAACCTCACCGCACCTAACCGACACCTCACCGCTAACCAAACTTCACCACACCTAACCGACACCTCACCGCTAACCTCACCTAACCGACACCTCACCGCTAACCTAACCGACACCTCACCGCTAACCTAACCGACACCTCACCGCTAACCTAACCTCACCGCACCTAACCGACACCTCACCGCTAACCAAACTTCACCACACCTAACCGACACCTCACCGCTAACCTAACCGACACCTCACCGCTAACCTAACCTCACCGCACCTAACTGACGCCTCACCGCTAACCTAACCTCACCGCATCTAACCGACACCTCACCGCTAACCTAACCGACACCTCACCGCTAACTTAACCTCACCACACCTAACCGACACCTCACCACTAACCTAACCGACACCTCACCGCTAACCTAACCTCACCGCACCTAACCGACACCTCACCGCTAACCTAACCGACACCTCACCGCTAACCTAACCTCACCACACCTAACCAACACCTCACCGCTGACCTAACCTCACCACACCTAACCGACACCTCACCGCTAACCTAACCGACACCTCACCGCTAACCTAACCTCACCGCACCTAACCGACACCTCACCGCTAACCTAACATACACCTCACCGCTAACCTAACCTCACCGCTAACCTAACCGACACCTCACCGCTAACCTAACCTCACCGCACCTAACCGACACCTCACCGCTAACCTAACCGACACCTCACCACTAACCTAACCTCACCGCACCTAACCGACACCTCGCCGCTAACCTAACCTAACCTCACCGCTCCTCACCGACACCTCACCGCTAACCTAACCGACACCTCACCGCTAACCTAACCTCACCGCACCTAACCGATACCTCACTGCTAACCTAACCTCACCGCACCTCACTGACACCTCACCGCTAACCTAATCCGACACCTCACCGCTAACCTAACCTCACCACACCTAACCGACACCTCACCGCTAACCTAACCTCACCACACCTAACCGACACCTCACCGCTAACCTAACCGACACCTCACCGCTAACCTAACCGACACCTCACCGCTAACCTAACCTCACCGCACCTAACCGACACCTCACCGCTAACCAAACTTCACCACACCTAACCGACACCTCACCGCTAACCTAACCGACACCTCACCGCTAACCTAACCTCACCGCACCTAACTGACACCTCACCGCTAACCTAACCTCACTGCACCTAACCGACACCTCACCGCTAACCTAACCGACACCTCACCGCTAACTTAACCTCACCACACCTAACCGACACCTCACCACTAACCTAACCGACACCTCACCGCTAACCTAACCTCACCGCACCTAACCGACACCTCACCGCTAACCTAACCGACACCTCACCGCTAACCTAACCTCACCACACCTAACCGACACCTCACCGCTAACCTAACCTCACCACACCTAACCGACACCTTACCGCTAACCTAACCGACACCTCACCACTAACCTAACCTCACCGCACCTAACCGACACCTCACCGCTAACCTAACCTCACCGCACCTAACCGACACCTCACCGCTAACCTAACCGACACCTCACCGCTAACCTAACCTCACCGCACCTAACTGACACCTCACCGCTAACCTAACCTCACCGCACCTAACCGACACCTCACCGCTAACCTAACCGACACCTCACCGCTAACTTAACCTCACCACACCTAACCGACACCTCACCACTAACCTAACCGACACCTCACCGCTAACCTAACCTCACCGCTAACCTAACCGACACCTCACCGCTAACCTAACCTCACCGCACCTAACCGACACCTCACTGCTAACCTAACCGACACCTCACCGCTAACCTAACCTCACCGCACCTAACCGACACCTCACCGCTAACCTAACCGACACCTCACCGCTAACCTAACCTCACCGCACCTCACCATCACCTCACCGCACCTAACCGACACCTCACCGCTAACCTAACCTCACCGTACCTAACCGACACCTTACCGCTAACCTAACCGACACCTCACAGCTAACCTTACCTCACCGCACCTAACCGACACCTCACCGCTAACCTAACCGACACCTCACCGCTAACCTAACCTCACCGCACCTAACCGACACCTCACCGCTAACCTAACCGACACCTCACCGCTAACCTAACCTCACCGCACCTAACCGACACCTCACCGCTAACCTAACCGACACCTCACCGCTAACCTAACCGACACCTCACCGCTAACCTAACCTCACCGCACCTAACCGATACCTCACTACTAACCTAACCTAACCGCTCCTCACCGACACCTCACCGCTAACCTAACCTCAACGCTAACCTAACCGACACCTCACTGCTAAATTAACCGACACCTCACCGCTAACCTAACCGACACCTCACCGCTAACCTAACCTCACCGCCCCTAACCGATACCTCACTGCTAACCTAACCTAACCTAACCGCTCCTCACTGACACCTCACCGCTAACCTAACCTTAATGCTAACCTAACCGACACCTCACCGCTAACCTAACCGACACCTCACCGCTAACCTAACCTCACCGCACCTAACCGACACCTCACCGCTAACCTAACCGACACCTCACCGCTAACCTAACCTCACCGCACCTAACCGATACCTCACCGCTAACTTAACCTAACCGCTAATCTAACCGACACCTCACTGCTAACCTAACCTCACCGCACCTAACCGACACCTCACCGCTAACCTAACCTCACCGCACCTAACCGACACTTCACCGCTAACCTAACCGACACCTCACCGCTAAGCTAACCTCACCGCACCTAACCGACACCTCACCGCTAACCTAACCTCACCGCACCTAACCGATACCTCACTGCTAACCTAACCTAACCGCTCCTAACCGACACCTCATCGCTAACCTAACCTCACCGCACCTAACTGACACCTCACCGCTAACCTAACCTCACCGCACCTAACCGACACCTCACCGCTAACCTAACCGACACCTCACCGCTAACCTAACCTCACCGCACCTAACCGACACCTCACCGCTAACCTAACCTAACCGCTCCTCACCGATACCTCACCGCTAACCTCCAACCGCTCCTCACCGACACCTCACCGCTAACTGAACATCACTGCTCTTCACCGACACCTCACCGCTAACCTAACCAAACCGCTCCTCACCGACATCTCACCGCTAACCTCTAACCGCTCCTCACCGACACCTCACTGCTAACCTAACCTAACCACTCCTCACCGACACCTCACCGCTAACCGAACATTACCGCACTTCACCGGCACCTCACCTCACCGCTAACCTAACATCACCGCTGCTCACCGACACCTAACCGCTAACCTAACCGACACCTCACCGCTAACCTAACCGGACCTTACAGCACCAAACAAAAACCTCACCATACCACACTTCATCTAATTTAGTTCGTTGCCCATTTCCAACGTGAGCACATGTATTTTCTTATAAGTCTCTCTTAATACTAATGGCTTACTCGCGTCCGGTCTCAAAAAATAACATTTTGGTGCTATGTGAATACCTTAATAAGCTCTGTGATAAAAGGAGGAGGATAGTTGTGACTTATGTGCGCCCCCATCACCATAAAATAACATACACTCCACCTGCACATTCCCCTGGTGAGTACTACATAATTTTACAAACACCAATATCGTTATTACTGTCAATATTGGCAAAATAAAAAAAAAAAAAAAATATATAGAATCATTTCACCTTTCACAGATTTTAACGGTTGATACCTACAAAGAATTAATCATCGTGTCTCCTTCACTACCTGGAACTAATAAACCCTAAAATAACTTTCAACATATGCCCGTGTACATATTCACATTTTCATATTTCAATAATAACCCTAATCATTACACGTATAGAGACGTGTGAAAAGCAAATAATATTTTGATTACTTTATTGTTGTGCTCCATATCCCTTATATATACCCCATGAATAACATGGATGACAATAATTATTCTCCAATATCTCCTCCTAATAACCCGCTCTCCTACTCCACAGACCTAATCCCCATTCAACTCCAATATAACGACCAAAACCTAATAATACCAGAAGAACTCCTGATTCAATTAGATGTCTTACAACAACAAAATGAATCTACACAATGTACTGAGCCAGCTCTTAATGAACTACATACATCAACATCCACTTTAACCTCAACTCAATCCACCCAAACTGACCATGATCTAGCATTACCATCTGAAATAAATACAGGTACACAACACAACTGTACTGGTCACACCTGCTCTACTGGAGAAGGATATAAATATGCATGTGAAATCATGCGTGAAGAAATTAATAATAAGAAAGAGGAAATTAAAGATAAAAACCTAGAAATCAAAGAACTAAACATAGAAATAAAAAGACTAAGAAAACGACTTATGAAGTTGTCCACTGCTAAAAATCATTGCTGTCATAATACCAAAACATCCCAGCATGTTAGAACTACACCCACACCTATGCCATCGTCAGATGAATCAAATCGTGAATACACAATGGAAGAAATAGAAACAACCCCAATTGACAACTTTACTGCCCCGACAGCTGCTGAGGATGCTCGCGCCGGGCAAGAGTCGGCACTTGACTATTCCACAAAAAACAGCCACCCTCCATCACCAATCAGTATTACATGTACACCTGATCTCACTACACAAACTAGCGGTGATATAAACGACCCCTCAGAAGAAAGTAGCAGCAATAATGAAAACTGCATAAACAGGCGTAAAATCACTAAAAGAACAAGAAATAACAAATCCCAGGGAGATGAAGTATGCATTGGTAAATACACTTACCAATGCATACTTTGCGGTTCCTTAACACCATACAACATACGCCGCCATTTCAATCGATGGCACAGAAACTATCTTAATGGAGCCACTACAAAACATAAACATTGGCCGGAATGGTTCTACATAAAGGTCCAAGAAACAAAACCCTATGCAACATGTCCACCAGATACCATAGAACAAATTCCACCTAATACCTTCTGGAATGTTGAAGGAATCAACACAAATTTTTTAAACATAACACAAGAATGAGCGGGCATGTGTGCAGTATGTAACATTATATATTTAGTGTAATGTCTATGAATACGTACTAATCAACACCATTAAAGATATATAATTTTAAAATGTATGCAATTATAACTACATACGTTTGGTATGAGAGATTGTATTTGTGTTGTTTTACATTCTACAGAGTGTGGAGTGGCACGGGTACAGTCTCTCATAAAATTTTTCAAATATACAAATATATGCCTTAACCCTCACCATACTTGTAAATATAATATACTCCATATATAAGATATCGTAAAATTTGTTACCTATGTGTACGGAATTAGAATTAGTAATTGTTCCAAGTTAATAAGTAATTGTAGTTGTTGTAAGTAATTGTTTCTAAATGTGTAAATATTGACACAAATAATATTAAAAAAAAAAAAAAAAAAAAAAAAAAAAAAAAAAAAATATATATATATATGTTAATAACATAACTATGCAATATTATTATAAAATAATACAGCTGAAATATTACAATAGATAACATTTTGTAAAGTTTGCTCTGAACATATAAATAAGTCATTGCTCCATGTTTCAATTAATATTTCAATCGGATATATTAATAACTATGTTAATAACATAACTATGCAATATTATTATAAAATAATGTAGCTGTAATATTACAATACATAACACTTTGTAAACTTTGCTCCGAACATATATATAAATAAGTAATTGCTTTATGTTTCAATTAATTAATTAATATTTAAATCAGGTATATTAATAAATATGTTAATAACATAACTATGCAATATTATTATAAAATAATGTAGCTGTAATATCACAATAGATAACATTTTGTAAAGTTTGCTCCGTACATATAAATAAGTCATTGCTCTATGTTTCAATTAATATTTAAATCAGGTAAATTAATAACTATGTTAATAACATAACTATGCAATATTATTATAAAATATGTAGCTGCAATATTACAATAGATAACATTTTGTAAACTTTGCTCCGAACATGTATATAAATAAGTAATTGCTCCATGTTTCAATTAATATTTAAATCAGGTATATTAATAACTATGTTAATAACATAACTATGCAATATTATTATAAAATAATGTAGCTGTAATATAACAATAGATAACATTTTGTAAAGTTTGCTCCGAACATATAAATAAGTCATTGCTCTATGCTTCAATTGTAAATATGTAAAAAAAAAAAAAAAAAAAAAAAAAAAAAAAAAAAAAAAAAAAAAAAAAAAAAAAAAAAAAAATAATAATAATAATAATAAAAAAAAAAAATAAAAAAAAAATAAAAAAAAAAAAAAAAAAAAAAATAAAAAAAATTAATTTAAAGTTTGCTCCGAACATATAAATAAGTAATTGCCCTATGTTTCAATTGTAAATATGTTAGAAATGATTTTTGTTGTTATATATATGCATGTATGTGTGTGTATATGTATGTATATGTATATGTATGTGTATGTTCGTATGTATGTATGTATGTATGTATGTGTGTGTATGTATATATATGTATGAATATATGTTTATGTATATATGTGTATATATATATATACTTTGCCACTCACTTCTTCACAATATATATATATATATAACATATATCTTTTCTTATACCTAGTATCTTCTACATACAACCTTCTCTTACTTCTACTTAAAACCTATAATAATATTACCCACCCCTTCAATCCAACTTCTTCAACCACCACTCACTTCTTTATCCAATAACTATCTCCACACCCTTCTTCTGCTTGATCCCCATAATATCTTCCAAACCAACTCCAACTTTATCTTTCCCCCAACCTAGTATCTTCTACATACAACTTTCTCTTACTAATTACCTACCCCTTCATCCCAACCTCTTCTTCAACCAACCACTCACTTCTTTATCCAATAACCATCTCCACACCCTCCTTCTACTTAAAACCTATAATATTATTACCTACCCCTTCAATCCAACTTCTCCAACCAACCACTCACTTCTTTATCTAATAACCATCTCCACACGCTTCTTCAACCACCACTCACTTCTTTTTCCAATAACCATCTCCACACCTTTCTTCGCTTAAATCCCCATAATATCTTCCAAAACCAACTCCAACTCCATCTTTCCCCCTACCAAGCATCTTATACATACAACTTTCTCTCACTAATTACTTACCCCGTTATTCCAACTTCTTCAACCAACCACTCACTTCATCATTTTATAACCATCTTAAAACTCTCCTTCTACTTCAACCCTATAACATTATTACCTACCCCTTCAAATCCAACTTCTCAAACCAACCACTCACTACTCTATCCAATATCCATCTCCACACCCTCCTTCTGCTTAATCCCTATAATATCTTCCAAACTAACTCCAACTTCATTTTTCCAAACCTATCTTCTCCCAAAATCCATTCCAACTTAATTCCGCGTGAGGGTAAGAAGTATCCCATTAGCATCGAGCCCTCACACATGCGTCAAATCCAAACAACTCAACTCTAAAAAAAAAAAAACCTAACCTAACCTAACCTAACCTAACCTAACCTAACCTAACCTAACCTAACCTAACCTAACCTAACCTAACCTAACCTAACCTAACCTAACCTAACCTAACCTAACCTAACCTAACCTAACCTAACCTAACCTAACCTAACCTAACCTAACCTAACCTAACCTAACCTAACCTAACCTAACCTAACCTAACCTAACCTAACCTAACCTAACCTAACCTAACCTAACCTAACCTAACCTAACCTAACCTAACCTAACCTAACCTAACCTAACCTAACCTAACCTAACCTAACCTAACCTAACCTAACCTAACCTAACCTAACCTAACCTAACCTAACCTAACCTAACCTAACCTAACCTAACCTAACCTAACCTAACCTAACCTAACCTAACCTAACCTAACCTAACCTAACCTAACCTAACCTAACCTAACCTAACCTAACCTAACCTAACCTAACCTAACCTAACCTAACCTAACCTAACCTAACCTAACCTAACCTAACCTAACCTAACCTAACCTAACCTAACCTAACCTAACCTAACCTAACCTAACCTAACCTAACCTAACCTAACCTAACCTAACCTAACCTAACCTAACCTAACCTAACCTAACCTAACCTAACCTAACCTAACCTAACCTAACCTAACCTAACCTAACCTAACCTAACCTAACCTAACCTAACCTAACCTAACCTAACCTAACCTAACCTAACCTAACCTAACCTAACCTAACCTAACCTAACCTAACCTAACCTAACCTAACCTAACCTAACCTAACCTAACCTAACCTAACCTAACCTAACCTAACCTAACCTAACCTAACCTAACCTAACCTAACCTAACCTAACCTAACCTAACCTAACCTAACCTAACCTAACCTAACCTAACCTAACCTAACCTAACCTAACCTAACCTAACCTAACCTAACCTAACCTAACCTAACCTAACCTAACCTAACCTAACCTAACCTAACCTAACCTAACCTAACCTAACCTAACCTAACCTAACCTAACCTAACCTAACCTAACCTAACCTAACCTAACCTAACCTAACCTAACCTAACCTAACCTAACCTAACCTAACCTAACCTAACCTAACCTAACCTAACCTAACCTAACCTAACCTAACCTAACCTAACCTAACCTAACCTAACCTAACCTAACCTAACCTAACCTAACCTAACCTAACCTAACCTAACCTAACCTAACCTAACCTAACCTAACCTAACCTAACCTAACCTAACCTAACCTAACCTAACCTAACCTAACCTAACCTAACCTAACCTAACCTAACCTAACCTAACCTAACCTAACCCAAATGTTACACAAACTTGATATGATCAGTATTCAAATAATACTACAACAGAGTTACCTGTTGGTCAGCTGGTAGTGGCAATGACAGAGTGTGTCGGCGCCGCGCGTCGCCGCCGCCACGCACCGCAGCGCCGCGCCGCGCCGACACACTACCTGAACAAAATCAAATAAAATGGTTACCATATAAAACCAATCACAACATTGCTATAAGCTACTTAGGACACAAATATTAGTGGTCAGCGAGTGATAACACAATATTATGCACCAACATAATGACAACAGTGTATGAGTCAATGCCGTCCGTCGTGCAATACATGGACTAGCGCAGCGTCGGACTGTATTGACTTATTATCTGAACGAAATCTTAACACGCTACATATGGCTTGGTCGGTGGCGGCTGAGCAGGGATCTTTTGTGGACGTATTTCCATAAAATGGTTATGGGGGGGTCTCATTTTATCAATTGAATATTAAATTACTTAACAAGATATCATTTATGTGTCTAATTGTGGAAATGTGACCAAAATATTGATTTGTTCAGCTGCCATTGATCAAGCTAAGCTAGACAAGGTAAATAACAATATCGACTGACAAAACAACAGACTGTTCATAATACATACCGGTTATAATGATCGCATAGCTGGTGCGGCAAGGACTCGTCACGACGTCGGGCCGCCCCCGGCCTGCGCGCCCCTGTGCATGGCTCGGAGTGATCGGAGCTGGTTACCGGCCGGCGGTGCGGCGATCGTCGGCCGGCTACGGCCGGCCGGCTGCCGCCGCCTCGTCGGCCTCCACTCCGGCCACGCTATTTGATATTGCAGAGCGGAAAGGGGCGCGTGACTGCGGGCGGCGCGACGCTTCGATCGATCGAACCACCTTGCCGCAACCGACACATATTATGGAACACATAAGTCACCACCAACACTTAATATCACGTTAAGAAACAGGATTTAACAAGTTTGTAAACAAATGTTATGTAACAATTACGCACTAATGAAAAATTCCAACTCTGACATTTGATGTTTAGCATTTTTACCATTACTGACAAATATGGCGGATGGCGGTGACAGTTGCATGAACTGACAGTTAATGTCACGGACATTTTCTTTGGGAGATGTCGCACGGTCAATGAATGTGCCAATGCCATCAATATAAATTATAGACAAATTAAAATCAAACATAAAAGAAATAAATAAACGAATGGTGTGTGGATATATTCCTACAATGAATTTAAAAATAAATTGTAAATTCTGTTTAAATTATAAAAAAAAAATTTGTATATTAATGCAGAAATATTTTGCTTGTATGATATAGATTTTCTTCTTCTATGGATTGGATATTATGTAAGCTATAGCAAGTAAATAAATAACTAATAATGTGGGTGTAATGCTGTTATTCTTTAGATTCAAAATGAATGAATAACTGAACGGAATTTAAGTAATAAAAATAACTTAATATAATAATAGTTATTAAGTTATAACTGTCACATTTAAAATTGTAACTACCTGTAACATTTTAGAAACATAAGCAAGGATTATTAAATATGTTATTAAGGGTTATAATGGCACAAACATGATAAATTATAATTTATGTAATAAGTTCATATCTTGGTATGTATATATTATATGTATGTGTGTATATGTATATGTGTGTATGTATGTGTATATATGTATGTGTAGGGGTGTGTGTGTATGTATGTATATGTATATATATATATATATATATATATAGTAATAAAATAAAATGAATATAAACTAAAATGAATATAGTATCGTTATTAAATCATATGTGCTTACAGTAATCGGGCAATATTAAAAATCAAATATACAAACATAGATGGAAGATGTAATCTAGTTATAGAATAATTCTTTGGGACTATGTATACATAGCATCACCGAGAGAACTTGTAGGAATAAGGGTTCTTGTAATGATGACTTATAGTTGTAGATAAAATTGTTGTATTAACAATTTCATAATAGGTATAAGTTAGGTTATGAAATTGATAAGGTAAAGGTATGCATATGTTTTATATTCGAATATATATATAATAATTAGTACGTAAAATGAGTAAACATTTAAGGGAATATAGGTATATATCATATCTTTTGATTTAAGCAAGAATTTATCTAGTTTTGAACATGTATTCTGTATAATATATTATGTAACAATGTATAGACACAATGTCCACTTGAGTATCTACTATGTACTATGTAGATAGAATAAATTATATTGTAAAATTTTTAAAGATTGATGGATGTACATTTATTTTTATTGAAATTTTGATAGGTTTTTATATATATTAATATAAATGCATTATTATTGAATATAATTCTCAAAATTGATGTACCTATTACAATGTTTAATATTAATTACATACAAATAATTAATGTACAGTTATTCAATTATCTTATGAATATGTTATATTTATTACGTATTGAATTAATAAAAAAAAAAAAAAAAAAAAAAAAAAAAAAAAAAAAAAAAAAAAAAAAAACATATTAGATAGATGTATAAACAAAAATAATAATTATAAACATAATAAGTGAATACCAATAATGATATGAAAAAAAAAAAAAAAAAAAAAAAAAAAAAAAAAAAAAAAAAAAAAAAAAAACCTTTTAAATATTATGATGTATGTATTATGAAATACAAATATTTCCAATCGAAAATATTGTTACATATTGTTAGATATTAGAATTAGAATAAGAATTTAAATTGACTGGTTAAAATTAACTCTATGTATAAATATATCTATATGAGTGTGTAAGTATGTATATACATTATTGTATGTGTTATGTATGTATAAATATAAATATGTATGTGTATATGTATATGTGGTACGTTGCGTGCATGCGTAAAACTATATTAATAGACCAAAAAGGTCGGTATAAATAATTGTAATAGATCAAATATCATCAAAATAGAAAATAAAGGACCCTAGCCACCACGCTAGGGGTAACTTAGCCATATCTGCCTCCACCACACATGTGTTGGACGCAGATATTAATAATAAAAAAAAAAAAAAAAAAAAAACCTAACCTAACCTAACCTAACCTAACCTAACCTAACCTAACCTAACCTAACCTAACCTAACCTAACCTAACCTAACCTAACCTAACCTAACCTAACCTAACCTAACCTAACCTAACCTAACCTAACCTAACCTAACCTAACCTAACCTAACCTAACCTAACCTAACCTAACCTAACCTAACCTAACCTAACCTAACCTAACCTAACCTAACCTAACCTAACCCAAACCAGTCAGCTTATCCCTAACACTCCGGATGATGTACCTTTTGTTGAACAAGAAATACTATCCTGCATTCAAAGCATGAATCCAAACAAGGCACCTGGCCCAGATCACCTTACCTCAGATATAATATCAGCAGTTTGCTCTGCTTATCCGCAACTCATAACCCGACTCCTAAATCGCTGCCTAGCATTATCATATTTCCCAACCAACTGGAAAACTGCTCAGGTTATAACAGTTCCTAAACCCAATAAAGATACATATAATGATGCAGACGCATATCGACCCATCGGACTGATTAATGTTTTCGGTAAACTCTTCGAAAAATTGATGACTCGTAGAATCACTCATCACCTACATGTATCTGAACACCATAATCCAAAACAATTCGGATTTAAAGCACAAACTTCTACTGTGGATGCCCTGAATCATGCTATAACAGCCATTAAGACAGCTCGTAGTAATAAAAAGCTAGTAGTTGCAGTGTCCCTAGACATAAAAGGAGCATTTGATAATGCCTGGTGGCCAAAGCTTCTTCAACGACTTCAAGCTACAGACTGTCCCAGTAACCTATATCGTCTCATCTGTAATTATTTAGAAAACAGACATGTGACATTGAACTTTGCTGAAGCAAGCGCCCACAAAATAATGACTAGAGGATGCATCCAAGGCTCGGTTTGTGGACCAAGCTTCTGGAATATCATCCTCGATGAGCTTTTTGAGACAAGCCTACCACCTGGCTGCCAGCTACAGGCATACGCTGATGATGTACTTCTTATATGCACTGCTAACAGTATCCCTGACCTAGAAGAAATTACGAACAACGCCTTGGAAATAATAACCTCCTGGGGCGAAAACGCCAAACTGACCTTTGGGCCTTCCAAAACTCAGCTTATTGGATTCACCCCCAATGCACGGAAAGCCAAAATAACACATCGAGGCCAGATCCTAACATTCACACCTGAAATCAAACTTCTCGGATTAATACTTGACCAAAATCTTTCATTTGTCAAGCATGCAGATTATGCCATCTGCAAAGCGCTAAAAATCTATCGAAAACTATGCAAATTTGTTCGCCCTACCTGGGGAATTCATAGTGAAAACATTTCTATTATATACCATCAGGTCATTCAACCAATAATAACTTACGCAGCTGGCATCTGGGGTGACGCTATTAATTTCAAAAAGGTTCGCAACAAACTTTTATCTCTTCAGCGTGGCTTTGCCATTAAAATTATCAAAGGATTCCGCACCATCTCTACCAACGCAGCCATAGCATTAGCTCAACTTACACCATTGGATCTGAAGGTAAAAGATGTGTGCACCATTGAACGTACCAAAATCCAAGGACACTGCCCATACCTGCCCACAGACATCAACCTACAAAAACCAACACCTCCCAAGGACCTACCTCACCCAGCTGAACGAATTGTGATAAATTTCAACATTGCCTATACAGAACAAGAGATTGGAAGTATATGCCCACCTGAACACATCCGTATCTATACAGATGGCAGCAAGCTGGATGGCGGAGGGGTTGGTGCAGCGTACGTTGTAGAGAAACCATCTCGTCCACCTATAATTAGAAAACTAAAATTACATGACAGCTGCACTGTCTTCCAAGCTGAACTACTTGCAATTGAAAAGGCCGTCATTTGGGCTTATGAAAATAGCGCACCTGCTGTAACCATCCTCTCTGACAGCCACTCAGCTCTGCAAGAACTTCAAAATAAAGAGACAACCAACTCGTTTGCCATCAACATTCAAAACTTCTTACGCATTCACTCTGGTTCCGTGGAGTTTGTGTGGGTGAAGGCCCACGCTGGACTTGCTGGCAACGAAGCAGCGGATGAGGCCGCTAAAAGTGCTGCCTCCTCACACAGAACTCCAATATTTACAAAGTTCCCCATAAGCTACGTTAAAAAGCAGATTAGAGAAATTAATAATAATATACACAATGATAGATATAAAACATCCACTAAAGGTACTTACACGCGAAGCTGGCTTCCAGAACTGAAACATATCAAAAAATTATATGAAACCATCGGACACTCTTTTTACATCACACAACTACTGACGGGTCACGGGTATCACCGACATTATCTTCACCGGTTTAAGATATCTGCGACTGATAAGTGCAATTGTGACGCAAACATTGTCCAGACAATGGACCACTTATTACGTGAGTGTCCACGCTTTTGTTTTGATCGGCTGCGTCATGAACAGGCATGTTCATTCACAGATATCGTAAACCCCTACAATATATTGGAACTTATAAAGGAAGAAACTGCAATTAAATCATTTGAGAGTCTGGTTAAGGGTATTGTGAACAAACTGAAGGAATATAATGCGTAATAACATGATACGAAATTATGATAAAGTTAGAGTTGATTAAGACTTTTTGGGATGATATGTCTAATAATGTGAATCGCCTCTGAAATATACCAAATATAGGAATGGAATAACATAAGCTTTATGTATAATATAAGTCAGACTTTTTATGATATTTGGTCTAATAATGTAAATAACCTTTGAACTATATTAAATCATGCATATATGCACGCTCGTGTTCGCGCACTCAGGCTCACATAGTGCTTCAACTCTGTACCTCACCTTACTGATATCACCACCTAACCACTTCTTACAAGACCTAACTGTACTGCACCTAACCAACCCTAAAACTTCACCTCACCACACCTCACCGCACCCCACAGACACCTCACCGCTAACCTAACCTCACCGCACCTAACCGACACCTCACCGCTAACTTAACCGACACCTCACCGCCAATCTAACCTCCTCGCACCTCAGTAACACCTCACCGCTAACCTAACCTAACCTCACCGCTCCTCACCGACACCCCACCGCTAACCTAACCTCACCGCACCTAACCGACACCTCACCGCTAACCTAACCGACACCTCACCGCTAACCTAACCTCACCGCACCTCACCAACAACTCACCGCACCTAACCGACACCTCACCGCTAACCTTACAGACACCTCACCGCTAACCTAACTTCACCGCACCTAACCGACACCTCACCGATAACCTAACCGACACCTCACCACTAACCTAACCTCACCGCACCTAACCGACACCTCAGCGCTAACCTAACCGACACCTCACCGCTAAACTAACCTCCCCGCACCTAACCGCTACCTCAGCGCTAACCTAACCGACACCTCACCGCTAATCTAACCTTCCCGCACCTCACTAACACCTCAGCGCTAACCTAACCTCACCACACCTAACCGACACCTCACCGCTAACCTAACCGACACCTCACTGCTAACCTAACCTCACCACACCTAACCGACACCTCACTGCTAACCTAACCGACACCTCACCGCTAACCTAACCTCACCGCACCTAACCGACACCTCACCGCTAACCTAACCGACACCTCACCGCTAAACTAACCTCACCACACCTAACCGACACCTCACCGCTAACCTAACCTCACCACACCTAACCGACACCTCACCGCTAACCTAACCGACACCTCACCGCTAACCTAACCTCACCGCACCTAACCGACACCTCACCGCTAACCTAACCTCACCACACCTAACAGACACCTCACCGCTAACCTAACCGACACCTCACCGCTAACCTAACCTTACCGCACCTAACTGACACCTCACTGCTAACCTAAACTCACCGCACCTAACCGACACCTCACCGCTAACCTAACCGACACCTCACCGCTAACCTAACCTCACCACACCTAACCGACACCTCACCACTAACCTAACCGACACCTCACCGCTAACCTAACCTCACTGCACCTAACCGACACCTCATCGCTAACCTAACCGACACCTCACCGCTAACCTAACCTCACCACACCTAACCGACACCTCACCGCTAACCTAACCTCACCACACCTAACCGACACCTCACCGCTAACCTAACCGACACCTCACCGCTAACCTAACCTCACCGCAACTAACCGACACCTCACCGCTAACCTAACCGACACCTCACCGCTAACCTAACCGACACCTCACAGCTAACCTTACCTCACCGCACCTAACCAACACCTCACCGCTAACCTAACCGACACCTCACCGCTAACCTAACCTCACCGCACCTAACCGACACCTCACCGCTAACCTAACCGACACCTCACCGCTAACCTAACCTCACCGCACCTAACCGACACCTCACCGCTAACCTAATCCGACACCTCACCGCTAACCTAACCTCACCACACCTAACCGACACCTCACCGCTAACCTAACCTCACCACACCTAACCGACACCTCACCGCTAACCTAACCTCACCACACCTAACCGACACCTCACCGCTAACCTAACCGACACCTCACCGCTAACCTAACCTCACCGCACCTAACCGACACCTCACCGCCAACCTAACATACACCTCACCGCTAACCTAACCTCACCGCTAACCTAACCTCACCGCACCTAACCGACACCTCACCGCTAACCTAACCGACACCTCACCACTAACCTAACCTCACCGCACCTAACCGACACCTCACCGCTAACCTAACCGACACCTCACTGCTAACCTAACCGACACCTCACCGCTAACCTAACCGACACCTCACCGCTAACCTAACCTCACCGCACCTAACCGACACCTCACCGCTAACCAAACTTCACCACACCTAACCGACACCTCACCGCTAACCTCACCTAACCGACACCTCACCGCTAACCTAACCGACACCTCACCGCTAACCTAACCGACACCTCACCGCTAACCTAACCTCACCGCACCTAACCGACACCTCACCGCTAACCAAACTTCACCACACCTAACCGACACCTCACCGCTAACCTAACCGACACCTCACCGCTAACCTAACCTCACCGCACCTAACTGACGCCTCACCGCTAACCTAACCTCACCGCATCTAACCGACACCTCACCGCTAACCTAACCGACACCTCACCGCTAACTTAACCTCACCACACCTAACCGACACCTCACCACTAACCTAACCGACACCTCACCGCTAACCTAACCTCACCGCACCTAACCGACACCTCACCGCTAACCTAACCGACACCTCACCGCTAACCTAACCTCACCACACCTAACCAACACCTCACCGCTGACCTAACCTCACCACACCTAACCGACACCTCACCGCTAACCTAACCGACACCTCACCGCTAACCTAACCTCACCGCACCTAACCGACACCTCACCGCTAACCTAACATACACCTCACCGCTAACCTAACCTCACCGCTAACCTAACCGACACCTCACCGCTAACCTAACCTCACCGCACCTAACCGACACCTCACCGCTAACCTAACCGACACCTCACCACTAACCTAACCTCACCGCACCTAACCGACACCTCGCCGCTAACCTAACCTAACCTCACCGCTCCTCACCGACACCTCACCGCTAACCTAACCGACACCTCACCGCTAACCTAACCTCACCGCACCTAACCGATACCTCACTGCTAACCTAACCTCACCGCACCTCACTGACACCTCACCGCTAACCTAATCCGACACCTCACCGCTAACCTAACCTCACCACACCTAACCGACACCTCACCGCTAACCTAACCTCACCACACCTAACCGACACCTCACCGCTAACCTAACCGACACCTCACCGCTAACCTAACCGACACCTCACCGCTAACCTAACCTCACCGCACCTAACCGACACCTCACCGCTAACCAAACTTCACCACACCTAACCGACACCTCACCGCTAACCTAACCGACACCTCACCGCTAACCTAACCTCACCGCACCTAACTGACACCTCACCGCTAACCTAACCTCACTGCACCTAACCGACACCTCACCGCTAACCTAACCGACACCTCACCGCTAACTTAACCTCACCACACCTAACCGACACCTCACCACTAACCTAACCGACACCTCACCGCTAACCTAACCTCACCGCACCTAACCGACACCTCACCGCTAACCTAACCGACACCTCACCGCTAACCTAACCTCACCACACCTAACCGACACCTCACCGCTAACCTAACCTCACCACACCTAACCGACACCTTACCGCTAACCTAACCGACACCTCACCACTAACCTAACCTCACCGCACCTAACCGACACCTCACCGCTAACCTAACCTCACCGCACCTAACCGACACCTCACCGCTAACCTAACCGACACCTCACCGCTAACCTAACCTCACCGCACCTAACTGACACCTCACCGCTAACCTAACCTCACCGCACCTAACCGACACCTCACCGCTAACCTAACCGACACCTCACCGCTAACTTAACCTCACCACACCTAACCGACACCTCACCACTAACCTAACCGACACCTCACCGCTAACCTAACCTCACCGCTAACCTAACCGACACCTCACCGCTAACCTAACCTCACCGCACCTAACCGACACCTCACTGCTAACCTAACCGACACCTCACCGCTAACCTAACCTCACCGCACCTAACCGACACCTCACCGCTAACCTAACCGACACCTCACCGCTAACCTAACCTCACCGCACCTCACCATCACCTCACCGCACCTAACCGACACCTCACCGCTAACCTAACCTCACCGTACCTAACCGACACCTTACCGCTAACCTAACCGACACCTCACAGCTAACCTTACCTCACCGCACCTAACCGACACCTCACCGCTAACCTAACCGACACCTCACCGCTAACCTAACCTCACCGCACCTAACCGACACCTCACCGCTAACCTAACCGACACCTCACCGCTAACCTAACCTCACCGCACCTAACCGACACCTCACCGCTAACCTAACCGACACCTCACCGCTAACCTAACCGACACCTCACCGCTAACCTAACCTCACCGCACCTAACCGATACCTCACTACTAACCTAACCTAACCGCTCCTCACCGACACCTCACCGCTAACCTAACCTCAACGCTAACCTAACCGACACCTCACTGCTAAATTAACCGACACCTCACCGCTAACCTAACCGACACCTCACCGCTAACCTAACCTCACCGCCCCTAACCGATACCTCACTGCTAACCTAACCTAACCTAACCGCTCCTCACTGACACCTCACCGCTAACCTAACCTTAATGCTAACCTAACCGACACCTCACCGCTAACCTAACCGACACCTCACCGCTAACCTAACCTCACCGCACCTAACCGACACCTCACCGCTAACCTAACCGACACCTCACCGCTAACCTAACCTCACCGCACCTAACCGATACCTCACCGCTAACTTAACCTAACCGCTAATCTAACCGACACCTCACTGCTAACCTAACCTCACCGCACCTAACCGACACCTCACCGCTAACCTAACCTCACCGCACCTAACCGACACTTCACCGCTAACCTAACCGACACCTCACCGCTAAGCTAACCTCACCGCACCTAACCGACACCTCACCGCTAACCTAACCTCACCGCACCTAACCGATACCTCACTGCTAACCTAACCTAACCGCTCCTAACCGACACCTCATCGCTAACCTAACCTCACCGCACCTAACTGACACCTCACCGCTAACCTAACCTCACCGCACCTAACCGACACCTCACCGCTAACCTAACCGACACCTCACCGCTAACCTAACCTCACCGCACCTAACCGACACCTCACCGCTAACCTAACCTAACCGCTCCTCACCGATACCTCACCGCTAACCTCCAACCGCTCCTCACCGACACCTCACCGCTAACTGAACATCACTGCTCTTCACCGACACCTCACCGCTAACCTAACCAAACCGCTCCTCACCGACATCTCACCGCTAACCTCTAACCGCTCCTCACCGACACCTCACTGCTAACCTAACCTAACCACTCCTCACCGACACCTCACCGCTAACCGAACATTACCGCACTTCACCGGCACCTCACCTCACCGCTAACCTAACATCACCGCTGCTCACCGACACCTAACCGCTAACCTAACCGACACCTCACCGCTAACCTAACCGGACCTTACAGCACCAAACAAAAACCTCACCATACCACACTTCATCTAATTTAGTTCGTTGCCCATTTCCAACGTGAGCACATGTATTTTCTTATAAGTCTCTCTTAATACTAATGGCTTACTCGCGTCCGGTCTCAAAAAATAACATTTTGGTGCTATGTGAATACCTTAATAAGCTCTGTGATAAAAGGAGGAGGATAGTTGTGACTTATGTGCGCCCCCATCACCATAAAATAACATACACTCCACCTGCACATTCCCCTGGTGAGTACTACATAATTTTACAAACACCAATATCGTTATTACTGTCAATATTGGCAAAATAAAAAAAAAAAAAAAATATATAGAATCATTTCACCTTTCACAGATTTTAACGGTTGATACCTACAAAGAATTAATCATCGTGTCTCCTTCACTACCTGGAACTAATAAACCCTAAAATAACTTTCAACATATGCCCGTGTACATATTCACATTTTCATATTTCAATAATAACCCTAATCATTACACGTATAGAGACGTGTGAAAAGCAAATAATATTTTGATTACTTTATTGTTGTGCTCCATATCCCTTATATATACCCCATGAATAACATGGATGACAATAATTATTCTCCAATATCTCCTCCTAATAACCCGCTCTCCTACTCCACAGACCTAATCCCCATTCAACTCCAATATAACGACCAAAACCTAATAATACCAGAAGAACTCCTGATTCAATTAGATGTCTTACAACAACAAAATGAATCTACACAATGTACTGAGCCAGCTCTTAATGAACTACATACATCAACATCCACTTTAACCTCAACTCAATCCACCCAAACTGACCATGATCTAGCATTACCATCTGAAATAAATACAGGTACACAACACAACTGTACTGGTCACACCTGCTCTACTGGAGAAGGATATAAATATGCATGTGAAATCATGCGTGAAGAAATTAATAATAAGAAAGAGGAAATTAAAGATAAAAACCTAGAAATCAAAGAACTAAACATAGAAATAAAAAGACTAAGAAAACGACTTATGAAGTTGTCCACTGCTAAAAATCATTGCTGTCATAATACCAAAACATCCCAGCATGTTAGAACTACACCCACACCTATGCCATCGTCAGATGAATCAAATCGTGAATACACAATGGAAGAAATAGAAACAACCCCAATTGACAACTTTACTGCCCCGACAGCTGCTGAGGATGCTCGCGCCGGGCAAGAGTCGGCACTTGACTATTCCACAAAAAACAGCCACCCTCCATCACCAATCAGTATTACATGTACACCTGATCTCACTACACAAACTAGCGGTGATATAAACGACCCCTCAGAAGAAAGTAGCAGCAATAATGAAAACTGCATAAACAGGCGTAAAATCACTAAAAGAACAAGAAATAACAAATCCCAGGGAGATGAAGTATGCATTGGTAAATAC